>JAZKJV010007777.1:0-600000 GCA_037367405.1 Ottelia alismoides | reverse complement strand
ACCAAACACACAACCCTGAAGACATGAATCTTTCCTTGTACTGTGAATGTGAAGTATAAGCTCTCTACCTCAGAAATGGCAACTTGACAACCCTCCCCAACAAGGTAACTCTATGACCCTAATCTGGCAACTCTTTCCTCGAGGAGCGGGGTATTCCCTTCTAAGTTCAAGTTCAACCAGCTAAGGAAGATGGGGAAGAAGAGAATGGACCACGGCCAGTGTAGCCATGTATCCTGGGGAGCTCGACCAATGTAGCCAAGTCTCCCTACTACAAGCTACATAAGGTGGGACATGAATCTCAAGCTTGGCTTATTGCACTATATACATACTCCGATGGGATTATCATTTTCTCTCAGACCCACCACTTTTTTGGAGTTATTTTCTTTTTGCATTTTTTTCAAGTGCATCTATACAACATATACATGTGCAACATATATACAGGGATTTTCCTCTTGAGCCAGTAGACTATCCCTCTTTTGAAGCATTATTGCAACCCACAACTTCTGTCATTAGACCTCATGGCAACTAGACCAAGTTGAGACGCACTTCCTTCACTAAAAGAAGAAGAGAGGTTCTGCCTAGAAGTACTACCCTCATATGCTACCCCAAGTCAAGGAAGACTGCCTCCTCACCACCTCATCCGCAGAGAGCTCGGTGCTAAGTGCTGTGTCCAAGTAAAGCCATTGTCTATATGAGTCATGTGTGTGTTGTTAAGTGCTATACTTAGGCTCATTGAGATGACATGTGATCATAGCCTAATGGACTTAAAGAATTAAGTCACCATGGACCTGAAAAGCCTTAACCCTAAGCCCTATAAGGTTCCTCTTATAAATTAGGTGGATTAAGATCTTAATCAAGCTCCATTTCCCAATTTGATTCCAGGCTAGTTTAAAATGTCAACTATAATCCATGAAAAACTATATACATATATCTACAAAGATGCTATTTACACAATATTTACACCCATGCAAAATTTTTGAAAAATGTTTTGAAATCATGAATGGATGAATGCAAGTTTTTGCAAAGTTATTTACACACATTTACACAAGATTTTTGCAAACTTTTGATTTTCAAAACATTTTGGAAAAATTTTGTACTATAGACATAATTTTGATATGAAAATATTTACACAAACTTTACACAAAAAGGTTTTGAAAACATTTTTACAAAAATAATTTGTACACTAGCTATATATGTGCAATAAAAGAATGTTTATTTATAGGAAAAAATTTAATTTTGTGATTTTTAGGGTTTTTAGCCATTTTATTTATTAACACACTCACACAAGGTACGAGTTATGGCTAAAGTATATATGAAATATATATACACCCCCAATACTTAGCTCGAACAATGTCTTCAGAGTCAAGAGCGATGAAGAAGACATAATCCGTGCTTAGTATAGGGAAGTAAAAAGGAAGGCTATATACAAAGACGAAAGAATGAATAGAAAATCAAGAGACTCTCGGCTTTTCCCCTATATTTAGGATCAAATAATCGTAAGTATAGCAGGCTGTACACAAAAGGGAAAGCCGAATGGAGAATGAACATGGTCTACCCCCTCCATACTTAGGGTAAAATATCCCTAAGTATAGGCAGCAAAAACAGGGGTAGAAAGAAACAAAAGAAATACCCAAAGGTCCTACATCCCCCCTATACTTAGGGTAAAGTACACCCTAAGTATAGCATAATCAAAGATGACAAACGGGATGTGGGACTAAAGAATGTGATGATATGGACATCTGGATCTATACAGGTCGGAAGAACAGTGATATATCAGGCGTGAGATGCAATAGATGTGAGTCAAAAGACCACATCTCACGCAAAATGAATAGGGGAAACATCAACGACCCGCGGCTCATGATCTAGAAATGGCTTGAGCCGCTGGCCGTTCACTCGAAAGGTACTCTCAGAAGACAACTCGGATATGTCAATGCTACCGTTGTCGTGTACCTTTCTCACCAGATAAGGTCCCTTCCATTTGCTCTGTAGCTTCCCTGGAAATAGGCGAAGCCTAGCATCAAACAACCACACTCTCTGTCCAGGCTCAAAATATTTGTGGCTGATGTGAGAATCATGCCATTTCTTCACTCTCTCCTTGTACTGTAGGCTGTTTGAGAAGGCGGTATCTCTAAGCTCCTCCAAGGCTGCTAACTCTGCCCTCCTCTGATCTCCTACACTATCTGGATCCATAAGAATATCAGTGACTTCCCAAAGTGACATGTGTCTCAGCTCAACAGGTAAATAGCACGGCTTGCCATATACGAGGCGAAAGGGAGATGTGCCCAATGGTGTCTTGAAAGACGTCCTATATGCCCACAAGACCGAGTCCAAAAGCTGTTACCAATCCTTTCGGTCAGGGCGGACGACTTTCTGCAAAATAGTCTTGATCTCCCTATTCGACACCTCGGCTAGACCATTTGTCTGTGGATGGTATGGAGTGGCAACTCGATGGTCTATGCCGAACTCGCTAGCAAGGCCTTCACCTGGTCATTGATGAAATGAGACCCCCCATCTGAAATCAATACTCGAGGTACCCCGAACCGCATGATGATGTGCTTCCTCAAAAATCTGCAAACTGTTCTGGCATCAGCGGCTCGGGCGGGGATGGCCTCAACCCAATGATTAACATAGTAGACAGCCAACAGAATGTACTCAAATCCCCGACTCTTAGGGAATGGACCCATGAAATCGATGCCCCATGCGTCAAAAACCTCACAGAAGTGAATGGGCTGCATCGACATCATATCACGCTGTCCACAAGTGCCCATCCTCTAACAGTCAGTACACCTCTTCACGAACTCATCAGAGTCCTTGAAGAGGGTTGGCCACCACAAACCGGATTGGAGCACTTTCTGTGCCGTTCTCCTCCCAGAGTGATGTCCTCCTGCCTCAAGCTTGTGGAAGTAAGTGAGGAAGCTATGGTGCTCTTCCTGAGGAATGCACCTATGCCAGACGCTATCCCCTCCTTCTGGTAAAGGATGGGATCCTCCCAGTGGTAGGACTTGACCTTCGCGAGGAAGGTCTCAAGCCTCTGCCTGGGCCAACCTTGTGGGACTTTCTTAGCAACAAGAAAGTTCATAATATCGGCATACCACGGGAGTGAGGCGATAGCAAGGATCGCCTCATCTGGGAAGGTCTCACAAATAGGCTCAATCTGCTCAGAATCCTCAGGCTGCTCTAATCGGGAGAGATGATCCGCCACCACATTCTTGACTCCAGGTTTATCCTTGATCTCAATGTCGAACTCCTGGAGTAGAAGGATCCATCTAGTCAGTCTGGCCTTGGCATCCTTCTTTGCCATGAGGTATCGGATGGCGGTGTGATCAGTAAACAGGGTCACTCTAAATCCAATAATGTACGATCTGAACTTATCTAGGGCGAACACTACAGCCAGCATCTCCTTCTCTGTGACTGTAAAAAATTCCGTTGCGCGGAATCCAATGTGCGGCTAGCGTAGTCGATAGCAAATGGGACTCCATCCCTCCTCTGTCCCAGCACGGCCCCCACGGCAAAATTGGAGGCATCCGTCATGATCTCGAATAGGAGAGACCAATCAGGCGGCTGGAGAACAGGAGCCTCTATAACACACTGCTTGAGAGTCTCAAAGGACGAAAGATACTTGTCATCGACAAGGAACTCGGTGTCTTTCGTCAGCAGGTCAGTCAACGGTCGGGCAATCCTACTGAAATCATGAATGAATCGTCGGTAGAAACCGACGTGCCCCAGGAATGACCGTAACTACCTCAAATTGGATGGCGGTGCGAGTTTTCTAATGACATCTACTTTGGCCGGATCAACCTCCATGCCCCTGTTGGAGATGATATGGCCAAGCACCATCCCTTGAGTCACCATGAAGTGACTCTTCTCCCAAGATAGCACAAGGTGGACCTCTATACATCGCTGAAGCACTCGGTCGAGGCAGTCAAGACAAGAGTCAAATCAGTCGCCGTAAACCGAGAAATCATCCATGAAGACCTCCAAGCACTCCCCTACCATGTCCGAAAAGATCGACAGCATGCATCTCTGAAAGGTCGCATGGGCATTGCATAGCCCAAATGGCATGCGTCGGAAGGCGTATGTGCCGAAGGGACAGGTAAAGGTGGTCTTGTCCTGGTCCTCGGGAGCGATGGCCACCTGGTTGTAGCCCGAGTACCCATCCAGAAAACAGTAGTGGCTCTTCCCCGCCGGTCTCTCAATGATCTGATCAATAAAGGGCAGGGGGAAATGATCCTTCTTGGTGGCCTGGTTGAGTCTCCTGTAGTCAACGCAGACCCGCCAAAAAGTGGGTACTCGTGTAGCAATCTCCTCTACAGACTCGCTAATCACTGTAGTGATGCCCGTCTTCTTGGGCACCACATGCAAAGGGCTGACCCACTTGGAGTCGGAGATGGGGTAGATAAAATCGGTGCTCCACCATTTCAATATCTCCTTCATGACAACCTCTCTCAGATTCGGGTTCAGCCGCCGCTGGAACTCACGCGCTGGCTTCGCCTCATCCTCGAGATAGATATGGTGGGAGCACAAGGCCGGACTTATCCCCTGGAGATCTGCTACGCTCCATCCAATCGCCTTGCGGTTCTTTTCAAGAACCCCCATCAGACGGGATTCATGCTCTCCAATCAAATCAGCAGAGATAATGACTGGGTACATCTCAGTCTCACCCGCAAGGAATCTGTACTTCAACGAAGTAGGGAGCGGCTTCAGCTCTAGACAGCTGGGTGCTGGTGGATCTGGCCTCTGAAAAGTCTGCGTAAACGCTGCCAAATCTGCATGGGAGAACTGAAACTCTCTATCAATCTCAGAAACTGGAGAAGGCTGCCCTGATGGACTGTCTCTGCTCTGCTCGGCATCTACCTCCTCCTCAGTTGTAGGCTCAGTGGGAATCAGGTCTGGCATGTAATCCTCACAATCTGCCCAATCAGACTCTGACTTTGAGGGATCTGTCTCCTCTAAGGTGGCATCAGCACCACCATCATCACAAGAATCTGTCTCGCGGTCGGGAACTGGCTCTGCTGCCTCTGAAGTATCCTGGACCAGGAATGTGCTCTCCAAGCTCTCCTCTGTTATCGTCTCTGCATCAACTGAATCTGAAAATGAGAGGATGGCCTGTGCTGCTGGGTCTGCCCAAACTGCCTCGTCATCTGTGATCATAAAGTCACAGTCCTGGTGGATGTCTAGCCCGGCATCTGTCATCTGCTCTGTGTCTGAAGTGGTCTCTGAGCATGATCTGTCTCTGGCTCGGCTGTCCTCGACCGTCTCTATTTGTACACTTTCGCCCTCGACGCGAAAGTATACCTTCCCGCTATCATGATCAATCACCGCCTTGGCTGTGTCCAAGAACAGATGACCGAGAATGATGGGGGTATCGATCACTAAATCAGGGATCTCCATGTCCAACACTACGAAGTCCACGGGGAATTGCAGGCCCTGAATCGTGACGACAACGTCTTACAACAACCCCTTCGGCCTCTTGACAGATCGATCAGCAAACTGAAGGACTGTCCTGCTCTGTCTAAGAGTGCCCAACTCGAAGCGGTCGAGAAGGGCTGCCGGAAGGAGGTTGATCGACGATCCGCTATCTAATAGAGTACAGTCGAACCTCTGCTCACTTATGTGACATCTGACATATGGGGCTCCTGAATCTGGCCTCTTGGCCGGCAGACAGTTCTGGATCGTGAAACACGTGGCTTTCGTCAACACATGGATCTCTGAGTGGTGGTTCCTCCTCTTCCTCCTGACTGTGGTCCTGTCTCTAAGGGAACGCTGAAGAAGGGGGATGTGCTGCAAAGCCTCCTGAAGAGTCAGCTGTATATGAAACCGATCTATCATCTGCTGGCTGAACTCTTCCTGATCTCTTTTTTTTTGGATTTTCTTTTTTCTTGCCCTTCCCCATCTGAAGGGCTCTAGGGAAGGGGATCACAGGGTCCTTCTCAAATGAAGGACTAGGAAAGGGTCTAGACGGCTCGATGGCCGGATCCACACATATATCATGCACCACAGTGGGACCAGAAAAACCAAGCCCTTTCCTTTATTCACAACAGAGTTCCGAGATACATCAGAAGTAGGAAAAACAACAGGTCTCTCAACAAAAGCATGGGTGGCCTCAGCACCACCATTGGCTGGATCTGCTGGTCGACTCGCGGCCTTAGTACCACGCTCTGGCTCGGCATCAGGGGTGGCCTCAGTACCACCTCCTCGAACTGGTGAAACCGCGGCCTCAGCACCGCCTGTGGAATCAACATCCTTTGTGGCATCAGTACCACCGTCATCGTCTCCTGCGGCCTCAGTACCGCTCTCCTCCTCCTCGTCGGGCGCTCTAGGTGTATCCTCATGATGTAGCTCAGACGAGGAGCCGCCTGCTGGCATCCTACCGCTCCTAAGTGTGACAAAATCAGTATCAAAAAGATATCCAGTCATATCACCAAATGCATCACTAGGAGTGGTATACTCAGTACAAGCTACCTGCTCAGATTTCCTCTTCAGGCTATTGGGGTTCGGCTCAATCTGGGCAGGGATGGCGGCCTTCCCTCTCACAATGTCCCGCATCTCCTGGCAGAACTCGTCCATCTCCCGTCGAAAGGTAGCCTGCTGATCTGTAAGAAGGCGGGCTATATCATCCAAGATGGGGCTCTCATGGGAGCCCGACGGGTAGCCTCTCTGGTAGTGAGGCTGCTGGAACTGGTGCTATGGCTGAGAGGGGTACGGGTGATGCTGCTGCTGCTGCTGGTGAGGCTGATCTCGCCTCCAAGACTGTCCCTTCTGATAGGGACAAGGACCATATGACGACTGCTACTGCTGCTGTGGTGGATACACTGGGGGCTGCTGCTGCTGCGGCTGGTGATCTCTCTGCTGGCCTTACTGGCCACCCTGTCCTGACGGCTGCTGCTGGGGCTGGGTACCTCCGGTCCCCCAACGGAATCCGGGATGGTCTCGTCGGATACCGGGCTGGGGGCGGTCATACCAAATCCCGTTGACATCCATCAACGGCTCTGCATCGTACTGGGGTGGCAGGAGTACTGCCAGAGGCTGATCCGGCTATTATACCACCATCTGCAAGTCTGGAGATGGTGGTGACTGGTAGGGGGGGGCTGCGGCTGCTCGTACAGCTCTGCCTGTACAAGGTGAACCTGTCTAGGCTGCTGTTGTGAGCTGGAGCGCTGGGAAAAGCTGCTGCTGCTGCTGGTATCGCCTCGCGACTGAAGACGAGGCTGGGAAGCCATCTGTACCTCCTGGAGACACATGAGCTGGGTCTTCATGTCGCTCAGAGTCTGTGCCATCTGCTCCATCTGAGTGATGCCCTGACACTGCTTCTTCTCTATCAACTCCATCCGGTCCAACTTCTCGCTAATGATCCCCATGTCCACAGCGGATGACTCGGCCTGTGTTGCTGCTACCGCGGACGAACTAGAAGGACCCGGCGTCGACCCGTGCTATCCTCTGGTACTGCACGGGTTGTAGCTGCTGGGGTCTGCCCTGAGTGTATAACCGGGTCTGAGACATCACCATGTAGTTCTCAGCCATCTCCTCGTAGATGGCCCAGACCTGGTCGTGATCCTTGGCGAAGTAAGACCTGCCACAAGAAGCGTTCACCAAGCCCTGAAGCTCTGGTGTCAGCCCGCTGAAAAAACTCTGCATGAGGTTCGGCTTGGAAATGTCGTGGTGCGGGCATATATCAGTCAGCTCTCTGAACCTCTCCCATGCCTCATGGAACTGCTCGTTGGGGAGCCTGGAGAAGTTGCTGATCAGGGCTCTCGCGGCATTGGTCCGCTTGAGTGGGTAGTACTTATGCAAGTACTCGGTGCGGAGTTGCTCCCAAGTGTAGACAAACTTCCCCAGATGTTTCAGCCAGGTGGCTGCTCTGTCTGCCAAAGAGAAGGGGAAGGCAATCATCCGTATCGTTTCCTGGTCCACCTGACGGTCGTGGATAGTACTGCAAATCATGAGAAACTCCTGGAGGTGGAGATGGGGCTCCTCGGTGGCGAGCCCATGGAAACGGGGGAGTAGCTGCAAGGTGTTCGGGGGGAACTTGAAGTCCCCCACGATGGATGGCAAAACAACCCAGTGATGCATCAAGGTCGATCCGGTGTTGTGCAACTCCCGCATCGGTCTCGGCTGGTCTCCTGCTCCTGCCGCGGCGGCTACCGCTGCGGCTGCTGCAGCTGCGGCTGCTGCTGCTGCATCATCTGGGACCCTCGGCCCGTCTCTACGCTGCTCTCGCTCTGCTCTCATCTGCTCCATCTCTCTCCTCATATCTAACATGAAAGCTCCCTGATCCCTCAAGTGCTGCTGCACTGTCTTGAGGGAGGCGATCAGGGTGGAGTTGATCGCACCCTGGTCCAGAACAAAATGCTCGGGCTGTGGACCTCTACTGCGATCATCAATGCCGGTCATGGTCTCTGCAAAATCAAACGATCCAAACTCAGGTGCCAATAAATCTGCTAATCTCTCCTCTGGCACTTGTCTCTCGGAACCGAAAGAAAGGGGGTCGAGGGAGAACAGGGTGGAATCGTACTCGGGTTCGGAGAGCGGGTCTTGGCTCTCGCGAACCAACCTAGATGAACGGGTAGACGTGCCCGAAAGTGGTGCAGCCAGAGGCTGCCAAGAGATCGCCTACCCATCATCTTGATGTGGCGAGTAAGGCGGATGAGATCTGGAGAAACTATGATCACACACAAACCCCCAAGTTCACCAACGCAACGCGAGCTGAAGACCGTAAAGGCTCGGTCAATTTATCTTGTCAATTTTATTTTGGTGAACAATCAAGATATTAGAGCAATTACGTGACCTGTTGGGATACCCGATACTTTCCCAACCGACTGTCCCACACAGAAGTAGTCGGTAATCAGTTGAGAATAGTACCGGAGGGCTCTACCTAATGTTCGGGTCACTCTCTCGCACAATCAAACCAACCAATGAGGGGGTTGCTCTCCCTAAGACAAGTTTTTAAATCAGATGTCTTTTAGGATCAATAGTTTTAGCAGTCCCAATTTTATTGTTTTTCTTTTTAGGTCTTTTTCAATAAAAACAAAAACGCCTAACGAATTTTTCGGTTCTCCTGGTTATAAAGTCAAAAACAGGGGGAGAAGACGAAAAAGCCTATGTGCGATAAAATCAATGATGCATGCAAAGTAAGAAATGCGTACCTGACTCCAGCACTCTACATGCAATATGATCCGCGCAGAATTTAAAGACAGAAAGTAAACTACCTATATGGTGCAGCGGGAAAAGCCGAGTCCTAAGCAGGCAACTTCGACTCGAAAGAACCGTCTAGCTGGTCACGAGCCTTCGATCCAAAGAGTCTGGACTCGGTCTACCCCTCCTCCTCCCGACAAATCGGGTTCAGGAGCAGCGCTTGGCATGGCAGGCTGCGGCACGTAGGCTCGAAGGAAATGAGTCAGCTATTTTTATTAACTTTTTACTAGTAGGTCCAATTAACGATCTATGGGCACAAGCAGTCTATTAGGTGTTTGGATCCTACTCAGTACGGCACAGTCAACCAGAAAGTCCTAAAGCCAGGGGCTAGAGAAAAACCGCGTAAAATCGTAAAAGGCAGCGAAAAACAAAAACCGCGAAGAAAGCCGCGAAAAAGCTAATCTAACTAATGGGTCCCCTGAGCACACCGATGCTCGGCGAAACAGACCCTAGAAAGTGTCCAAGTCCTGCTGAGTGTCCCTGTGTTATTACAACAAATCAAATGAATAAAAGTCTAAGCTAATCTAAACCTCTCCCACTCAGCTACTCTCTCACGCTCCCCTGCGGCTCCGTGCAGAAGGGACCGCCTCCGAATCCCACGATTGCGCCGGCTTCTCGAGAGTCGCCGCCTCGGTCCTCGGGCCCTCGTAAGAAAGAAACAGAGTGTCACAGACCAAATAAAATAATCAAATGTAGACAGGAAACTAAACAGGGGTATATGTGCAAAAATGGCAAATAAAATAGACAAGCAGAATCAAACAAAAATAAAATGAAAGAAAAGAAAATAAAATAAAATAAAACAAAAATAAGAGAAAAATAAAAAGCCGCGAAAAGCCGCGGACTCAGAAAAAGCCACGGAAAGCCACGAAAAAGAAAATAAAAAGAAAATGAAAAATAAAGAAAAAGACTACTAAGCCATGCTCCCCGGCAACGACGCCATTCTGATGACGCGAAAGATCACCAAGACATGGGTGAAAGAAAATAGGTCAAGGGTCGTTGCGACCCGGATCTCGGAAGTCAATCGGTCAATCAAGAAAAATATGTGCAGACCATCAAAATAGGATAAAAGTCAAATAAAAATAATAGCGGTCCTGGCTATTGGATTAGCCTGGTATAGCGATCAGGGTCGGACTCAGGGAGCACGTAATGGCCTTGCGGCCTACGAAGTAGTCTAAAAAAGAAATAAAATATAATAAAATGTTTTTTGGTGAATTTTTAATGTTTTTATATTTTTTTTGGATTTTTAATTAATAAAAGAAATAAGAAAATCAATAAACAAGCAACTTTAAATGATTTATTTAATTACACAAAATACATCCAAAAATTTGAATAAAAATATTTTTATGTTTTTTATATTTTTACTGTTTTTAGGTAATTTTTGGTATTTTTCTCATTTTTATTTGATTTTATAAAAATCAAACAAGGCAGAAAATAAAGGGTACTGTCCAGTCAGGTTTCAAGGCCAAATTAAAACGCAAATTGGCCCTATTAAAACCTGAAGGTAATTTTCCTATAAAGATCAAAGCACAAGGAATATTTGGCCGCTGGAATTATTATTTTTGGGTTTTTCAATTAATTATTAGAATTTTTATAGGGTTTTTAGTGTTTTTCAATTTTTATAAGTTTTATAAATCTAAAAATGACCACAATTGGTCAGAAAATCAAACAAGGCAAAGCAAACACTATATAATTTTTTTTAAATTTTTAGAGCATTTTAAATTTTTTTTGTGATTTTTAAAGTTAGACAGTAAAGAAAATGTGTGTTTTTGAATTTTTAAAAATAATAAAATAATCAAAAACATCTCCAAAAATTAGAGAAAATTTTACACTATGGCAGCAGTCGTGTTTCCAATTTTCATCAATTTTGGAGTCGATTTGCTATTTTATTAAAAATGAAAACCAAGCCACAACGCATAAGGACCTAACTGCAAATAAAAAAACCCTGGGCCCCTTAGATAACAAGCCTGGAAAATATGGGCCTAGAAATGCAAAATGTCCCCCGGCCCACGCACGATACACGTGACTCAGGCCTGGGAGGACCAATGTGTCATTCCTATTTATAAAAATATAAATCGTAACAAGCCAAAAACGCAGGGTAAATACTGCAAATACACCAAATCTCACATGTCGATGCACGCGTCCACAACACAGGGGTATAAATGAGAATAAGATAAACAGAAGGGTCCTCTATGCAATATTTACAAAAATAAAAGAACTATAAAACGTATTTATAGTACTAAATAGTAAATGCAAGAACTAGAGGGGCCTAAGAGCAATTACCCCTTTATTAAATGTCGAGGGCCAGATGCGTGCCACGTGGAGATCGGACGGTGGAGAAGGGGTGCGCCTCAACACAGGGTCCTCGGTCCTGATCGAACGGCTGGGGCCTCGCCACGTGGAAGATCGGCAGCTGGGAAGCGACGTGGGAAGCCCTTACTGATTGGACGGTCACGATCACTCCTCCCAGGATCGAACGGTGATGGCTGCTCCTGGCATGGACGTCTGAGATCTAATTTGGAGCTGGAGGGGGATCGAACGGCTTCGGAGGTTACTCGAAGAACTGGACTCCGGCGAGGTTCGCCGAGCTCGTGCGGGCGCTGGAGACCTCCTCACGGGCTGCTACTGATCGGAGAAGAATCGCCTTGGCCTCCCGCGTCTGATGGTCCCACTCCGATGGTGCCGAGGAGCTCTGGAGAGCTCCGTCGGCACTGGAGGAGGAGGAGCGGCTGCTCCAAATGGTCGAGACCCTCAGATGGGCTCGAATGAACCTGAAAAGCACAACAACGCACTCCTGGGTCGAGGGCAAAGTGCCTCGACCTGGTTAGCAGTGGTGTGGGTGGTCGACGCGTCGGGGCGAAGGGGTTCCGGCGAGGCGAAGGCGAAGGAACCCCAATCCCAGCTCCTGTGCGAGCTGGGTTAGATGAAGGGGTGGAGAAGGTGCGTGGGGGAACGACGTAGTTGATGAGAGAATCCGATAGTCGAACGGATGGCTAAGGTGGTTGGAATTGGTGATGAACGGCGATGGGGCGATTTGGGGGAAACTAAAAATTCGGGAAATAGAGAAGGAGAAGGGGCTACCTACTGCATGTTGTCGACTGTGGAGGAGCAGGGGGTGCTCCAGGTCCTTGCCTCGAGGACCGTCGGTGTCCGAGGCTCGAGAGTCACCTCCAGGCGGCGCACGGCGGCGCGTAGCTGCCGGATCGATGGTCTCACACTCCTTCCTCGCTGCAACACCACTGGAAGTGAGCTGTCACTCTCGCGGATGCGATGGAGGTCCTTGGGTGGGGAATGGATGAGCCAAAGATGAGTGAGATGGAGGCGGAGCTCAGCTTATATGTGAGTGCAGGTCCGAGAAGAGGGGATCGGGCAGGGTTCCACGAAGCGCGGTTCCCTACGCGGAAGATCGGGCGAGGCTCTCGGATGCACGAGGAAGAAGGGGAGCCCGGGATTTGCGGGTATGGGCGTCGGATCGAGCGTGGAAAAATTTGAGAAGTCGGGTCGCGGGCTCGGATCCGGGGCTCGGTGGTCCTGGGGGGGGGAGTTGAACGGGGGGTCAACGTCCCCGTGGACCAATTAGGGCTGGCCACGTGGAAATGTTTTAAAAATTGATTTAAAAATAAAAAATGGCCGAATTATTAAAAACTCAAAACATGAAAAATGTTTGTTTTAATTTTTTCTATTTTTTCTATAATTTTTAATTATTATTTTTTGAAATAAAAATAGGGTATGTACACTATAGTGCTATACATAGGTATTTACACAATATGGCTTTTTAATTTTTGATTTTTAATTAGTTATTTCTATGCATTTTTATTCCCATTTTATATTTTATTTATTTATAGCATAAAATTAGGAATAAAAAGGTATTTTTATTTTATTTTTTATTATTTATATACAAGGGGAAAATAATTAGATATATACATATATATAAATGGTACATGTACAAAATTCATTTTGGTTTTTAATTTTGTTCTTTTTATTTTATTTTTGTTTTTATGGTTTTTATTTTATTTATTTGCACCATAAAATATAGAATATTTTTTTGTTAGGATTTTAATTTATTTATTTACAAGGTAAAATAAATATAGAGGTGGTTGTATGTACATGATGATTATGCACAAGGAAGGCTATTTTTTTTCTTTTTAATTTTTCAATTTTTATTTGGATTTTATATTTACAAATATATACAAATATAGATAAGCCCATTTTATTCTATTTTTGGAGGAAAATATTTTTGTTATATTTACAGGGATATTTACACACATGAGCTCCCTATCTCTCTCTACTTTGGTTTTTTTGCGGTCAGGCCCATGCTGAGCCCTCCCTTGGGATTAGATTGATCAATATTTATTCTAAATATTTCCCTCTTTTTCTTTCAATTCTTTATTCTTTTTTTTGCACAAAAAACATGCTAATTATTACTTTTTACACAATGCATGCTTTTGGTAATTATTTATATTTACAAACATATACATGCATTTGCAAAGATTTTTGTAGCTAAAATATAAGAATAAAGAGTGATGAATGAGTATTCATCAAGTTACTGATAGCAATACATAAGTTACTGGTCACATGAATGGTTTTTTATAATTATTCCAACTTACTGGTTCCATTGTCTTCTTTTACGTACAATTAGTTACAGGTTACTGATGCTTCTCTATATCTTATTATATTCTCTGTTTTGAATTACTATCGAATCACACCTTCTTTACTTATGTATCCCATTTAATTACTTGTAATACGTCAAGTGTTACTCATAGCCACACATAAATAACTTAAGATACGTAAGTAACTATGAATGGAATTCAATTAGTAAGAATAATAAAATAGAAAAGTAATACATGATATATTGTCAGTAACATATGCAAATGCCATCAGTAACTAAGTATATTTTTTCTAAAATAATGTTTTCGCTATCCAAATCCAATTGCAAGACATCCATCTTCTCTCCTTCTGATACGATCTTTTCAAGATTCAAACTTCCAGGACACATCATTCATCGTTGCTTCTGGGAAACCACGATCAATTTCCAATCACATTGGATCCATCGCGTTTGAAAATGAAATCGAAAATAAAAAACAAACGATCAAACTCTACAAAAGAACAATAAATAAATGTCCAATAAGAAACGAAAAAAACTTACAAATTGAGGACTTGAAGACGATCTTCTTTCATCGTTGGAGATCTTCAGATTTTGCAGCAAGAGGAAGATAGAGATGATTTTAGAAATATCAAAAATAAATACAATGCAATGTCTGGCAAACTTAATTGCAAATCAAAAAAGAAAATCAATTACGAGGAGAATGCGGGGGGGAATTTGTTATGGTAAGGATTGTCGTTAAAAAAAGGAATGGATGAAATAAAATATAATCATTGGATCATGATCTAAAGGATGAAAATACAGGCTCATCTGATCTCAAATGGGCATATAGCTCATTGGATAAATCACCATATATATAGGATTTAATGGGGTTGTCCCTTTGGGGCAGCCAACATGGCTGCCCCCGCACCATTTTCGGCATTTTTTATTTTTGAAAGATATCGTCATGTATATTCATCCCTATATTCCACCTGTATGACATTTAAATTTCGTCACAAACAGAGACTCCTACGGCCTCCATCGAGATAGTGTCGGTTTAACAAATCCTATTACTGTTAAAAAATGACTGTCTGGATGGAGGCTATAGGAGTCTCTATTTCTGATGAAATTCGAATGGCATATAGGAGGGATGTAGGATGAATATACATGGTGATATTTTTCAAAAAAAATAAAAAAACATCGAAAATGGAGCGGGGGCAACCCCGTTAATCTCATATATATATGGGTTAATTGGAACTGCCCCCTGGGGGGAGCTAACTTGGCTCCCCCCGTGCCATTTCGCGTGCATTTTTTTATTTTTTTATTTTTGAAAATTTCTTCCGTGGAATTTCATCACTATATCCCTATATTATGTCATTAAAATTTCATACGAAATAGAGACTCCTACGACCTCCATCCAGACAGTCACTTTTAACGATAACAGAATTGCTAAAAACGACCCCGTCTAGATGGAGGTCGTGGGAGTCTCTGTTTCGCATGAAATTTTAATGACACAATATAGGAATATATTGATGAAAATTCACGGAAGAAATTTTCAAAAAAATAAAAAAGCAGGCGAAACGAGGCGGGAGGAGCCAAGTTAGCTCCCCCCATGGGGGCAGCCCCATTTTACCCTATATATATAGGACTGATCCTATGAGAGAAAAAAATTATGGAAGCAGGAGAGCATGCATTCTGGATCACATGATTTTGTTTTCTCTCTCCTGGTCTTCTCTCTCATGGTTGAATCATGTGGTCCAGAATGCATGCTCTCATGCTCTCACAGGTTTTGGCTCTCATAGGATCACTCCTCTCTCTCTCTCTCTCTCTCTCTCTCTCTCTATATATATATATATATATACGGGTGATCCTGTGAGAGTCAAAATCTGTGAGAGCATGAGAGCAGTGAATCTGAACCACTAGATTCTGCTCTTCTTTATTCTCCTACAATCAATGATGAAAGAGATGGAAGAATCTAGTGGTTCAGAATCAATCCTCTCATGTTCTCATAGATTTTGGCTCTCAAAGGATCACCCCCCTCTCTCACTCTCTCTATGTATATATAGGTTGATCCTGTGTGGGACAAAATCTGTGAGAGCATGAGAGTAGTGAATCTGGACCACTAGATTATGCTCTTCTCTCTCCTCGTACAATCATTGAGGAGAGAGATGACATAATTAAGTAGTCCAGATCACTGCTCTCATGCTCTCACAGATTTTGGCTCTCACAAGATCAACCCTCACACACACACATGGGTTAAATGGGACTGCCCCCTGAGGGGGAGCCAACTTGGCTCCCCCCGCGCCATTTCGTCTCATTTTTTATTTTTTTTGAAAATTTCTTCCGCGAATATTCATCACTATATCCCGATATTATGCTATTCAAATTTCGTGCAAAACAGAGACTCCTGCGGCCTCCATCCAGACAATCGTTTTTAACAGTAACAGAATTGCTAAAAACGACCCTTCTGGATGGAGGTCGTAGGAATCTCGATTTCGCGCGAATATTGAATGATATAATATAGGTATATATTGATGAAAATCCAAGGAAGAAATTTTCAAAAAAAAAATAAAAACCGGGCAAAATAACGTGGGGGGAGTCAAGTTAGATCCCCCCATGGGGGCTGCCCCATTTTACCCTACAGGGCTGCCCTCTAGAGGGAGCTAACTTTGCTCCCACACCTCATTTTCCCCCTTTTTTTATTTTTTTGAAAAATTCTTCTGTGAATGTTCATCACTATATCTCTATATTATGCTACTCAAATTTCATGCGAAACATAGACTTCTACGGCCTCCATCCAGATAGTCATTTTTTTACGGTCTCAGGATTTTTTAAATCGATCCCGTCTGGATGGAGATCGTAGGAGCCTCTGTTTCGCATGAAATTTGAACGAAATAATATAGAGATTTAATAATGAATTTACACGGTTCTACTTTTCAAAAAAAATAAAAAAATGTGAAAAATGAGGTGGGGGAGCTAAGTTAGCTCCTCCTAGGGGGCATACACATTTTCCCCATACATATATACAGGTTAATGGGGCTGCCCCCGCGTAATTTTCGGCGTTTTTCTTATTTTTTTAAAAATATCATCATGAATAGTCATCCCTATATCCCTCCCATATGCCATTCAAATTTCGTCAGAAACAGAGACTCCTACGATCTCCATCCAGACAATCATTTTTTAATGGTAACAAGATTTGTTAAATCGACACTATCTCGATGGAGGCCGTAGGAGTCTTTATTTCTGACGAAATTCGAATGGCGTATAGAAGGGATATAGGGATGAACATACACGTTGATATTTTGCAAAAAAATAAAAAATGTTGAAAATAAGGGGTGGGGCAGCCACGACAACCCCATTAAATCTCTCTCTCTCTCTCTCTCTCTCTCTCTATATATATATATATATATATATATGAGAAAAATGGGGCTGCCCCCACCACATTTTTCGCAAAACTTTTTTATTTTTTTTAAAAATATCGGCATGTATATTCATCCCTATATCCCTCCTATATGCTATTCGAATTTCATCAGAAACAGAGACTCCTACAGCCTCCATCCAGATGCCATTTTTTTAACGGTCGCAGGATTTTTTAAATCGACACTGTCTGGATGGAGGCCGTAGGAGTCTCTGTTTCTGACGAAATTCTAATGGCATATAGGAGGGATATAGAGATGAATATACATGATGATATTTTCAAAAAAAAAATAAAAACATTTGTCAAAAAATGAGGCGGGGCAGCCATGTTGGCTGCCCCAATGGGGCAACCCCATCAACCCCTATATATATAGGGGTTGATGGGGCTGCCCCATTGGGGCAGCCAACATGGCTGCCTCCACGTCGTTTTCGATATTTTTTTTATTTTTTTTGAAAAATATCACCATGTATATTCATCCCTATATCTCTCCTATATGCCATTCGAATTTCGTCAGAAACAGAGACTCCTACGGCCTCCATCCAGAGAGTCATTTTTTAACGGTAACATGATTTGTTAAAGCGACACTATCTCGATGGAGGCTGTATGAGTCTTTGTTTTTGACGAAATTTGAATGACATATAGGAGGGATATATGAATGAATATACATGGTGATATTTTTCAAAAAAATAAAAAAACGTCGAAAAAGGGGGCGGGATAGTCCCATTAACTCTCTCTCTATATATATAGGCTTGATCCTGTGAGAGCATGAGAGTAGTGATTCTGGACCACTAGATTCAACCAGGAGAGAGAAGACATAATCTAGTGGTTTAGAATCATTGCTCTCATGCTCTCACAGTTTTTTGATCTCACAGGATCACTCCTTACTCTCTCTCAATATATATATATATATGGAAAAAAGGAGCCTACATCGGGTGATGTAGGTAACTTACCTACATCGGGTTTTTTTCTCATTAATTTTTTATTTTTTTTGAAATGAAATCTTCGGAGATGTACTTCACCATATATCACTATTGTGTCATTCCAAATTCAACTGAATTCGAGACTTCTATCCCCTCCATCAAGACTATCAAATTTTAATGATCTCAGAATTGCTGAAATTGACCCCCTACAGATGAGCATATTAGAAATGTTTTTTTCTCACGAAATTTAAAACACACAGTCCACTCTATATATTAAGTAAATCCCACAGAGGTTTCATTTGAAAAAAATGAAAAATAACGAAAAAATGACCCGATGTAGGTAAGTTACCTACATCACCTGATGTAGGCTCCTTGTCCCCTATATATATATAGTGGGGGGGGCTTTCAAATAGGATGCATCCTTCCTGACTTAAGGAAGGCCACCATCTTTTTGTAGAAAACACGAGCACTTTAGTACAATGTGTATACAGTTTGTATTATAACTGCACATTATAAATACAAAACCGTAAACAAAACTGCATATTATAATACAAACATTAAAAGTGCACATTGTAATACAATATGTATATGTATTCTACTAAACTCATCATGTTTTATACAAAAAAAGGGCTGGCCTTCCTGAACTCAGGAAGGACCAAGTCCTATATGAAAGAAATCCATGAGGTGGGGGCTTTTCTGAAATTGTAAAAGCCACTGTGAATTTAGTAAAAACTCTGTAACAGTTTTGTAAAATATAAACTGCACATTGTAAAAAAATGATTTTTGTAAAATATAGCATCTAAATTCAAATCAATATTTCCATCCATTATAATAATATTTTCATAATTTTATTTCACCATACATGTTGTGTTAATATTTATTATTATATGTATGAAACAAGAAATTGTAAAATATATTAGAAAGATGCCTAAATTGAGGGTGACTCACCATATATATGGTGAGACCCCGCCTGATTTAAAGTTTCACCTATATATATATATATATATATATATATATGGGGCTCTTCCAATAGGATATGGTACTTCCATCTCCAAGGAAGTTCAATAATCGTAGCCATTAGATTCAAATTTAATGGTACCATCAATTTGTTTGTCTAAAATGACATTTTGATCTTCGTCTTTTACATTAATTATTCATACCATTTAATATTTTGAAATACTAAATTTAGCTAGATCTATTATGGTATTTTTTTGCAATGCTTTAGTTAGATAATGTCTTATTTTGTGCTGACCAACTTTATGTGGGGTGGATGTTTGTATTCTTGTATGTTTTTTGGTAGAATCAATGGTTCCTTGTGTAGCGATTGAATGTTTTTATAGAATTCGTGTTTCCTTAAAATTCATCAGCTATTTGTAAAGTTTGTATGGTACTATGTAGAATATAATTCTTATTAGTATTATATTAATTATGTTTATTTTCTGCAAGTATTTTTATGTTTTGTTGATTTATATGAAATATGCAAATCTTTTATGAAAGTTGCATGACATTTTACAAAGAAAACGTCAGTTTCGTAAGATACATGTCAAAATGTATAATACATATCCAAAATATATAATACACATTCAATATATAAGGTGTTTAAAAATTACAATTGTCATCTTCACCCAATAGATATGTAAAAATACACATCAAATATGTATAATACATATCAAAATTGTATAATACACATCAAAAATTGTATAATACACAAGAAATATGTAAGATATAGTGGTCGCATGGCCTCCATGCGCTACCTCCACCATGTTACACATGTCACCATCAATCTACGCATTGTCGTTGCTGTCTACGTGAAGATCCACATGCTGTCATTGATCTACACATTGTCGTTATCATCTGTACGAAATCTACAAACATCGTCGTCAATCTACACGTCGCCGTCGATCCACTTTCTCTTTTCCAAGAGGCCGTGCATGATGCTGGAAACCGCTCCTAGAAGCGTCTGATTATCATCTCAGTATAGACGATTCCCCTCGTTGCCATCATATGCAGCATCGTCGACGTCGTACGCAAGGACCGTGATAATCACATGTTGAGGATGACAGAGTTGAGCGACAACAGAGATGGATATGAGCAACACCCAACGGAGGCTGAGACGAATATGAGCGACGACAGAGATGGAGACAATGAAGAAGGAGGAGATATTTTAGGTGTACGTGTAGATTTTGAAATGAAGGGATTAGGAAAGAGATTAACGAGTAGATAAATTAGATTGTTACATACTATATTTAGATAATGAACAATGACCAAAATGAGTTTTTTGTTAATTAAGTAATAATTATAACATGCCTTTAATAACAACCGACGATTAAATATGGATGCATGGGATCGTTGTCCTTCCTTAGGGACGAAAGGACCATGTCCCATTGCAAGAATATCCTATATATATAATGGGAAAAACTGATCTGCCTATAGGGGAGCTAATTTGGCTTCCCCATTTTATTTTTTCTATTTTTTTTGAAAAATAAATCAGTAGATTTTCATCATTATATCCCTATATTATGTCTTTTCAAGTTTCGTGCAAAACATAAACTCATACGGCCTCCATCCAGACAATCATTTTTTAATGATTGCAGAATTGTTGAAATCGACCCAATCTGGATGGAAGCTATAGGAGTCTCTATTACACATGAAACTTGAATGACTTACTATAGGGATATAGTTGTGAAAATCTATAGAAGCATTTTTTCAAAAAAATAGAAAAATAGGAAAAATAGGACGGAGGAGCCAAATTAGCTCCCTAGGGGCAGCCCCATTTTATCCACATATAATATATATTATAAATGCCACATATTTTGTAATTTATAATCCATTATATATGTTATATATATGTAATTTAAACTATACTAAATGTTTTGTACATATTTTATAATATATATAATCCATTATATATGTTATCACTTTATATATATATGTAATTAGGAGTCTTGGCTATATCCTATATATATATATAAGATCACAGACAGAAATGATTTAATCTATATATATAATCACAGTCGTAATGCCACTGTACATTTTATCTAAATATATAATCATATATATATATATATATATATATATATTTTTTAAATATTAGTGATATATGCGAAACGAAAAAAATGGGTATTATTTATGCATATATGAATGGGAATAAGTAGGGAATTTAATGTAATTCAGCAAATTGATCTCCTACCGGTAAACGATTTGTGGACATATACCTTGACTGGGTATTTTTCATTCCAGATGCCATGATTGGGCATTTAAGTCCATGTCATGCCCTCTTAGGGTATGTTCAATAGGGGAATAGCCCTAAGAATAAGGGTATTATCCCCGCTCGAAGCATCTCCCAATGGTACAACTATTCGTGAAAGTGGTGCTTTAGTACCCTCGCCTAGACCGCTCTGGCAGAATAGAGGTGACAACCTATTCTCCCCCATCTTCAATGACCCTCTTCTCCTCCCCTCCGCCCCTCTTCCTGCCATATGTCGTTCCACTCTCTTGTAATGCTTTCTCCAACGAGCCCCTCCCTTGTCGTGTATGATCTACTTTTGCTCCATACTTTGCAAGTCTTCCTTGCTACATGTGAAAGGAGAATACTGTCATGGAGGTCTGCACTCTCCTTCATTGGTGGTAGCTGATGAATCTCCATTTCATCACATTTATTCTTTCTATTTGACCTTAAATCCCTAGCCAAATGCATATATATAATATTAATTTGTACAAAATAACACTAAATAATTGACAACAAACACTATATAAATACTAGAATTTAGTTCTAAAATAAAAGAATAAAGGAAAGAAAAGAAAAAAATGAAGTGTCAAAGACACTAAATGACCATATTCCCTGAGACCCAGTCATCATGATGACTTGGTCGACAAGGTATAAAGTATGGGGAGATAGGGCATACAAGTTGTACGGAGAACACATCAAAATCTTAATTCTGTCTACAAATAATAACTTTTTTGGCACCTATTTGATTTTCTTATCTTTATACCTCAAATAATAAAACTCTCAACATAAAACTTGTACATAAAAATACAAAAAATACAAAAATTATTTCACACAAAAATAATACACAATACACTCAGGACACACATGACAAATAATCGCAAACAAAACTTCCCAGATCTGTATCTCCTCCATACAGACTCAAAAATGACCAAACTCACCTTTATTTTTCATAAAATTTAATTATCTATTTAATGAAGGTGTTTCATTTAATTTGGAGCAGAGATGCAAAAGTTGGCTTTTGGGTCCCTATTGTACTATATACATGTATATAATATTCAATATATTTCTTCCTTATACTTTTAGCTTCCTTATTTTTTATATAATTGTAAATATTATTAAAAATACATGTAATTAATAAACATAAAATAAAACCATAAAAACTCAATAAAATAAATATGTATTGAAATGTATAGATAAATTATACCTATATACATGTACACAGTTATAAGTAAATAAATAAAGTCAAAAAATATAATAAAAATATGTAAATGTGTAATTAAATAGGTTATAAATATATAAAATACATGTATATAATAGTAAAATACATAATATAAAATAAAAATAAAATACCTAAAATACAGGTAGATATACCTATGTATATACATGTAAATACTAACATCTAATAAATTAGCTTCTAAAAATAAATAAAAATCATAATAAAATACTACATAAAATAACAAACAATTTCCACATTTTGACCTAAAATTAATAAAGTTGTTTAATACCTTAGTATTGAATTAATAAGGGATTTTTGGATCTCTATTTTCTGGTTGGTCCACCTGGACCAATCAGGGGCTTGGACTGTTGACTGATGAATACCCATTTATCACTCTTTATTCTTTTATTTTAGCTACAAAACTTATGCAAAACACATGTATATTCATGTAAATAGCAATAATTGTCAAATATCATACATTGTGTAAAATACAATAATTAGCATGTTTTTGTGCATAAATAAAAGAATAAAGAAATAAAAGAAAAAGAGGGAGATATTTAGAATAAATATTGAGCGACCTAATCCCAAGGGAGGGCTCAGCATGGGCCTGACCGCAAAAGAACCCAAGTAGAGAGAGATAGGGAAGATCATGTATTTGTACATATATCTGTAAATAAATAAAAATTATTTTCCTCTTATTTAAAATAAAAATTGGGTGTGTATTTATTTGTACAGATTTGTAAATATAAATGAAAATAAAAATGGAGAAAATAAAAGAAAAATAAAAAGAAATAAAATTCCTTCTTCATTGTACATAGACCTTGTGTATAAAACCCTACATCTATTTATTTTCCTCTTGTAAATAAATAATTAAAATTCAATAAAAATATATTTACATTCCACATTTCATGGTGTAAATAAATAAAATAAAAATCATAAAAATAAAAATAAAATAAAAAGAAACAAAATAAAAATCAAAATCCACCTTGCAGATATACCATGTAAATATGTATATATATCTATTTATTTAACCTATGTAAATAAATAAGAAAAATCAAATAAAAATACCCTTTTATTCCAAATTTTATTCTATAAATAAATAAAATATAAAATAGGGATAAATTATATAAAAATAAATAATCAAAAATCAAAAATAAAAAATACATATGTATATACTTGTATATAATAATATTTTGTAAATACATCAACTATATTTCAAAAAAAATAAAAATCACGAAAAAATAATTTAAAAATAAATAAACATTTTTCATGTTGACTTTTTTGAAATAAGGCCATTTATTATTTTAAATTGAATTTCCAAATATTTATTAAATGGCGCGATCTGATTGGTCCACGGGGGATGTTGACCCCCGATCAACTATCCCCCCAGGACCACCAGACTCGGATCTTGTTGCCCCGACCCGATTTCTCCTAATTATCCACACTTGATCCGATCGCCAAATCCCTAAACCCCGGGCTCCATTTGATCCTTGCTTATCCGAGACCCTCGCCCGGGGTGGATTCTAGGGGTCCGTGCTCCATGCATCCATTCCCGACTCCATTTAGCCGGAGCTGCACCACTATAAATCTCCAGCTCCGGCCACCATTTCACGCCATCTTTGGCACTGCCCCTTCATCCTAGGACCTCCATTGTGCTCCCCAGAGTAACAACTGAGTGAGCATAGTGTCGAAGAGAGGAGAGGACACCTGCTGCCACTGATCCGGCGACATCTGCCGCCCTGCGCCGCCGCGAGCTGCGCCTGAGCCTCAGGTTCCGACAACTCTTAGAGGTGACGACCCAGAGCTTCCTGAGCTCATCCCCAGTCGGCTTCCGTCATCATGTAGACCCGATTCTTCCTATCTTTCTTTAATTTTCGATTACCCCCAAATCGACCCATCGCCGTCTCCGACCGATTCCACCCACTCCGATCATAGTTCCGACCATCCGACTCGTCTATCATCTCCGCGAGACCCCTCTTCATGTTCTTCACCCACGCATCCACCATGGCTCGCCCAGCCAAGGCTCAACCTCCCTCGCCGTCGCTTCGCCGGAGGTCCTCGTCGCGACCCATCCAGCTACCCACGCCACCCCTAACCGGGTCAAGGCAGTTTGCCCTCGACCCAGGAGTCCTCTCGTGCAGTTTTGCAGGTCAAAGGGACCTCATCTGGAGGTCCAAGGTTCAAGCACAGAGGTCCAGCTCCATCTTCATCGCCGGAGCTCCTCGGAGCTTCCCGACCTCATTGGAGGGGCTCATCAGCTGCAGAGCATCAAAGCGAAGCTCTTCCCTATCCCAGCAGCAACAGAGGAGGACCTCAGCGCGCACATTAGGCCGGCGAAACTTGCCGGCTACCTGTTCTTGGAGGATCCTCCGTCACCGTTCGATCGTGCTCCTTCACCCAGTTCTAATCACGGTCGTCCATCCATGAGGAGGTAGCAGCCGTCAAATCCTTGTCAGGACCTCATCTAGAGCGTCCATCGCAGAAGAGAGGCGAGCCCACACCAGAGCCATCAGATCATACACGTGGCACGCCTTCGTTCGTCAGATCCCAGCTAGGGTTCTTTGAAGAGGTGCCAGCGATCCTACACCGTTCGATCATCCACGTGGCGTCGTCTCCGCCGTCCGCTATAATAAAGGGTAAATTTTTTATTAGGCCCCTTCTCTTTTGTTTTTGCACCTTAATCCTGTAAATATTTTAATTAGTTGTTTTTATTTTGTAAAAATTGCATAGAGGACCTTTATGTTTAGCTTATTTGCATTATAGTCCCTACGAGTGTGGACCACGTGCTTCGACACGTGAGGACTTGGATTTTTTGCAATGTATACCCTGCAGTTCTTGTGCGTTATTGTTTGCATGTTTAAAAATAGGAATTATAAGCAGGTCCTTCCGTGTCTGGACCACGTGCCTCGTGCATGATTTCTTGGGCTTTTTGCATGATTGGCCCCTGAGCTTTCTGCCGTGTTATTGTTTGGCCCCTGGACTTAGTTTTTCTTGCATTTAGGTCCCTGTGACTGTGAGCCTTCATTTTATTTAAATAAAATAGCAATTTTCACCCAAATAGCGTGAAATTTGGAAACGTGGCTCCTACCACTGTGTAAAAATTTCCATAATTTTTGGGTACATTTTTGAGGTTTTTTAGTATTTTTAAAATTCAAAAATAACCATTTTTACCCCTGTTCAGTTTAGAAAATCATAAAAATTATAAAAACTCTTTTAAAAATTCTAAAAAAAATTAGATTTTGTTAGTTTGTTGTGTTTGATTTTTTATGCATTTTGGTTATTTTTGGACTTATAAAAATATTAAAAATTAAAAACACTTAAAAACTTATAAAAATTCTAAAAAATTATAGGAAACTAAAAATTAATAAACTCTTTTTCTGAATTTTCCTTTTTATTTGTATTTTTCATAAAAATTACCTCCAGGCTGTTATAGGACCATTTGATATTTTTCATGCCCCTTTGAAGCCTGGTTGGACAGTACCCCACTATTTCTGTCTTCTTTTATTTTTGGAAAATTTTATAAAAATTATAAAAATCTTAAAAATTCACCAAAAAAAGTAAAAAACCTAAAAATCATAAAAATATTTTGTTTGAATTTTTGGAGCTTTTTAGAGTGTTTAAATAATTTGTTGATTGCGATTGTTTTTGTCCTTTTATTATTTTCCTCCATTGTTAAAAATCAAAAAAATATATAAAAATATTTAAAAATCACCAAAAATATTTGGTTTTGTTTTATTTGCTTTTAGACTACTTTGTAGGCTACGAGGCCAACTCGTGCTCCTTGAGACCGACCCTGGGTTCTATACCAGGTTAATCACATAGCAAGACCGCTATTTTGGTTTTATTGAATTTTGTCTTTTCGATTGGTGGTCTGATTTTGTTTCTTGATTGAGCTCTGAGTCCTGAGTGACTGAGGTCGCAACGACCTTAGTGATATCTTTACCTTAGTCTATCGGGCAGCTCACATTAGAATGGCGTCGTTGCTGGGGAGCACGGCTTAGTAGCCGCATTTCTTTTTGTTTTGTTTTCTTTTGACTTCCGTGGCTTTCCGCGGCTTTTTCTTCGTCCGTGGATTTTCGCGGCTTTCTATTTTTCTTTTATTTTCATTTTCTTTTATTTTCTTTTATTTGGTTTTTGGGTTGTTTTGAGTGTTTACTTTTATTTCACATTTTTGCACATATACCCTATTTTATTTTACTTGCTTGTTTATCTGGTCTGTAACACTTTGTTGTTTACTTGCAAGGGCCCGAGGACCGAGGCAGCTCCTTTTGAGGAGCCGACGCAACCGCGGGAATCAGAGGCGGCTCCCTTCTGCACGGAACCGCAGGAGAGCGCGAGGAGGCAACAGAGTGCGGGAGTAGCTTAGTCTAGATTAGGTTTATTTCCTGCTTATTTGAATTGTTGTAATAATACTGGACCAGAGACAAACTCAGACAGTTAGACTCTCGGGGTCTATTTCGCCGAGCACCGGTGTGCTCGGGGGACCCCATCGGCTTTTTCGCGGTTTTCACGTGGTTTTTATCGTTTATTTCCTGCCTTATTGATTCTCGCGGATTTCAGCCTTAGCTTAGGATTTTTGCTTGATTGCGCCGTAAATAGTAGGGTCTACACACCTAATAAATTTGCATGTTCCTATAGACCATTAATTAGACCAAAATAAAAACTTAATTAAAAGACTATTTGGTCACTTGAGGGTTCACACACCGCTAGAGGTCATATATAGCGCTGGCAGGACCTATTGTGGCAGGCATCGATCTGCATCCGAGACCGGACACCGACCCCTCCTGACTGACCACTTAGCCATTGTTCTTTCGAGTAGAACTTCTTGTTAGGGCTCGGATTTTAGCTTGCATCATTTAGGTAGTTTTAATTCTGTCTTTCAATTAAGCGTGGATCATATTGCATGTAGACTGCTGGAGTAAGGTACGCCTTCTATCTCTTGCATGCATCATTGATTTCCGGCACATCGGCTTTTTCGACTTCTCCCCCTATTTTGGACTTAAATAACCAGGAGAACCGAAAAATTTGTTAGGTGATTATTTGTTATTGAAAAATACCTAAAAATCAAACCATAAAATTGGGACTGCTAACTCAACTTGACTCTAAAAGACAATCACCAGAAAAATTTTTCTTGGTGAGAGCAACCCCCTCCTTGTCTGGTTTGCATGTGCGAGAGAGTGACCCGTACCCTAGGATAGAGCCACATCTGGACCCCTTTCAGACTACTGCTTCTGGGCTAGTCGTTCTCTAGAGAGGATTGGTTGATGAATCTCCATTTCATCACCTTTATTCTATCATTTTGGCCTCAAAAACCCCAGCAAATGCATGTAAATAGCATCAAATTGTACATAATAGCATTCATAATTCATTGTATTAAGTCCACCTTAAATAAGGTTTTAATGCCAAAATTATAGAATAAAGAGGAGAAAAGAAAAAGGAATAAAATATTGCAAATATTTTATGACCCAAACCCCGAGACCAAGGCCAGTATGGTATTGGTCGACAAGGAATAAAGTAGGGGGAGATAAGGGCCAGTGTACAACAATACCTCATTTATTAATTCATTTATTTATGCATTTTTGGCACCTATTTTTGTACATAATTATTTATTCATCAAATAAAGAAACTTTGTACATGAAAGTTGTAGATAATAATGTAAATAAAAATACAAAATTGAGTTTGTGCAAAAATAATACACAATGTACATTTTATACACAAAATAAAAAGCCAAAATCTCAACTTAACAGACCCATATCTTGCAAATAAAAACTCCAAATCACCCAAACTCACTTTAATTGTATATAGCATTCCAAGAACTATTTTATAAAATTGGTTTCATAATTTTTGGAGTCCATATACAGAAGTTAGGTTTTTGGCCCTTCTTGTATATAGGACTGATTAAAATATTCTTTTTATTCAATATACATTAATTTATAAATTTATATTTTTAGAATTGTGTAGATAATATATATAATGCATACACATATTAAAAGTAAAGAAAAACCAAAAATAATTTGTAAAATAAAATGAGTATACAAAATTCATAGACAAAATACCTATGCTATATACCTATATATATATAAAGGATGTTATTCCTTGGTTCTTTTATTCTTTTATAATAATGTATACATTAGAAATAACTCAATAAAAATACAAACCCAAAATAAAAATCAAGAAAATACAATAAATAAATTAAGTGTATAAAATACATAGATAAAACACCTATAAGTGTACCTACATACACCTATACCTATTTATTGAAAAATATAAATAACTCATAAAAATCAAACAAAAATACCTTTATACTCACAAAAATAAATTATAAATTTATAAAATAAGCCAATAAAATAATAAAAGAAAATAAACAATTTAAAAATAAAATACATAAAAATGCATGTAAATACATACATATACACATTATTCAAATAAAACTATAATAAAACACCTCGAAAAATTCAATAAAAATCATTAATAAATACTAGATGAAATAATACACAATTTTCATTTTATAAGAAAAAATTAATAAAATCGTTTAAGGTGTCAAATAAATCAATTTCCAATCAGATTTTTTGTTTTGTCTTGTAGCGGCTGACGTGGCCCAATGAGGCGCCGGCCTTCGTTGACCCCCTGGTCAACTGTCCCATCCCTTGCCTGGCGCCTCTAAACTATCAAATCCCCGATTTTCCTCCATTTTTCGCGGCCATCCCTTCCATCATCCTGGCTCTCTTCCTTCACAAGATTTGTCCTCTGATCATCCATGATGCCCGCCAAAATCATAGATCAACGAGATATTCATTGGATCAGTCAATAATCGCCGGGTAATAAGGCCCCTTGCCAATGTTTATAAATAATTAGCTCCGCCTCCTTCCTCGAATTTGGCCACTTTTAATCCGATCTTAAGCTTAGATTCTAGTCCTGGAACATTCCTCATGATAGGGGGGGTGTGCTGGTGCCTCGAATCGGCCGGAGAGAGGAGGATTTTGTCGCGGCGGAGCTCCGACGTCCGTCCTGCTCGCTGGAGGCCCCCAGGTATAAGAGCTGCCCTTTTATGCGTTTTTAGTTAGCTTTTAATGTTAGCTTTCCATTCCAGTTATTAGATTAGGTTTTAGTTAATTCCCTTAGCTTAAAAATCAAAATTCAACGACCGCCCCGAGTATCCCATTTCAAACCTCAACGCCTTCTCCATCTATCGTACCCATTTGTTCAACCCAGGACCATAGGTCTTGGCGAATCGGGGCTCCTCCTCCGTCGTTCGCCGGAGCCCCTCCGCCCACCTTCATCTTGCATCGCAGCTTCGAAACCCCTGGTCGAGGAGATAGCTCTCTCGCCCGCGGTTCTTCCTGTGCAGGTACATCGAGGAATAGAGCCCTTCTGGGCTTGCATTGACCCAGGAAGAGGTTCCTGGGGGTCCCCTTCTTCTCCGACCTCGCTCCATCGACTCGGGCCCCCAAGAGCCATGAAAGCACCATCAGTCAACATGGGATGTCATTAGCTACGAGTAGAGCGCGTCAGAGGCGAGGAAGGTGCCCGGAGGAGCCTGAGCTGCCCGATCGAAGCTCGCCGGGGGCGAGCTTCTTCCTTGTTCCTCCAGGCAGCTTCAGCACTGTCAGATCGAAGGAGTCGGCCCAGATTGAACCAGGGCCGTCAGATGAAGCACTACACCGACCGTTCGATCATCGAGGATGATCTAATCTCCGCCGTCATCTGTGAATCGTCATCGGCCGATAGGAGCACGACGCGTGGCAAGTGGACGAGGTTCAGCCGTTGGATGACACGCCTTATTTGGGGGTAAATTTCACATCTAGCCCCCGCCTTTTTGTATTTATAGTTTAATACCAAAAATAAGAGAAGTCACGTTGCAAATAAAATGTATATTTTACAGAAGGATCCCCGATGTTTTAAGATTTACACTTTAGTCCTTCCGAGCCTCACGTGCAGCAACCACGTGAGGCGCGTGAAATTTGCATGTAAACCCTACCGGTTTTTGGTAATTGTAAAATGGTCTTGAAAATAAAAGTTCACGTGTAATTTTATTGTGATTTTTGCATGTATGCCCCTGTCGACTATTTTATTTGCAAAAATACCCCTGCCAGGCCATTTATTTTTTGAATGCTTTGTCTTTTTATTTTGTGCTTCATACTTATTCGAAAAATCTTGCAAAAATAGATTTAAGCTCCTGTTTGGTTGTGCTTGAATGCTATATTTTTAGTTTTTCATTTTGTTGCATTTTTGCATTTATTAAAAATAAAAAACATGTCTTTCATTCACTGTCTAACTTATAAAATCCCAAAAAAAAAATGAAAATGCCTCGAAAAAGTCCAAAAAGAATTCCCTATAGTGTATTTTGAACTATTTTAGTGTCAGTCCAAAAATCCCTAAAAATCTCAAAAGGAAAACCTTAAAAATTCAAAAATACCCAAAAACTTTAAAAAAATTTAAAACTCAGAGAAAAATCAGAAAAATATGAACTCAGTCCCTATTTCTGCTATATTGTATTATCTTTATTAGAAAAATAGTGTCGAAAATTTTTGAGGCTGTTTACTATTTTCATTATCTATTTTTGTTACAGCCAGACCTTATTCCACTGTTTGCTCTTATTTTGCTATTTAAAAATACAAAAAAAATTTTCAAAAATGCCCAAAAATCACAAAAACAGTAAAAAACCATGAAAATCCCAAAAATACTTTATTCCTGAATTTTTGACTATTTTTGAGTATTTTTGTAAATATTATAGTACCCCATTGATGTATATAGAAGTATTTCAAAAAAAAGAAGAAATATATATATATATATATATATATCTACTTGCTTATATGTAGTTATATCTCTATTTATTAACCTTAATAAAAAAAATATATAAATACATATACATATATATATATATATTATTATACTTATGTACACCTATATATATATATATATATTGTATGTATTATAAGCTATATACTAACCCTCTATGGGTATACATATATCTATATATTTATATTTTATGTGTATATATATATTATCTAATTATATTATTATAAAAAATATATATAAAAAAATATAATAAATAAAAATTAATATAAAAAAGTAATAAATAAAAAAATCCTAAAAATCAAAAACCCACTTCACACAAGGATGACTCTGAGATACATGTAGGCTATTGCATTTTGGATTGCTCTCTGTTGTTCGACCTCTACATGCTTGTTCCCTATACATTTTATGGTAGAGTAAATAAAGATTAATTCAAATTTCTTTTTGAGCTTAATTGTTTTATTCTTTCATTGTGGGTTAATTGCTGGTTAACACCGATCTTCTATGAATGGTCGCCTCAGCGACACTTGATACATTTATTATGGTGACCCTCGTGGAAGATTGCGGTTATCAGATGGCGCCGTTGCCGGGGAGCAATGAGCATAGCCTAATTCATTTTGTCATTTTTGTATAATTTTTTTTTTGATTCATCATTCATTTTTGTGAGCAGCTATTTTTATTGCTATTAATCACCATGCTTCATTTATTTATTTATTGTGATTATTTTATCTGCTCCATGTGATTGATTGAGCTCTACTAATGCATTCTTTTTGTGACTTTGATGCGAGGGCCCGCCACGCGAGGATGGCTTCTTCGGAGGCCAATGCAGCCAAGCTTGGAGGAGGATGGTCTTCTTCTCACGACCATCTGGAGAGAGCACCAAGGAAGCAAAAAGAGAGGGATTAGATAGGAGTAGAATACTTAGGATTATTTATTTTGCAATTTATGGTGAGAGAGAGACAATTTTGGCATGTAATTAAACAGGACTCTACTCTTCACAATGAGGTCCAATGCCCGGGTGATTGTTCACCTGGGGCCTCATCGCGGCTTTTCTAGTTTTTCATCGCCTTCTTTTATTTTGTTTCCCGAAGTTTTGAGATTTCCGCCTTTCTTTTACTTTGTTTTGTGTGCTTGGAGCCCCTAGATATAGGTTGCTTGACTCGGTAGCTAGGTCCAAACATTAATAAGAATGCATGTTCCTATAGTCTTCTTCGCTTGGATCTAGTCAAACTTAAACAAGCCGTTCATTTAGCTCTTAGCCCTCGTGCCGCAGCGAGCCCTGTAAAGCGCTTTCTCCTAAGCTCAAGTGTGTTGAGTACAGAGGAGGGGTGAGCCAAGACCGGACCCTTCGGGCTAGAGATGAATGAGCGACTTGTGGTTCTTCACGCTAATAACAGCTTATGTTTAGGGCGATTTTGTGCCTTGCATACCGACATGTAGATAGGTTTAAAAATTCTGTTTTGCATACCACATGGAGAGAGCTGGGATGCACTGTAAGTCTTCTAACTCAGCATGCATCATTCGGTTCAATGGTGAGATTTCCATCATGAAACCACTTGCATGGCTTTTCCGCTATCTCCCTCTGAATTTGAGCACCTAGGACTTAAATGAAAATCTACAAACACGTTAGGCGCTGGTATGAAAACAGATCCAAAAAAAGTGAAAACCCAAAAAATTAAAACAAGGGGACTGCTAAATAAACTTGACCTTAATTAAAATTCGTAATGGACTATCATTGTACCGGGTTCATAAAGCCCTAATTGTTTTCAGGTACCTTGGAGGGGGACCAAAACCCTACTCCCTTGAGCGAGTGCGACCCCTAAGGATTAAAGCCAAAAACCCAGTCTGCAACTGCCTTGTGTATCGCCTGGATTTCCGAAGTAATGGCGCTTCTATCGTACGTAGGCGAGTAGGACTTGGTCACCAATGGTGAATCTTTGTTGTGAGAGCATCGACCCTGTCCGAAGTATTGAGCATAGGCACGCCTTCACGGGGGTGTCTGTCTCATTGTCCTGCGTCCGAGTAGGTTCTTGCACGCTCACGGGTGATTCTGTTGCGAGTGAGAACCAAAGTATTGGTTTCGCCTATCGGCTTCCTCTCTCTTTTCTTTGGCTGAGTAGGGATCCAGGAAGGGTTACAAGGACTCCAAAAAGTACAGACTACAGGTTACACAGGAGGAGGACAAGCACGGGATACTCTTCCGGCAGTACTCTCTCTCCTATAGGGTAGCGTACTAAGGACTTGTTATAAGATATGCCTGAAAAATCACAACTCTAAAAATGAAAAGATAATAAATAGCCGAGCTTTCACGGCTTCACATGGCGTGAGTTGGTGAACCCGATTTTGTACTGTGTTTGTATGGATCTAGATTGAGGTTCAAAAATCAAAGTCACGCGCCTTTGCGCACATTTTGTCGTATCTTCCTTTGACCACCCCGCTCAATCGAGCCTTTCTACTGTTTTACACTCCTTTTATTCCTCGTTGACCATCGTATCGTTCTTCCAACATCCGACATTCTCTTGTGCTTCGTGAAGTTGATCCAAGGATGACTTTCGTCGGGACCATGCCGACACCTACATCGATTCCATGGACTCAACTCCGTCAATAAGTTCGAGGCGATTCCCGAGAACCCGATCCGGACTTCGCGGATCGATCTCCAGACTCCTCATTTTCTACCTTTCTCTTGGCCACCCAATAAACTGGGATCACTTTTGTCCCACTTCCGCCGTTGCGAATGGGAATCGATTACAGTCTACATCCTTTTCCATTCACAACATGCTGGGGTTGACCTAAATTCCAGCTTAATCATGGCAGCTGAAAGTTAATTGCAAGTGATCTGATTCGGACTATCTCATTCTGCAGATAGAAGCCAGTGCGAGCCCTGGAGACTACTTCGGAGTTCATCTCGTCCGACTCAGACCCTGACATGGCTCCAGGAGGAAAGGGCAAGGGTCAGCAGCCACCACCAGAGGGATAGGTGCCAGATCAAAACCAAGTCAATGCACAGTTGCTGGCATCTATCCAGGCCATACAGCAGCAGCTGATCGAGCAAGCCCTCACACAGACAACATTCCAGGATATGCTGAACGATCTGATGCACCGTGACGATGGAGGAGGAGGCAGAGGCAGAGGAGGCAGGGGAGGAGGAGGTGGAGGTGGTGATCCTCCTGATGATGATCTTGAATTACAACCACCGAAGCCGACACTCAAAGAAACATACAATCCGGGAGACAGCCAGATGAGCGAGTGGATTCTCATTCCACCGGTACACGCTCACTTTGAGCTGAAGCCCCAGTTCATAGCCCTTCTCCCTGCCTTTCATGGAAACACAGGCGAGGAGCCGTACATTCACCTGCAGCAATTCTCCTGCATTTGCCGTACCACACATTATCCCAATGTCCCTCTGGACATTGTAAAGATGATGGCTTTCCCCTTCAGCCTACAGGACAAGGCCCTCTATTGGGTCAATCATTTGGGAAAGGTCGTGACGATCTGGGAGGAGTTGAAATCCGCCTTTCTGCACAAATATTACCCTCTCGGTCGGCTCAACTAGATGCGAGCCCGTATCAGTAATTTCACCCAAGGACCCCACGAGTCTATACATGAAGCTTGGGAGAGATTTACTGACCTGCAGGAGAAGTGTCCCCATCATGATATCCCAAAGACCAGCTTGGTCCAACATTTCTTTGGGGGACTGAATATTGAAAGCCAACGGCTTGTGGACGCAGCATGTGGGGGTTCCCATTTTAACAAGGATGAAGATGTTGTCTGGCAGATTTTTGAAGAAATGGCCGAAGGAGAGGCCGCCCTCTCTTCATCCAAGGCATACCAGAAACAGCCCCAGATCCTCCAAAAACAAGTTCACATGGCTGCATCCAAAGAAGCAGAGAGAGATGAGAGCTCCAACCTCAGCATCATCGGGGGCCATCTCTCTAAGGTAGACATCATCGAGAAGCGATCACAGGACCTCGAGAAACTCGCTGTGATCGAGAAGAGGACCCAGAACTTGGACAAGCTAGATCAGATCAACAAGTACCTTGAACTGTTGGTCGGCACTATCAACTCTGTCCAGTCGGCGACACCATCTGAAGCTCCCGTTGAGAAGAAGGACGAGCAGCAACCGCAGCATCAGCCTCAGCCGAGCCAGCAACCACCGGTAGTCCAGCACGTGTACTACGTGCAGGCGCCCGACCAGGGCCCGCCGCAGCAGCAGATGGTAGTATACCAACCGGAGTTCCTTTCTGTACCTGATCCAGTCTTCCCTCCACAACCCCTGATTCAAGAAGTGAATGGGGTATGGACTCATGATGCACAACCGACCTGTCCTCAGGGACAACCCCAGGGTCAGCAATTTGCCAATCGGCAGTACCACCAACCTCAGGGTGGTCGTTTTAGTCAATCCTCCCAGCAGCACCAGCAACACCAGCAGTACCAGCGACCTCCCCAGTTTGCACAACAGTGGAGGCAGAATTTTCCTTACCAGCAGCAGTCGCAGTACCGCCACCCACAGCCGTACCACCAGTACGCGGCTGCCCCCTCTCCACAATATCAGTAGTATCCTCCTCCATCCTACCAACAACTTCAGCTTCCTGCACCAGCTCAGAACCACCAGCAACAGCCTCCCCACCCATCTACCCAACAACAGCGTGGTCTGCACGCTGAACCTTCTGAAGTGTCCCCTGTGAATCCCGCCATGGATTGCCTGGCCCAGCTTGTTAAAGGGCTAGCGGATATGACAAAGAGGCTTGACGATCTGACCGCCACCAGAACTACCATTCTGGCGCAGGTGAAAGCCAACCCCAATAATTTCAAGAAGAAAGAGCAGGTAGAATGTGATGTCCAGTCCGTGTCTGATAATGATATTACTGTTTATTCTAATGCTGTTACTCTCAGGAGCGGTAGGGCCTTTCCTCTGCCTGCTACTACCAGATGTGGGGTGAATAATGAAACAGGTGGATCGTCATCTTCCGCATCAGACGTGCTAGCTCCAGGGGCGGGTGAGGAGGAAGAAGAAGGAGAAGCCAGTCCAGCCGTCGTGCCTTGCCAGAAGCAACTCCAGCCTAAAATATAAAAAAATCAGCAAAAGCAAAAACACCAAAAAGAAGCTTGTAGCAGAAGCGAAGCCGCGCCAACCTTGGAGGAGCCGCCAGCAGTAGCCGATCCCTCGCCAGCCGATGGAGCCGACGCCACCCTTTTTGATCGCCCAGCAGCACCAGCATGTTCAGATCCAGCATGTACTCCTTTTTGTAGTCCAGACGTACAACATTCTGTGGGCGATGATTTTGATGTAAATAAGAACCCTCATTTTCCTGCCAGTAATGTAAATATTCCTTTTCCGCATGCAATACAAAAATCCAAAAAAATTGCAAAACGAAAAAAGGCATTGTCTGATCCAGGTGTTGTGGATATCTTGGATAAATTGACTGTTGAGATTCCCTTGTTGAAGGCCGTGGAATACATGCCAGCTGTAAAGAAAGGACTGAAAGAGGCATGTACTAACAGGCGTCGCCCAGCGCAAGACAACAGACGCCGAGAGGTAGAAAAGCACGTTCTCTCCATGGCCACAGTTGCAGCTATCAGCAATCTCCCCCAGAAGAAGCAAGATACAGGAGCACCTCTGATCAGTTGTGTGATTTTTGACCAGGTCTTCGAGCATACTCTTCTTGACAGTGGTTCTTCCATCAACCTTCTGCCTTCATCTATAATGCAAGAATTCGGGCTAGGACCGCTCAAGCAGACACGCATGATCCTTCAGTTCGCTGACCAATCCGTCAAGCGGCCCCGAGGTCTGTTGGAAGACGTGATAGTTACCGTGCAGGAGATGAAATTCCAAGCTGACTTTGTAGTCCCTGATATGGACTCACCTGCACCCTTGCTCCAGACCCCTATCATCCTTGGCAGACCATTCCTCCGTACTTCAGGTGCCGTGGTTGATTACGGGTCTGGAAAGATCACTTTCAGCTCGAACACCCAGCAAATCACGATCAATATGAACAAAGAGTCGAATGCCACAACTGATGAGAGCCAGGCAGCCTCAGAAGCAGACTGTGATTTTATTGCAGAGATCAGAGACTCAGAGTTATCACTGGACGATCCATGGACCCGAGAAATCCTCACTCTTGAGGAGGACTTGGAAAGCGCAGTCAGCATAATGCTCCGATGATTTGTGGGAGATAGATTCTCAGATGCAGGCACATCTTCTTGAGCATTCACTCCAAACCGAACATGACCAGCTTAGCGCAGAACTGTTGGGTACATCGCTGGGATCTCAACAGGATGTTGAGGATGGTCAGTATCGCAAGGAAGCACATCCCACCACCAGCACAATATCAGAAGTGACAGATAAAGTGGACAGATCAAAGCCAGAACTCAAGCCACTTCCTGCAGGCCTGAAATATGCTTTCCTTGCGGGTGAAGAACACATGTATCCGGTCATCATCAGCAGCATGCTAAATCCGGATCAGGAATCTCGACTTCTCGAGGTTTTAGAAAAGAACCGCAAGGCACTTGGTTGGAGCGTATCAGATCTCCGAGGGATAAATCCAGCCTTGTGTTCACATCATATCTATTTGGAAGAAGATGCCAAGCCATCCCGCGAATTTCAGAGAAGGCTGAACCCTAACCTTCGGGACGTCGTCATGAAAGAAATCACGAAATGGTGTGACACAGGATTCATCTATCCCATCTCCGACTCAAAATGGGTAAGCCCCCTGCATGTAGTTCCCAAGAAATCTGGTCTTACCATAGTTACAAATGATAAAGGAGAGGAAATTTCAGCTCGGGTACCAACATCCTGGCGGGTGTGTGTTGACTACCGCCGTCTCAATGCAGCAACTAAGAAGGACCACTTTCCCTTGCCATTCATTGATCAAGTTTTGGAAAGATTAGCAGGCAAGGAGTTCTTCTGCTTTCTGGATGGGTACTCCGGGTACAACCAAGTGACGATCGCTCCTGAAGATCAAGAGAAGACTACCTTCACTTGCCCGTTCGACACCTACGCCTTCAAGAGAATGCCCTTTGGATTATGCAATGCACCTGCAACCTTCCAAAGATGCATGCTAGCAGTCTTCGCCGAGATGGTAGGCAGTTTTCTCGAGGTGTTCATGGATGATTTCTCTGTCTATGGTGATAGCTTCGATTCTTGTCTTGAGCACCTAGATAGAGTGCTTCAGAAGTGCCGGGAAGTCAATCTAGTGCTTTCATGGGAAAAGAGCCAGTTTGTGGTCACTGAAGGTATTGTGCTGGGCCACGTCGTTTCCAAACGTGGCATGGAAGTCGATCCGGCTAAGGTGGATGTCATTTCAAATCTTCAGCCACCTCAGACCGTGAAGAATGTGAGGTCATTCCTGGGGCATGTGGGATTCTACAGGCGATTCATCAAGGATTTCAGCCGCATTGCCCGACCTCTGACAGAACTCTTGTGCAAGGAGACTGAGTTCATTGTTGATCAGTCGGTTCTCCTTGCTTTCAATCAGTTGAAAGAGCTTATCACTCAGGCTCCAATCTTGCAGCCTCCTGACTGGACTCTTCCCTTTGAAATAATGACCGATGCGTCAGATTTTGCAGTAGGAGCTGTTCTTGGGCAGAGGAAAGACAGAGCGCCCTATGCCGTTCACTATGCCAGCAGAACATTAGATGAAGCACAAAGAAATTATACAGTGACAGAGAAAGAATTGCTGGCTGTGGTTTTCACCTTAGCGAAGTTCATATCCTATTTGTTGGGATCAAAGGTCACAATTTTCACGGACCACTCTGCTATCCGGTACCTACAGCAGAAGAAGGATGCCAAGCCAAGACTGATTCGTTGGATCCTTCTCCTCCAGGAATTCGATTTGGAGATTAAGGACAAGCCTGGAGTTCAGAATGTGGTAGCAGATCACCTCTCCAGGATTGAACAACATGAGCCTCCTCTGAGCAATGCACCTATCACAGAAACCTTCCCTGACGAAGCCATCTTAGCTGTGGATTCTCTCCCTTGGTATGCTGATATTGTCAATTACCTCGCCTCTGGGGTAATACCTTCGGATTGGACGAAGAACTAAAAGAACAAATTCATGTCGACCATCCACTTCTACCAATGAGAAGATCCACTTTTATTTAGAGAAGGAGCAGATTGTATTTGGCGCAGGTGCATTCATCAGACGGAGCAATCTAGTGTCCTCGAGCATTGTCATTCGCTCGAATCTGGTGGACATCACTCTGGAGATCGGACGACAGCCAAAGTACTTCAGTGTGGCTTTTGGTGGCCCACTTTATTTAAGGATGCAACTGAGTTTGTCAAAAGATGCATTGACTGTCAGAGACTGAAAGGAACACTAACTGCCAAAGATTCAATGCCTCTGAAAATCATATAGATAGTAGACGTTTTCGATGCATGGGGCATTGACTTCATGGGGCCTTTCCCTAACAGTCAAGGTTTTGAGCACATCCTTCTTGCCGTCGATTACGTGAGTCGTTGGGTTGAAGCTATCCCTGCTCGAGCCGCCGACAGCAAAACAGTTTGCCAGTTTCTGAAGAAGAACATCATTTCGCGGTTTGGGATACAAAAATTCTCATATCAGACGGGGGTAGCCACTTCATAAACAAAGAGGTCAAGAAGTTAACGAAGGAGTACAACATCGATCACCGTGTCGCGTCTCCTTATCATCCGCAGACCAATGGCATGGAAGAGTTATCCAACAGAGAAATCAAGACTATACTACAGAAACTTGTTAGGCCAAACAGAAAAGACTGGTCTCAACTCTTGGACTCAGTTCTATGGGCTTACCGAACAACCTACAAGTCTCCCTTGGGCATGTCGCCCTACCGTCTTGTATATGGGAAACCATGCCGTCTGCCCGTGGAATTGATCCACAAATCTCTTTGGGCAATCAACAGTTGTAATTTGGACTCACGAAGAAGTGGTCAGAAGAGAAAAGACGATCTGAACAGGCTCTTGGAATTCCGGGACTATGCATACGATAACACCTTGATGTACAAGGAGAAGGTGAAACGCTGGCATGACTGGTACATCAGACGGAAGACCTTTGACGTTGGACAGAAAGTGTTGCTATTTGATCGAAAGTTGCGGATATTCCCAGGTAAATTAAAGAGTAAGTGGACAGGGCCATTTCGAGTATGTGAAGTGCGTGACAATGGAAGCATAGCTATATCAGAATTGTCCCCTGACGCGCAACCCTTCGTCGTCAACGGCGAACTACTGAAGCCTTACCTCGAACCAGATGCATTCTTGGCCGTTGTAGACTCTATTCAGTTGGTGCACCATGATGACATCTTCACAGCACCTGCGGCATCGAAAGATTCAGACGATGTACTCCAGCCTCTGTTTATCTGATTTTCTTCTTTTCTTCTTTTCTTCTTTTCCTTTTCTATTTTCTTTTTCTATCTAAAAGGTGCCGCCCTTGTAGACAGTTTTCTATACTTAGGACGTACTTGGTCCTAAGTATAGGGGGGATGTGCAACTCGAGTTTTTTCATTTAATTCTGATCCTCTCCATTGTCTCCTCTTCTTGTCTATACTTAGGAGTATCTTACCCTAAGTATAGGGGGAGACAATCTGAGTACGATCTGTGTATTCCCACCCTTGACCCTCCCTGCTTTTTGTACAGTCTGCTATACTTAGGATTATTTGATCCTAAGTATAGGGGGGACGGTCAATTTCTCATTCATTCATTTCATTCATACTTATTCTTTAGATCTGTCTATACTCAGTACGAGTTATGTCTTTGCTTTTCCTTTTGGTCTATGAGGACATAGCTCAAGCTAAGTATAGGGGGGTCATATATACCATGTATATACTAAAATCCATAACTCATACTGAAGAATAAAATATCACTTCAACATAAAATAAAATGTGAAAAATGAAAGATGATTGTGAGTTCCTCAGACTCTTTGTAATTGTACTGATTATTGAGTCAGAAAAAAGTTTTGTGCGAAACATTCTCCTTTGAAAAATCTTGTGAAATTTGTTTGAAAATAGTGTGTACAAGTATTCAACGTTTGAAAAATTAGTTTGTGTGAAAAATTTATTTCCTTTGAGTGAGAGCAAAATGTGTGAAAACTAGTGTGCAAATGATTGAAAAAATTTGATTGTCAAAATTGTTTTGAAAAATCTATCTATGTTGTGTAAAACCTTTGTAAAAGGATTTTCAAATGCGTGAACATGTTTGCAAAATTATCTTGGACTATAGTTTTCAAAATCCTTATGAAAATGATTCTCGATTAAGTCTGAGGAGTCCGCACAAATATCTCTCATTTGTAAATAATGAATAAGCCCAAACAAAGCCTATAAGAACCAAAACCATATTGTACATCAAATACAATTTTTCTTCTTTTGTACATACTGATTAATAAATCAGATACCTATACAGTATGGTTTGAAAAATAGTGTGACCAGTTTTGAAAAGTTTGATGTGAAATGATTTCAAATGTGTGAAACTGTGTTGATTGAAAAACTTTTTCTTTGTGTGAAAGAAAGGATTTGAAAAACCTATGTGCAAATATTTTGAAAAATGCTTGTCAAAACTATTGTGAAAATTGTATATATAGTGTGAAAAATCTTTGCAAAAATAGTTTTCAAATGTGTGTAAATGATTGCGAAAATTATCGTGTACTATAGTTTGCAAAGTTATTTTCAAAAACTAATAAGAACAAATACATGTAAATCATAGACAAGACACATACAATTCTTTCTGTACAATTCCAAATAAACTTCTTCATTCAAACCTGTAAAGCTTTTAGAAACTCATACATTTTGTAAATAAAGTGGCACGCCCGTGTAAATAATTGTATATACTTTTTGTATATGTCCAGATCTTAGTTACTTGCAAAAATTCTTTTTGTAAAAATATTCTTTGATTCTTTCAAACTTTGTGAAAAATTGCATCATTCATTGTGCATAGCATAAGCATACCATTCATATTATTTTTGAGTGAGCTTGATGATTGAATCAGTCTAATAAAGTCTCAAATTGGAGCTTGGTTGGACCTTACCGCACCTACTTGCACTGGAACCTTATGGGAACTAGATCTAAGGTACTTTAGGTCTATACAGACTTAATTCTTTGAGAAATCAGGGCTGGGTTCAAGTCACCTCAGTGGACTAACTAGAACTTTTCGAGACACACGTATGACTCTTGCCGACCGTGACCTAACTTGGACACTTGCACCTTTCACTTGGCTCAACTCAGTTGGAGTGGTGAGGGGGTTGGATTTGCCAGTCTGAGACGCACACGGGTAGAAACATCCGTCCTCGTCTAGGGAGGGAAGTGCACCCCAACCTGGTCCAATAGCCATGAGGTCTAAAGACAGGAGATTGTGGGTTGCGATAAAGCTTCAAAAGAGGGATAGTCTACTGGCTCAAGAGGAAAAACTCCTTATGTAAATGCTGCTGTGAATAGTATGTTAAAAAAAATGAATGGTCAGGCCTGTACAAAAATAAAATGCCTGCAAAGTATGTACATATGTTGTAAAGTCAATAAGCAAGCTTGAGCTCCAAAGTCAAATATGTGAGCCTGCAGCTGGATGACTTGACTACACTGGTCTTGCATCCCGGGATAGGTAGCTACACTGGCTACCGTCCATTCTTCTCTTCACCCCCTCCTCTTGAGCTGGTTGCCACTTGAACTTAGAAGGGAATACCCTGCTCCTCGAGGAAAGAGTTGTTGGATCGGGGAATCATTGGGTTGTCATTCTGGAGAAGTCAGTTCTTTTATCATTTCAGTTGGGGAGAGCCACTATCACTTACACCGTACAAGTCAGCTTCATAGTTATAAGGGTTTGCGTATGATGTAGACTAGTTCTGACCCAGCTATTGAGGTGGGTTGAACCGAGTACTGTGACTATCGAAGGCTGTTATACTTTAGAGCTGGTTCACGACTAGGTTCCACACACATTCAAACCCAAGGTCTGACAGGAGCTCCAAATTCAGATTTTGTAAGGACATGCATTGCACTGAAAGCACCCATATTCACTCTATCTTTCTTTCATTTTCCTTTTTCTTTTCTTCATTCTTTTTGTACTTATTGCATAAGTGTTTGCTAGGGACTAGCAAAGGCAAGTATAGGGGGTGATGAATCTCCATTTCATCACCTTTATTCTATCATTTTGGCCTCAAAAACCCCAGCAAATGCATGTAAATAGCATCAAATTGTACATAATAGCATTCATAATTCATTGTATTAAGTCCACCTTAAATAAGGTTTTAATGCCAAAATTATAGAATAAAGAGGAGAAAAGAAAAAGGAATAAAATATTGCAAATATTTCATGACCCAAACCCCGAGACCAAGGCCAGTATGGTATTGGTCGACAAGGAATAAAGTAGGGGGAGATAAGGGCCAGTGTACAATAATACCTCATTTATTATTTCATTTATTTATGCATTTTTGGCACCTATTTTTGTACATAATTATTTATTCATCAAATAAAGAAACTTTGTACATGAAAATTGTAGATAATAATGTAAATAAAAATACAAAATTGAGTTTGTGCAAAAATAATACACAGTGTACATTTTATACACAAAATAAAAAGCCAAAATCTCAACTTCACAGACCCATATCTTGCAAATAAAAACTCCAAATCACCCAAACTCACCTTTAATTGTATATAGCATTCCGAACTATTTTATAAAATTGGTTTCATAATTTTTGGAGTCCATATACAGAAGTTAGGTTTTTGGCCCTTCTTGTATATAGGACTGATTAAAATATTCTTTTTATTCAATATACATTATTTTTATAAATTTATATTTTTATATTTGTGTAGATAATATATATAATGCATACACATACTAAAAGTAAAGAAAAACCAAAAATAATTTGTAAAATAAAATGAGTATACAAAATTCATAGACAAAATACCTATGCTATATACCTATATATATAAAAAGGATGTTATTCCTTGGTTCTTTTATTCTTTTATAATAATGTATACATTAGAAATAACTCATTAAAAATACAAACCCAAAATAAAAATCAAGAAAATACAATAAATAAATTAAGTGTATAAAATACATAGATAAAACACCTATAAGTATACCTACATACACCTATACCTATTTATTTAAAAATATAAATAAACTCATAAAAATCAAACAAAAATACCTTTATACTCACAAAAATAAATTATAAATTTATAAAATAAGCCAATAAAATAATAAAAGAAAATAAACAAATTAAAAATAAAATACATAAAAATGCATGTAAATACATACATATACACATTATTCAAATAAAACTATAATAAAACACCTCGAAAAATTCAATAAAAATCATTAATAAATACTAGATGAAATAATACAAAATTTTCATTTTATAAGAAAAAATTAATAAAATCGTTTAAGGTGTCAAATAAATCAATTTCCAATCAGATTTTCCGTTTTGTCTTGTAGCGGCTGACATGGCCCAATGAGGCGCCGGCCTTCGTTGACCCCCTGGTCAACTGTCCCATCCCTTGCCTGGCGCCTCTGAACTATCAAATCCCCGATTTTCCTCCATTTTTCACGGCCATCCCTTCCATCATCCTGGCTCGCTTCCTTCACAAGATTTGTCCTCTGATCATCCATGATGCCCGCCAAAATGATAGATCAACGAGATATTCATTGGATCAGTCAATAATCGCCGGGTAATAAGGCCCCTTGCCAATGTTTATAAATAATTAGCTCCGCCTCCTTCCTCGAATTTGGCCACTTTTAATCCGATCTTAAGCTTAGATTCTAGTCCTGGAACATTCCTCGTGACAGGGGGGGTGTGCTGGTGCCTCGAATCAGCCGGAGAGAGGAGGATTTTGTCGCGGCGGAGCTCCGGCGTCCGCCCTGCTCCCTGGAGGCCCCCAGGTATAAGAGCTGCCCTTTTATGCGTTTTTAGTTAGCTTTTAATGTTAGCTTTCCATTCCAGTTATTAAATTAGGTTTTAGTTAATTCCCTTAGCTTAAAAATTAAAATTCGAAGTTCGCCGGAGCTCCGCTTCGACGACTTCTCCACCATCGTCTCGACTGTCTCCGACCGCCCCGAGCATCCCATTTCAAACCTCAACGCCTTCTCCATCTATCGTACCCATTTGTTCAACCCAGGACCATAGGTCTTGGCGAATCGGGGCTCCTCCTCTGCCGTTCGCCGGAGCCCCTCCACCCACCTTCATCTTGCATCGCAGCTTCAAAACCCCGGGTCAAGGAGATAGCTCTCTCGCCTGCGGTTCTTCCTGTGCAGGTACATTGAGGAATAGAGCCCTTCCGGGCTTGCATTGACCCAGGAAGAGGTTCCTGGGGGTCCCCTTCTTCTCCGACCTCGCTCCATCGACTCGGGCCCCCAGGAGCCATGAAAGCACCATCAGTCAACGCGGGATGTTATCAGCTACGAGTAGAGCGCGTCAGAGGCGAGGAAGGTGCCCGGAGGAGCCTGAGCTGCCCGATCGAAGCTCTCCAGGGGCGAGCTTCTTCCTTGTTCCTCCAGGCAGCTTCAGCACCGTCAGATCGAAGGAGTCGGCCCAGATTGAACCAGGGCCGTCAGATGAAGCACTGCACCGACCGTTCGATCAGCGAGGCTGATCTAATCTCCGCCGTCATCTGCGAATCGTCATCGGCCGACAGGAGCACGACGCGTGGCAAGTGGACGAGGTTCAGCCGTTGGATGACACGCCTTATTTGGGGGTAAATTTCACATCTAGCCCCCGCCTTTTTGTATTTATAGTTTAATACCAAAAATAAGAAGTCACGTTGTAAATAAAATGTATATTTTACAGAAGGACCCCCGATGTTTTAAGATTTACACTTTAGTCCTTCCGCGCCTCACGTGTAGCAACCACGTGAGGCACGTGAAATTTGCATGTAAACCCTATCGGTTTTTGGTAATTGTAAAATGGTCCTGAAAATAAAAGTTCACGTGTAATTTTATTGTGATTTTTGCATGTATGCCCCTGTCGACTATTTTATTTGCAAAAATACCCCTGCCAGGCCATTTATTTTTTGAATGCTTTGTCTATTTATTTTGTGCTTCATACTTATTCGAAAAATCTTGCAAAAATAGATTTAAGCTCCTGTTTGGTTGTGCTTGAACGCTATATTTTTAGTTTTTCATTTTGTTGCATTTTTGCATTTATTAAAAATCAAAAACATGTCTTTCATTCCTTGTCTAACTTATAAAATCCCAAAAAATATGAAAATGCCTCGAAAAAGTCCGAAAAAAATTCCTTATGGTGTATTTTGACTAATTTTAGTGTCAGTCCAAAAATCCCTAAAAATCTCAAAAAGAAAACCTTAAAAATTCAAAAATACCCAAAAACTTTAAAGAAATATAAAAACTCAGAGAAAAATCAGAAAAATATGAACTCAGTCCCTATTTCTGCTATATTTTATTATCTTTATTAGAAAAATAGTGTGGAAAATTTTTGAGTCTGTTTACTATTTTTAATATCTATTTTTGTTACAGCCAGACCTTATTCCACTGTTTGCTCTTATTTTGCTATTTAAAAATACAAAAAAATATTTTCAAAAATGCCCAAAAATCACAAAAACAGTAAAAAACCATGAAAATCCCAAAAAGACTTTATTCCTGAATTTTTGACTATTTTTGAGTATTTTTGTAAATATTATAGTACCCCATTGATGTATATAGATGTATTTCCAAAAAAAAGAAGGAATATATATATATATATATCTACTTGCTTATATGTAGTTATATCTCTATTTATTAACCTTAATATATAAATATATATATATATATATAAATACATATATATATTATTATACTTATGTACACCTATATATATATTGTATGTATTATAAGCTATATACTAACCCTCTATGGGTATACATATATCTATATATTTATATTTTATTTGTATATATATATAATCTAATTATATTATTATAAAAAAAATATATATAAAAAATATAACAAATAAAAATTAATATGAAAAAAGTAATAAATAAAAAAATCCTAAAAATCAAAAACCCACTTCACACAAGGATGACTCTGAGATACATGTAGGCTATTGCATTTTGGATTGCTCTCTGTGGTTCGACCTCTACATGCTTGTTCCCTATACATTTTATGGTAGAGTAAATAAAGATTAATTCACATTTCTTTTTGAGCTTAATTGTTTTATTCTTTCATTGTGGGTTAATTGCTGGTTAACACCGATCTTCTATGAATGGTCGCCTCAGCGACACTTGATACATTTATTATGGTGACCCTCGTGGAAGATTGCGGTTATCATTGCTCCGGTCTCCGGTAAAGCGGGCTGCGATATCCTTAACAGAGTGAGCCGATCAGGTAGACGGTAAACGGTCCGCAGCTTGTACTGGCTGGGAAAGATCTAGTTCAGGATCAGGCCAGTCTCCTGGGGGAATCGGATTCCCAACAGGTCACGTAATCGCTCTGCTATCTTGACTTGATCAGCTAATAAAAACTGACAAGATAATTGATCGAACTCTTATGGTCTTCAGCTCGCGTTGAGTAGGTGAATCAGGGGTTTTGTTTGCTCATCATAGTTGTTACCAGATCCTATCCGTCCGACTCGCCAGATCACGATAATGGGCAGGAGGTCCCTTAGGCAGCCTCTGGCTGCACCGCTTTTCAGCACTCCAGCCCATTCATCTAGGTCGGTTCGCGAGAACCGAGACCCGCTCTCCGAACCTGAGTCCGATTCAGCCCTGTTCCCCCTCGACCACCCTTCTACCAGTCTAGAGATACCAGTTCCAGATGAGAGATCACAGTAAGATTTATCGGCACCTGAGTTTGGGTCTTTTGCCTTTGTAGAGACCATGGCCAGCAGCAGTGACGACCGCACCGGAGGTCCCCGAGCCGAGCAGACGTTCATCATGGACCAGGGTGCGATCGACTCCACCCTGATCGCCTCTTTAAAGACAGTACATCAGAAGCTGAGGGATCAGGGTGCCTTTATGATTGAGATGGGGCGAGAGATGGAGCAGATGAGAGCTGACCGCGACCAGCGCGGGCCAGGAGACGGGCCGAGGAGACCCGACGATGCAGCCGCAACAGCCGTCGCAACAGCGGCATCACCGGACCAGCCGAGATCGATGCAGGAGTTACACAACCCCGGGTCGACTTTGACGCACCGTTGGATCGTATTACCAACTATCGTGGGGGACTTCAAGTTCCCCCCGAACACCTTGCAGCTCCTCCCCCGGTTCCATGGGCTCACCACTGAGGAGCCCCATCTCCACCTTCAGGAGTTTCTGATGATTTGCAGTACAGTCCACGACAGACAGGTGGACGAGGATACCATCCGTATGATTGCCTTCCCCTTCTCACTGGCTGATAGAGCAGCCACCTGGCTGAAGCACTTGGGGAAGTTCGTGTACACCTGGGAGCAGCACCCACCGAGTACTTGAACAAGTACTATCCACTCTGGCGGACAAACACAGCGAGGGCCCTGATCAACAACTTCTCCATGCTCCCCAATGAGCAATTCCACGAGGCATGGGAGAGGTTCCGTGAGTTGTTAGACAGATGCTCGCACCATGAGATCTTGAAGCCGAACTTAGTTCAGAGATTCTTCTGCGGGCTGACACCGGAGCTACAGGGCCTGGTGAATGCTTCATGTGGCACGTCCTACTTTGCCAAGGACGAGGATCAGGTCTGGTCCATCTACGAGGAGATGGCCGAGAACTACACGGTGATGTCCCAGACCCGACTCTACACTCAGGGACGCCCCCAGCCACAGACCGTGCAGTACCAGAGGATCGCACGGGTCGACGCCGGTCCTTCCACTTCATCAGCGGTAGCTGCACAGGAGGAGTCCACAGTCACCGACATGGGCATTATTAGCGAGAAGCTGGACCGGATGGAGATTATAGAGAAGACGCAGTGCCAGGTTATCACGCAGATGGAGCAGATGGCACAGACACTGAGTGACTTGAAGACACATCTCATGTGTCTCCAGGAGGCACAGACGGCTTCTCAGCCCCGTCTTCAGTTGCGAGGATATCCGAGCAGCAGCGACAGTTCGTCCTAGCGCTCCCAGCAGCATAGACAGGTTCACCTTGTACAGGCGGAGCCGTACCGGCAGCCGCAACCACACACCCAGTCGCCACCATCTCCAGACACGTAGATGGTGGTCTACCAGCCGGATCAGCCTCTGGCCGTACTCCCACCAGCCACCTATGAGTAGGAGCCGTTGATGGACGTCAACGGGATTTGGTACGACCGTCCCTACCCTGATATCCGACGAGACCATCCTAGATTCCGTTGGTCAGCCGGAGGTGCCAGTTCCCAACAGCAGCCTCCAGTTCAGGGTGGCCAGTATGGCCATCAGCGAGATCACCAACAGCAACAACCCCTAGTGTACCAGCAGCAACAATCATCCCAGCCCCATCCACAGCAGTATGGTCCTCGTCCCTATCAGCATTGACATTCTTGGAGGCGTGATCAGCCTCAGTAGCAGCAATATCATCCCCAGCAGTACCCCTCTCACCCGCAGCACCAGCCACAACAGTAGCCTCACTACGAGCGAGGCCACCCGTCAGGTTCTTATGGGCCATCCTATGAGAACCCCGCCTTAGACGACGTAGTCAGCCTCTTGACTGACCAGCAGGCTACTTTCAGACGGGAGATGGACGAGTTCCGCTAGGAGATGCAGGAGATTGTGAGAGGGAAGGCCGCCATACCTGCCCAGATCGAGCCGAACCCGAACAACCTCAACAGGAAGTCTGAGCAGGTAGATTTCACAATGTATGCCACTCCGAGTGATTCATTTGGTGATATATCTGCCTATATTTTTGATACTGACTTTGTCACACTTAGGAGTGGTGGGATGCCAGCAGGCGGTGTCTCGTTTGAGCGACACCCCCAGGCCACTTCCAGAGCGCCAGACGAGGAGGAGTGCGGTACTGACGTCGTGAGAGATGATGGCGGTGGTACTGATGCCACCATGGATGCTGATCCCACCGACGGTACTGATGCCGTCGCTTCACCAGATGGAGGAGGTGGTACTGATGCCACCATTTTTGCTGAGCCAGAGCGCGATGCTGATGCTGCGAGTCAATATGCCGAGGGTGGTGCTGATGCCACCGTTTTTACTTCTGATAGTCCTGTAGTCTTTCCTTCTGTTCATGTATCTGAGGACACTTCTAGCAATAAAGGAAAGGGTTTTTTTCTTCTGATCCACCTGTGGTGCTTGATGTATGTGTGGATTCTGTCATTGAGCAGCCTAGACCCTCTCCCTGTCCTTCATCTGAGAAGGACCCTGTGATCCCCTTCCCTAGAGCACTCCACATGGGGAAGGGGAAGAAAACCAAAAATCTCAAAAAGAAGCAGTAGGAAGAGTTCAGCCAGCAGATGATCGACAGAGTTCACATTCAGCTGACTCTTCAGGAGGCCTTGGAGCACATCCCTCTACTCCAGAGATCACTCAGAGACAGGACCACAGTTAGGAGGAAGAGGAGGAACCACCAGTCTGAGATCCATGTGCTGACCAGAGCCACATGTTTTGCGATTTAGAACCATCTGCCGGCCTAGAGGCCAGATTCAGGAGCCCCATATGTCAGATGACACATCAGAGAGCAGAGGTTCGACCACACTCTATTAGACAGCATTTCTCCGATCAACCTACTTCCGGCAGCCCTTCTCGATCGCTTCGAGTTGGGCACTCTACGACAGAGCAGGACAGTCCTTCAGTTTGCTGATCGATCTATCAAGAGGTCGAAGGGATTGCTGAGGGACGTTGTCGTCACAATTCAGGGCCTGCAATTCCCCATGGACTTCGTTGTGTTGGACATGGAGATCCCTGAGTCTGTGACCGATACCCCCATCATTCTAGGTCGCCTGTTCTTGGCCACAGCCAAGGTAGTGACCGACCATGATAGCGGGAAGGTATACTTTCACGTCGAGGGCAAAAGGGTACGAATAGAGACAGTCGAGGACATCAGAGCCAGAAATTCAGCATGCTCAGAGACTACTTCCGATACATAGCAAATGACAGATGCAGGGCCAGACATCCACCAGGACTGCGACTTCGTGATTACAGATGATGAGGTAGTTTGGGCAGATCTAGTCGCACAGGCCATCCTCTCACCTTCAGAGTCCGCTGATGCAGAGATGCCAGTAGAGGAGAGCTTGGAGAGCTCATTCTTGGTCCAGGATACCTTACAAGCAGCAGAGCCGGTTCTCGACCGTGAGACAGAGTTGTTTTGTGATGATGATGCAGATCCCTTGGAGTCAGATTTTGATTGGGCAGAGTTTGATGATTTCATACCAGATCTGACTTCTACTGAGCCTATAGCTAGGGAGGAGGTTGATGGCATGTAGAGCAGAGACAGTCCAGTAGAGCAGCCTTCTCCAGATACTGATTGTGAGCGAGAGTTTCTATTCTCCCATGCAGATTTGGCAGCATTCACTCAGAGCTTTCAGAGGCCAGATCCGCCAGCACCTACATGTCCAGAGCTGAAGCCACTTCCTGCATCGCTGAAGTATAGGTTCCTTGCGGGTGAGCATGAGATGTACCCAGTCATTATCTCAACCGATTTGATTGGAGAGCAGGAATCCCGTTTGATGGGGGTTCTTGAAAAGAACCGCAAGGCGATAGGATTGAGCGTAGCCAATCTCCAGGGGATAAGTCCGGCCCTGTGCTCCCATCATATCTATCTCGAGGAGGAGGCGAAGCCGTCGCGTGAGTTCCAACGGCGGCTGGACCCGAATCTGAGAGAGGTTGTCATGAAGGAGATTTTGAAATGGTGAGCGCCGATTTTATCTACCTTATCTCCGACTCCAAGTGGGTCAGCCCGTTGCATGTGGTGCCCAAGAAGACGGTCATCACTATAGTTGTCAGCGAGTCTGGAGAGGATATCGCTACCCGGGTACCCACTTCTTGGCGAGTCTACGTGGATTACAAACGACTCAACCATGCCACCAAGAAGGATCAGTTCCCCCTACCCTTTATAGATCAGATCATTGAGAGATTGGCAGGGAAGAGCCACTACTGCTTCTTGGATGGGTACTCCGGCTACAATCAGGTGGCCATCGCGCCCGAGGACCAGGACAAGACTACCTTCACATGTCGCTTCGGTACATATGCTTTCAAACGCATGCCATTTGGGCTATGCAACGCCCCTGCGACTTTTCAGAGATGCATGCTGTCTATCTTTTCGGACATGGTGGGGGAGTGCTTGGAGGTCTTCATGGATGATTTCTCAGTCTACGGCGACGGATTCGACTCCTGTCTTGACTACCTAGACCGAGTCCTTCAGCGATGCATTGAGGTCCACCTAGTGTTGTCTTGGGAGAAGAGTCACTTTATGGTGACTCAAGGGACGGTGCTTGGCCATATCATCTCCAACAGGGGCATGGAGGTTGATCCAGCCAAGGTAGATGTCATTAGGAAACTCGCACCACCGTCCAACTTGCGGAAGTTACGGTATTTTCTGGGGCACGTCGGTTTCTACCGACGCTTCATTCATGATTTCAGTAGGATTTCCCGACCGTTGACTGATCTACTGACGAAAGACACCGAGTTCCTTGTTGATGACAAGTGTCTTTCGTCGTTCGAGACTCTCAAGAGATGTGTTGTAGAGGCTCCTTTTCTTCAGCCGCCTGATTGGTCTCTCCCATTCGAGATCATGATGGATGCCTTCGATTTTGCCGTAGGGGCCATGCTGGGACAGAGGAGGGATGGAGTCCCATTTGCCATTTACTACGCTAGCTGTACATTGGATGCCGCGCAGTGGAACTACACAATCACTGAGAAGGAGATGCTAGCCGTAGTTTTTGCCCTAGATAAGTTCAGATCTTACATTATCGGATCTAGAGTGACCATTTACACTGACCATACCACCATTAGGTACCTCATGGCAAAGAAGGATGCCAAAGCCAGATTGACCAGATGGATCCTTCTACTCTAGGAGTTTGACATATATATTAAGGATAAGCATGGAGTCAAGAATGTGGTGGCGGATCATCTCTCCCGATTAGAGCATCTTGAAGATTCTGAGCATGCTGAGCCTATTTGTGAGACCTTCCCAGATGAGACGATCCTTGCTATCGTCTCTCTCCCGTGGTACACTGATATTGTGAACTTTCTTGTTGCTAAGAAAGTTCCACAAGATTGGCCCAGGAAGAAACTTGAGACCTTCCTCGCGAAGGCCAAGTTCTACCACTGGGAAGATCCCATCCTTTACCATGAAGGAGGGGATAGCGTCTGGCGTAGGTGCATTCCTCAGGAGGAGCACCATAGCGTCCTCACTTACTGCCACAAGCTTGAGGCAGGAGGACATCACTCTAGGAGGAGAATGACATAGAAAGTGATCCAATCCGGCCTATGGTGGCCTACCCTCTTCAAGGACTCTGATGAGTTCGTGAAGAGGTGTACTGACTGTTAGAGGATGGGCACGTGTGGACAACGTGATATGATGCTGATGCAGCCCATTCACTTCTGTGAGGTTTTTGATGCATGGGGCATTGATTTCATGGGTCCATTCCCTAGGAGTTAGGGATTCAAGTACATTCTGTTGGCCGTGGATTATGTTAGTCATTGTGTTGAGGCCATCCCCGCCCGAACCGCAGATGCTAGGACTGTTTGAAGATTTTTGAGGAAGCATATCATTTCACGGTTCGGGGCCTCGAGTGTTGATATCTGACGGGGGGTCTCATTTCGTCAACGACAAGGTGAAGGCCCTTGCTAGCGATTTCGGCATAGACCATCGAGTTGCCACTCCATACCATCCTCAGACAAATGGTCTTGCCGAAGTGTCGAACAGGGATATTAAGACTATATTGCAGAAAGTCGACCGCCCTGACCGAAAGGATTGGTCACAGCTTTTGGACTCGGTCTTGTGGGCATATAGGACGTCTTTCAAGGCACCTTTGGGTACATCTCCCTTTCACCTCGTTTATGGCAAGCCGTGCCATTTACCTGTTGAGTTGAGACATAGGTCACTTTGGGCAGTTATGATATACTTTTGGATCCAGATAGTGTAGGAGATCAGAGGAGGGCAGAGTTAGTAGCCTTGGAGGAGCTTCGTGATACCGCCTTTTCAAATAGCCTACAGTACAAGGAGAGAGTGAAGGAGTGGCATGATTCTCATATCAGCCACAAGCATTTTGAGCTTGGACAGAGAGTATGGCTGTTTGATGCTAGGCTTTGTCTATTTCCACGGAAGCTACAGAGCAAATGGAAGAGACCGTATTTGGTGAGAAAGGTACACGACAATGGGAGTATTGACATATCTGAGTTGTCTTTAGAAAGTACCTTTCGAGTGAACGACCAACGGCTCAAGCCATATCTAGATCATGAGCCGCGGGTCGTTAATGTTGCCCCGATTCACTTTGAGTGAGATGTGGTCTCTTGACTTATATCTATTGCATCTCACGCCTGATTATCACTATTCTTCCGACCTATATAGATCCAGATGTCCATATCATTCCATTCTTTAGTCCCACATCCCTTTTCTCATCTTATGATTATGCTATACTTAGGGTGTACCTTACCCTAAGTATAGGGGGGATGTAGGACTCTCGGGTATTCTTTTGATTATTTTTACCCCTGTTTTTGCTGCCTATACTTAGGGATATTTTACCATAAGTATGGGGGTTAGACCTTGTACATTCTTCACTCGGATTTCCCTTTGAGTGCAGCCTGCTATACTTAGGATTATTTGATCCTAAGTATAGGGGGAAATGCCGAGACCCTCTTGATTTTCTATTCTTTGATTCGTCTTTGTATATAGCCTTCCTTTTCACTTCCCTATACTAAGCACGAGTTATGTCTTCTTCATCGCTCTTGACTCTGAGGACATCGTTCGAGCTAAGTATAGGGGGTGTGTATATATTTCATATATAATTTAGCCATAACTCGTACTTTGTGTGAGTGTGTTAATAAAAAATGGCTAAAAACCCAAAAATCCATAAAAATTAAAAAATTTTCCTTGTAAATACACATTCTTTTATTGCACATACATAGCTATTGTACAGATTATTTTTGTAAAAATGTTTTCAAAAACTTTTTGTGTAACTAGTGTGTAAATATGTGCATATCAAAACTATGTATATAGTACACAATTTTTCCAAAATGTTTTGAAAATCAAAAGTTTGCAAAAACCTTTGTAAATTTGTGTAAATATTTTGCAAAATTTGCATTCATTCATGATTTCAAAACATTTTTCAAAAATTTTGCATTTGTGTAAATATTGTGTAAATAGCATCCTTGTATATAATTGTATAGTTTTTCCTGGATTATAGTTGACATTTAAACTAGCCTGGAATTAAATTGAGAAATGGAGCTTGATTAAGATCTTAATCCACCTAATTATAAGAGGAACCTTATAGGGCTTAGGGTTAAGGCTTTTCAGGTCCATAGTGACTTAATTCTTTGAGTCCACTAGGCTATGATCACATGTCATCTCAATGAGCCTAAGTAGAGCACTTAACAACACACACATGACTCATATAGACAATGGCTTAACTTGGACCCGCACTTTACACCGAGCTCTCTACAGATGAGGTGGTGAGGAGGCAGTCTTCCTTGACTTGGGGTAGCATATGAGGGTAGTACTTCTAGGTGGAACCTCTCTTCTTCTTTTAGTGAAGGAAGTGCGTCTCAACTTGGTCTGGTTGCCATGAGGTCTAACGATGGGAGTTGTGGGTTGCAATAATGCTTCAAAAGAGGGATAGTCTACTGGCTCAAGAGGAAAAACTCCTTATGTACATATGCTGCACCTTGTAAATATGTTGTACAGATGCACTTGAAAAAAATGCAAAAAGAAAATAACTCCAAAAAAAAGTGGTGGGTCTGATAGAAAATGATAATCCCCCCGGAGTATGTATATAGTGCAATAAGCAAAGCTTGAGACCCATGATACATCTTATGTAGCTTGCAGCAGGGAGACTTAGCTACACTGGTTGAGCTCCCAAGGATACATGGCTACACTGGCCATGGTCCATTCTCTTCTTCCCCTTCTTCTTGAGCCGGTTGAACTTGAACTTAGAAGGGAATACCCCACTCCTCGAGGAAAGAGTGGCCAGATTGGGGTCATAGAGTTACCTTGTAGGGGAGGGTGATGAATACCCATTCATCACTCTTTATTCTTATATGTTAGCTACAAAAACCTTTGCAAATACATGTATATTCTTGTAAATACAAATAATTACCAAATTGCATGCTTTGTATAAAAGTTAATAATCAGCATGTTTTTGTGCATAAATAAAAAAATAAAGAGACAAAAGAAAAAGAGGGAGATATTTAGATAAATATTGAGCGACCTAATCCCAAGGGAGGGCTCAACATGGGCCTGACCGCATAAAAGCCAAAGTAGAGAGAGATAAGGAAGCTCATGTGTGTAAATATACCTGTAGATAGAATAAAAATATTTTCCTCTAAAAACAAAAATAAAAATGGGTTGTATTTATTTGTATATATTTGTGAATACAAAATCAGTATAAAAATAAGAAAAATTAAAAAGAAAATAAAAATACTTTTCCTTGTATATATCCACCACATACATAAGACCACATACCTATTTATTTATCCCTATAAATAAATAAATTAAAATATCATTAAAAGTATAAATATTCCTTATTTCATGGTTTAAATAAATAAAATAAAAACCACAAAAACAAAATTAAAACAAAAAGAAATAAAAATGAAATCAATTCCTTCATTATATATATACCATGCATATAAATGTATAAAACTATTTATTTTACCCTTGTAATTAAATAATAAAAATAAAATAAAAATACCAAAATATTCCAAATTTTATCTTGTAAATAAATAAAATATAAATTTGGAATAAAAATGCACAAAAATAAATAATTAAGAATCAAAAATTAAAAATCAATATTGTATATATACCTATATATAATACTATATTGTAAATACCTAATTTTTATTTTTAAAAAATAACTAAAATTCACAAAAAAAATAGTTTAAAATAAAGGAAACATTTTTCATGTTTTGAGTTTTGAATAATTCGGCCATTTCCTATTTTATTTTGAATTTCCAAATCATTTACACGTGGTCGCATCCCATTGGCCCACGGGGGATGTTGACCCCCCGGTCAACTCCCCCCTGGACCACAGAGCCCCGGATCCGAGTTCTCGACCTGACTTCTCGACATTTTCCACACTCGATCTGATCACTAAAACCCGAAACCCCGGGCCCTGTCTCTTCCTTGTAGATCCGACATCTTCGCCCGGGGTGGGTTATCGGGGTCTGTGCTCCGAGTGTCTCGCCCGATCCCCTTTTAGCCGGACCCCTAGCCGTATATAGCCTGAGCTCCGCCCGCTTTTTCACGCATCTTTGGCTCCCATTTCTACACCCCAGGACCTCCATTGCTCTCGCCTGAGTGACAGCTTGCGATTGGCTGTGTTGCAGCGAGGAGGGAGTGATCGAACCATCGATCTGGTAGCCTTGCGCTGCCGTGCGCCGCCACCAGCGTGGTGCTCGAGCCTCGGGCATCGACGGCCCTCGAGGCTAGGACCAGGAGCTCCAGCAGCTCAAGCACAGTCGACATCGACCATCAGGTAGCCTTCGTTCCTTCTATTTTTTGCTAATTTCGAGTTACGCCCAAATCGCTCCATCGCCGACGACTGTCGATTCCGACCACCTCCCTCACTATTTTGATCATGGGACGACACCCTCACCTTCGCACTCCTCCCATGCACGTTCTCCACCTCTTCGTTCAACCCAGTTCACACAGGAACTGGGATTGGAGCTCCACCGCCGTCGCTTCGCCAGAGCTTCCCCATCTCGACACACCGTTCACCCCATCACCTCTAACCGGGTCGAGGCACTTTGCCCTCGATCCAGGAGTCTGTTGCGTTGCTTTGCAGGTCAAGATAGGCCCATCTGAGTGTTTGAATGTTCAGGAGCAGCAGCTCTAGCTTCGCCTCCATCGCCGGAGCGTCTCTAACGGTCCTGGCCTCATCGGAGTCCCCCATTGGCTGCGGACCACTGAGGCGAGTCTTTTCCGATCATCAGCAGCCCCTGCAGACGTCCAGCGTGCCCACATTCCTCCGGTGAAGTTCGCCGGCGAGGAGTTCCTCCAGGTCCTTCCTGTGCTGTCCATCCGACCCCGGAGTGCCAGATTGAATCTGGACCGTCCACTGATAAGAAGAGGCGTCACGCACCTGCACCGTTAGATCACCACGTGGCGCCATCTGCACCGTCCGCAACAGAGGAGAGGCGAGCCTTGACCAGAGCCGCACGATCAGGCATGTGGCAAGCCTTCCGCCGTTGGATCCGCGCCGAGGGCTCTTCGTTGAGCTACCACCGCTTTCAGCCGTTCGATCAGACACGTGGCCGCTGCTCAGCCCTCGGATCTGAACATGGGATAATTTCACTTAGGCCCCTCCTGCTTTGTCATTTATATTCTAGTCCTGTAAATATTTAGTTAAGTTGTTTTTATTTTGGATATTTTGCACTTAGGACCTCGTGCTTGTTTTATTTGCATTTGTACCCCTGTTTATGTGGAACACGTGCATCGTCACGTGGTGTTTGTGGTGTATTTGCAATATTAGGGCTGATGTTTTAAGGTGTTCTGGAATGAAATATAGTTTTCATTATTTGCATCCATGCCCCTATGAGTAGTTTATTAAGACATGTGCTGAATTAATTGGTGAAATTGCAATATCTTCCCTGGACTTTTAGCACCTGTTGCTATTTAGTCCTCGGAAGTATTTTTTATTGCACATAGGTCCCTCCGTGCTCAGGACACGTGCTTTGCGTGTGCTATTTTGGAAATTTTGCACGAGAGACCCCCAGTTTCTTATATCTGTTACGATTCAGTCCCTAGAACTTATTTTCCTTGCATTTGGGTCCCCGTGCACTGTGCCTTGTTGTTTGATTTTAATAAAATATCGAATCAAGTCCAAATTTCGTGAAAATTGGACACGTGGCTCCTGCCACTGTGTAAAATTTTCACTAAAATTTGGTACATTTTTTAGCATTTTTAGTATTTTTAAAATTTCAAAAACACCCATTTTTCTTATTGTCTAGTTTTAAAATTCACACATAATTTAAAACATCTTTAAAATTATAAAAAAATCAGAATTTGATTACTTTATTGTGTTTGATTTTTTGACCAATTTTGGTCATTTTTGAACTTATAAAAAATATAAAAAATTGAAAAACTCCTAAAAACTCATAAAAGTTCTAGTAATTAAAAGAAAAATCAAAAATTAATAAACTCAGCTGCTAAATTTTCATTTTTGTTTATAGTTTATAGGAAAAATACTTCAAGCTTAGTTAGGGCCATTTTTGATTTTATTTTGGCCCTCCAAGCTTGACTGGACAGCAGCAGTTGTTTTCAATCTTGTTTCATTTTTATAAAATTCTATAAAAATCAGAAAAATACCAAAAATTCACCAAAAACATAAAAAATTATAAAAAAACATAAAAATATTTTTGTTTGAATTTTTGGATTAATTTTGAGTAGTTAAATAATTGTTAATAGTTGCTTGTTTTCTTATTTGCTTTATTTCTTCATTAATTTAAAAATCAAAAAAAATATAAAAAAATATTAAAAACCCACCAAAAATATTTTTCTTTTATTTGTTTTTATTTTAGACTACTACGTAGGCCGCGAGGCCATTACGTGCTCTCCGAGTTTGACCCTGGGTGCTATATCAGGTTAATCCTTTAACGAGACCGCTATCTTGAGTTTTCATCGATTTTTGCCTTTGTTTGGTGGTCTGAGTTTTTCTTGATTGAGCTCTGAGTCCCGGGCGACTGAGGTCGCAACGACCTTAGTTTTACCTTTACCTCAGCTGTTCGAGTGGCTCATCAGAATGGCGCAGTTGCCGGGGAGCACGGCTTAGTAGTTGGTTTTGATTTTCGTTTTATTTTGTTTTCTTTTATTTCCGCGGCTTTCCGCGGCTCTTTCTGAGTCCGCAGCTCTTCGCGGCTTATTATTTTTCCTTTATTTTTGTTTTATTTTATTTTATTTTATTTTATTTTTGTTTTTGTTTGTTTGTGCTTGTTTATTTTTATTTGCATTTTTGTATATATACCCTGCTTGCTTTATTTTATCTGTTTCAGATTTTATCTGGTGTTTGACACTTTGCTATTGTCTTGCGAGGGCCCGAGGACCGAGGCGGTGACTCTCGAGAAGCCGGCGCAACAACGGTGATAGGAGGTGGCTCCCTTCTGTACGGAGCCGCAGGAGAGCGCGAGGGAGTAGCTGAGTGGGAGAGGATTAGTGTAGCTTTAGATTAGGCTTTATTTATGCACATTTGAATTGTTGTAATAATACATGTACAGAACTCACATGAACTTAGACACTTTCGGGGTCTGTTTCGTAGAGCACCGGTGTGCTCGGGGGACCCCTTAACTTTCTTTGCGGTTTTCTTCGCGGTTTTGATTTTTCACTACCTTTTCCGGTTTCTCGCGGTTTTCTCGAGCCCCTAGACTTAGGAATTTCTATTTGATTGTGGTGTAATTCATAGGATCCAAACACCCTAATACATATGCATGTTCCTATAGTTCGGTAATTGGACCTATAATAAAAGATTAATAAAATAGTTGACTTTCTTCCTTCGAGCCTACGTACCGCAACCTGCCCTGCCAAGCGCTGCTCCTGAACCAGATTTGTCCGGATGAGGAGGGGTGGACCGAGACCGGACCCTTTGGATCGGAGGCTGGTGATCAACTAGCTGTTCTTTCGAGTAGAAATTGCTGATTAGGGACTCGGTTTTCCACCTGTACCATTTAGGTAGTTTATTTTCTATCTTTCAATTCTGCGCGGATCATATTGCATGTAGACTGCTGGAGTCACGTACGCATTTCTTACTCTGCATGCATCATTGATTTCATCGCGCATCGGCTTTTTCGACTTCTCCCCCCTGATTTTTGGACTTAATAACCAGGAGAACCGAAAAATTCGTTAGGAGATTTTCTTTTTATTGAAAAATATCTAAAAAGAAAAACAATAAAATTTGGGACTGCTAACACTATCGACCCTAAAAGACACCTCACCAAAAAGAAAATTGTCTTGGGGAGAGCAACCCCCTCATTGTCTGGTTTGCTTGCGCGAGAGAGTGACCCCGAACACTAGGTAGAGCCCTCCGATATTCTTCTCGACTGATTACCGACTATTTCTGTATGGGACAGTTGGTTAAGAACATATCAAGTAACCCAACAGTCACGTAATCGCTCTGTTATCCTGACTGATCACCAAAATAAAATTGACAAGATAATTGACCGAGCCTTTACGGTCTTCAGCTCGCGTTGCGTTGGTGAATCGGGGGTTTGCTTGTGATCATAGTTGTTACCAGATCTCATCCGCACTACTCGCCACATCAAGATGATGGGCAGACGATCTCTTAGGCAGCCTCTAGATGCACCGCTTTCGGGCGCATCTACCCGCTCATCTAGGTTGGTTCGCAAGAGTCGAGACCCGCTCTTCGAACCCGAGTACGACTCCACCCTGTTCCCCCTCGATCCCCCTTCTTCTGAGACCGAGATACTAATGCCAGAGGAGAGACAGACAAATGATTTATCGGCACCTGAGTTTGGATGTTTTGATTTTGCAGAGACTATGGCCGGCAGTAGTGACTACCGCACCCGAGGTCCGCAGCACGATCAGACTTTCATTATGGACCACGGTGCGATCAACTCCAACCTGATCGCCTCCCTCGAGACAGTTCAGCAGCAGTTGAGGGATCAGGGAGCATTCATGTTGGACATGAGGCGAGAGATGGAGCAGTTGAGAGCCGCTCGTGACCAGCGCGAGCCCGGAGACAGGCCGAGGATACCCGACGATGCGGCAGCCGCGGCAGCAGCAGAGGCACCGAGGTTGATGCGGGAGTTACACAACCCCGGGTCGACTTTGATGCATCATTGGGTGGTACTTCCAGCTATCGTGGGGGACTTCAAGTTCCCCCCGAACACTTTGCAGCTTCTCCCCCGGTTCCACGGGCTCGCCACTAAGGAGCCCCATCTCCACCTGCAGGAGTTTTTGATGATCTGCAGCACAGTCCACGACCGTCAGGTGGACCAGGATACCATACAGATGAATGCCTTCCCCTTTTACTTAGCAGACAAAGCAGCCACCTGGCTGAAGCATCTGGGGAAGTTCGTCTAAACCTGGGAGCAGCTCCGCACTGAGTACCTGCATAAGTACTATACACTCGGGCGGACGAACGCTGCTAGAGCCCTGATCAGCAACTTCTCCATGCTCCCCAACGAGCAGTTTCACGAGGCATGGGAGTGGTTCAGAGAGCTGACCGACAGATGCCCGCACCATGACATTTCCAAGCCAAACCTTGTTTAGAGCTTTTTCAGCGGGCTAACACCAGAGCTTCAGGGCTTGGTGAACGCTTCTTGTGGCGGGTCCTATTTCGCCAAGGACCACGATTAGGTCTGGGCCATCTACGAGGAGATGGCTGAGAACTACATGGTGATGTCCCAGACCTGATTGTACACTCAGGGGAGAGCCCAACCACAGACCGTGCAGTACCAGAGGATAGCACGGGTCGACGCTGGTCCTTCCAGTTCGTCAGCGGCAGTAGCATAGGCAGAGAGTTCAGCCGCAGACATGGGGATTATCAGCGAGAAGCTGGACCGGATGGAGATCATAGAGAAGAAGAAGTGCCAGGGCATCACGCAGATGGAGCAGATGGCACAGACTCTGAGTGACCTGAAGACACAGCTCATGTGTCTCCAGGAGGCACAGATGGCTTCTCAGCCCCGTCTTCTGGCACGAGGCGATCCAAGTAGCTCCGGCAGCTCGTCCCAACGCTCCAGCTCTCACCAGCAGCCTAGACAGGTTCACCTTGTACAGGCGGAGCCGTACCAGCAGCCGCAGCCCACCTACCAGTCACCTCCATCTCCAGACATGCAGATGGTGGTATACCAGCCGGATCAGCCTCTAGCAGTGCTCTCACCACCCCAGTACGATTCAGAGCCATTAATGGATGTCAACGGGATTTGGTACGACCGCCCCTAGCCTGGTATCCGACGAGACCATCCCAGATTCCGTTGGGCGGCCGGAGGTGCTCAGCCCTAGCAGCAACCATCAGGTCAGGGTGGCCAGTACAGCCATCAGAGGGATCACCAGCAGTAGCAACCACCAGTGTACCCACAACAGCAGCAGTCACAGTCCTATGGCCCTCGTCCCTATCACCAGGGACAATCTTGAAGGCGTGATCAGCCTCATCAGCTGCAGCATCATCCACTGTCTTACCCCTCTCACTCACAGCAGCAGCAACAGCAACCTCACTTCCAGAGAGGCTACCCGTCAGGTTCTCATGGGCCATCCTATGAGAACCCCACCTTGGATGACATAGACCGCCTCCTCACAGATCAGCAGGCTACCTTTCGACGGGAGATGGATGAGTTCCGCCAAGAGATGCGGGACATAGCGAGAGGGAAGGCCGCCATCCCTGCCCAGATAGAGCCGAACCCCAACAACCTGAAGAGGAAATCTGAGCAGGTAGTTTGTACTGAGTATGCCACTCCGAGTGATACTATTGGTGATATGTCTGCATATCTTTTTGATACTGATTTTGTCACACTTAGGAGCGGTAGGATGCCAGCAGGCAGCGACTCGTCTGAGCGACACCCTGAGGATACATCCAGAGCGCCAAGCGAGGAGGAAAGTGGCACTGAGGCCGCTAGAGATGATGACGGTGGTATTGATGCCACCACGGATGCTGATCCCACCGGCGGTACTGAGGCCGCCATTTCACCAGTTGGAGGAGGTGGTACTGAGGCCATCCATGTTGCCGAGCCAGAGCGCGGTACTGAGGCCGCGAGTCTTCCAGCCAAGGGTGGTGCTGATGCCACCGTGTCTTCTTAGAGTCCTGTTGTTTTTCCTTATGCTGATGTATCTCGGAACACATATGGAAATAAAGGAAAGGGTTTGTTTTCTTCTGGTCCCACTGTGGTGCATGATGTATGTGTGGATCCGGCCGTCGAGCCGTCTAGACCCTTTCCTAGTCCTTCATCTGAGAAGGACCATGTAATCCCCTTTCCTAGAGCTCTTTAGATGGGGAAGGGGAAGAAAAATTAAAATCCCAAAAAGAGAGAGCAGGAAGAGTTCAGCCAGCAGATGATAGAACGTTTCCACATTCATCTAACTCTCTAGGAGGCTTTGCAGCACATCCCTCTACTCCAACGTTCGCTTAGAGACAGGACTACAGTTAGGAGGAAGAGGTAAACCACCAGGCAGAGATTCATGTGCTGACCAGATCCACTTGTTTCACGATCCAGAATCGTCTGCCGGCCAAGAGGCCAGATTCAGGAGCTCCATATGTTAGATGCCACATCAGAGAGCAGAGGTTCGACCGTACTCTATTAGACAGCGGATCGTCGATCAACCTACTTCCGACAGCCCTTCTCGACCGCTTCGAGTTGGGAACTCTTTGACAGAGCAGGACCGTCCTTCAGTTTACTGATCGATCTATCAAGAGGCCGAAGGGGTTGCTTAGAGACTTGTCGTCACGATTCAGGGCCTGCAATTCCCCGTGGAATTCGTAGTGTTGGACATGGAGATCCCTGAGTCAGTGACCGATACCCCCATCATTCTTGGTCGCCCGTTCTTGGCCACAGCCAAGGCAGTGACTGAACATGATAGAGGGAAGGTATACTTTCGCGTCGAGGGCGAAAGTGTACAAATAGAGACGGTCGAGGACAACAGAGCCAAAGACAGAGCATGTTCAGAGACTACTTCAGATACAGAGCAGATGACAGATGCCGGGCTAGACATCCACCAGGACTGCGACTTTGAGATCACAGATGACGAGGCAGTTTGGGCAGATCCAGATGCACAGGACATCCTCTCACATTCAGATTCCGCTGATGCAGAGACGACAGTAGAGGAGAGCTTGGAGATCACATTCCTGGTCCAGGATACCTTAGAGGCAGCAGAGCCGGTTCTCGATCGCGATACTGATTTGTTTGATGATGATGGTGGTACTGAGGCCACCATTGATGACACAGATCCCTCGGAGTCAGTTTTTGACTGGGCAAAGTTTGAGGATTTTATTCCAGATCTTACTTCCACTGAGCCTGCAGCTAGAGAGGAGGTAGATGCCGAGCAGAGCAGAGACAGTCCATCAGGGCAGCCTTCTCCAGATTCAGAGAGTGACAGAGAGTTTCAGTTCTCCCATGCGAATTTGGCAGCCTTCACGCAGAGTTTTCAGAGGCCAGATCCACCAGCACCCAGTTGTCCAGAGCTGAAGCCACTTCCTACTTTGCTGAAGTATAGGTTCCTTGCGGGTGAAAATGAGATGTACCCAGTCATTATCTCCGCCGATTTGACTGGAGAGCAGGAATCCCGTTTAATGGGGGTTCTTGAAAAGAACCGCAAGGCGATAGGATGGAGCATAGCAGATCTCCAGGGGATAACTCCAGCCCTATGCTCCCACCATATCTATCTCGAGGATGAGGCGAAGCCGTCACGTGAGTTCCAGCGGCGGCTGAACCCAAATCTGAGAGAGGTTGTCATGAGGGAGATATCGAAATGGTGGAGTGCCGATTTTATCTACCCCATCTCTGACTCCAAGTGGGTCAGCCCTTTGCATGTGGTGCCCAAGAAGACGGGCATCACTACAGTGGTCAGTGAGTTTGGAGAGGAGATTGCTACACGGGTACCCACTTCTTGGCGAGTCTACGTTGATTACAGGAGACTCAACCAGGCCACCAAGAATGATCATTTTCCCCTGCCCTTTATAGACCAGATCATTGAGAGACTGGCAGGGAAGAGCCACTACTATTTTCTGGATGGGTACTCGGGCTACAACCAGGTGGCCATCACTCCCGAGGACCAGGACAAGACTACCTTTACCTGCCCCTTTGGCACATACACCTTCCGAAGCATGCCATTTGGGCTATGCAATGCCCCTGCGACTTTTCAGAGATGCATGCTGTCGATCTTCTCGGACATGGTAGGGGAGTGCTTGGAGGTCTTCGTGGATGATTTCTCAGTTTACGACGACGGATTCGACTCCTGTCTTGACTGCCTAGACCGAGTCCTTCAGCGATGTATAGAGGTTCACTTGGTGCTATCTTGGGAGAAGAGTCACTTCATGGTGACTCAAGGGACGGTGCTTGGTCACATCATCTCCAACAGGGGCATGGAGGTTGATCCGTCCAAGGTAGATGTCATTAGAAAACTCGCACCACCGTCTAACTTGCGGCAGTTACGGTCATTCCTAGGGCATGTCGGTTTCTACCGGTGATTCATTCATGACTTCAGCAGGATTGCCCGGCCGTTGACTGACCTGCTGACGAAAGACACCGAGTTCCTTGTCGATGACAAGTGTCTTTCGTCGTTTGAGACTCTCAAGCGATGTGTTGTCGAGGCTCTTGTTCTTCAGCCGCCTGATTGGTCTCTCCTATTCGAGATCATGACGGATGCCTGTGATTTTGCCGTGGGGGCCGTGCTGCGACAGAGGAGGGATGGAGTTCCATTTGCTATCCACTACGCTAGCCGCACATTAGATTCCGTGCAACGGAACTACACAGTCACAGAGAAGGATATGCTAGCCGTAGTATTCACCCTAGATAAGTTCAGATCATACATTATTGGATCTAGAGTGACCTTGTATACTAATAATACCGCCATCATGTAACTCATGGCAAAGAAGGATGCCAAGGCCAGACTGACTAGATGAATCCTTCTACTCTAGGAGTTTGACATAGGGATTAAGGATAAGCCTGGAGTCAAGAATGTGGTAGCGGATCATCTATCCCAATTAGAGCTTCTTGAGGATTCTGAGCAGATTGACACTATTTGTGAGACCTTCCTAGATGAGGCGATCCTTGCTATCGCCTCTCTCCCGTGGTATGCCGATATTGTGAACTTTCTTGTTGCTAAGAAAGTCCCACAAGATTGGCCCAGGCAGAGGGTTGAGTGTTGGACATGCGAGCCCACAGCGAGCCATTATGCAATAAATGTTATTGCAATTCACTCCTTGATCTGAAATAAAGAGTATATAATTTGTATAATAGGTCCCTTAGTACAATTAGGGTTATGTACCATGGCCATCTTAATGATCATATAGCTGTTGATTCAATTATTGAATCATAGAGGCTGGTGCTAGGATGAATATCTAAAGAGTTAGATTGAGGACTCATCAAGCACCATCAAATGATTATTAAGAGATGATCTCCAGCCTAAGAAGGAGATGGCAATTCTTCTCTCTAAAGGCTGATGTCTGACCGACCTCTTGATGCAGGTCCTCTGCATAAGAATAGAGATTCGGAGGTGTCAGATTAGTTAAGTCAAAGAGTTGACTTAACGAGATCGAGATAACCAAAGTCCTATATCGTATGCTGTCACGATACAAGCACACATCCTCTGACCGGAGACAGATGTGTTACTATATGTTTGAGTATGTACATTTGGTAGACCAGTAGGTTGATGACCTAATCAAGGTCTATACACCGGCACGCTGGTGTGCATATAAGGGCATATGAGTAATACGATCTCTCAAAGGGATCATACATGTTCAGTTACTGAACCGGAAGACATGAGCTCACTCATGAGATATTTGGAAGAATCAAATTCCATGCGCATGGTCGTCTCGCTTTAGAAGCTTGACTGAATTTGTAGGTTTGATGTATACTTTTGGAAAGTATATGATCAAGACCTAGGTATGATATATGCTTTTGGAAAGTATATGATCGATACCGACTTCTAATGATCGAATGAGAAACTTACTGATAAAACCCTGAAGTAGACAGTGTAAAGTTGATCTAATACTTCGGGTTTACTCTAAGTCTTCCAGTATGCAGGATGTACAGGTATTAGGAATACCTGAGGGTGATGTGATCATAAACGATTGTATAACCATGACGCTTCCATTCCTAGGGAGTGATGAAACGGGTCTGGATTTTAGTGACTCCTCTCAATAGAGAAGTAATATGATCTTAGTCCAAATGTTAGACATTGATCTGAATGTGATTCAGATGCAATGAGAAGATTAGATTTGCGGTCTTGATTTAATCAAGCATCTATGAGAGGCCCGCGATCTGGATTTGAGATATGATCTCAATATCCATGTCACTATACGTGGAACAATACAATTTCCCTGTCCTTATCTCCAAGTATTCGCGGAGAAAGCGCATTATCCTTGAAAGAGTTCATGGATAATTCTATTGTTGATATATGTATCCGAGCATTGAGAAAATGGATAATTAAATGTGATTTAATATGAATTTGATTCATATTATAAGGAGAAGTTATCTTAGATAATTAAATGTGATTTAATTATCAAAGATATAAATAATGTGAATGTGATTCATATTATTTGAGCACATGAGAAGAAATTATCCAATGTAATTAAATGTGATTTAATTATTATTGATAAGAATAATGTGGATAGTAATATCCAATTATTCATAATATATTATAAATGTGATTTATAATGTATTAGAGAGAGTTAAATATAATTTATATTAGTAGATTAATTATTAATGTGTATTGGATACACATTGTCTAATTAATTGAAAATGTAAATTACATTTTGTTTTGGGTTGTGAATATGATTCACAATATTCCAATGTCAAGATTGCAATATTCCCAAAATTAATTGAGAATTATTTTGGTGAAAAAAATCCCAACAAATAGTTGTTGAAAAATAAGTAGAGAGAAAATCCAGGAGATGTGCAATCTCATGGGAATCCATGAGATTGCCCTCCCTCCAAAGGGGAAGGTTGATCTCCTTTATTCTCTCTCTCCTTATTTGATTGATTTAATTTGGTGTTAATATATATTTGATATATTTCATCAAATTTAAATCACAAGTTGTTGGCTTTTACCAACAACAATCTTGACCATTGGATTGACATAAATCAATCTCATCCATTGATTTTATATGTCACATCGATTGAGATCCATGGATCCCAAAACCCTATAAATAGAGAGGCATACCATGCTCTCTATTTTACACAACACTTCTGTCTCTCTCTCTTTCTCTCTAGAGGTCAGCCCTCTCTCTCTCCCTCTCATGGCCGTCCACTATGGATGCCATGGAGAGGTTCTCCATCGTCGTAGCATCGTCGTTATGCTGCCCGATCGTCTGCTCGTGGATCTCCGTCTCCTTCGGTGCGCCTCGCTCGTGAAGAAGACGTCGGATCTCGTGTGTCGAGATCAGGAAATCCGCCGCTTGGATCATCAACATGGATTGCGAGAAGCACGCGGTTCATCCCCGCGCTCGCAAGCGTCTCCTCCGTCGGATCGGACTTGAGACAGGAGGTCTCTTCGTTTAGAGACTCGATCGCAACCACGCTTCAAGAGGTAATCCTATTACTTGTTTGTGGTTTAGACGAAACGATCCGAGAAGTGTTCTTGGATCATGTGGTTTCGTCGTAAGAAAATTTTTAAATTCCGCTGCATAGAGCAACTAGTGCGACTAGTCGCTCCTCGTCGTATTCGATACGACGCTCACGCTTTCGTAATGCGCTTGAGGATCTAACCATATCCTTCAAGTGGTATCAGAGCCTTAGGTCGACGGTTTGAATATGATTCGCTAACCGAGGACGATTTGGGTTTGTTAAGGTTGCGAAAGTTTTATCGCATTTCATTTTCGCAGATCTGTTTAGTGTAATTTTTCGGCCCTGTTTAAATTGTTTAAACACGAAAATAGCACTTGTATTTTGTTCTCCATTAAATAAGGAAACCATAGGATCTGAGTTTGCGTAAATCGGATTTCGTATGCTCTAGATATGGTCATTTTAATGAACATGTATGCACTGTTACGGGAACTGCGAATCTTAACGTAATTAAAGAGTTAATTACTGATTAGAGACGCCTCTAAATGCATACAAATCACATAGGTTCTGTTGTAAATCAAATTAGCAAACTTTGGAAACTTACTTTGCTTAATTTGGATTTAAATTGATTGAGATATGCTAATTTTAGTAAGTAGGGGTCACTACTGAAATTACTTTCCTAAATAGAACCATGTGATTGTCAATTAATGAAATTAATTGTTAATTTCGAGAAATAATTATGGAAAATATTTGTGAAATATTAGAGAATGATTATTTCCTTAATTGACTTGGCCCCAATCAATTAGTTGATTAGATTTGATCTAAATCATAATTGAAATCACAATCATCAAACTTCTTGCTTGAATAGGATTGGGAATTTGTCTAGCAAATTTCCTTATAATCAAAATTGTTTTGATTACTATATGGTATAATTTCGGTTGAAAAACCGATGATCATCTCAAGTACAAATTAATCAATTTGGCATTATCCTTTCCCGAGGTGGATATGGTGTCTAGTCGGGGATCGCTGGGGTAGCGGGTTGCAACGTATGCGGTCCGTCCCACTCCCGCCGGTACTGGCCATGACAGCGGGTAGGGCCGGGATAATGTCCGAGGGATTAAGATGTATTTTTCTAATTATTAAAATATGAATTAATATGTACTTTGAGAATAATACCATATATATTCAAGTAAGACAATCAAGTTTGATTGATTGAATTGGATTGATAATTAATTTAATATGATTGAATTGATTATGTCCAATTATACTCTAATATGATTAGAGTTGATAATTCCCTTGGAAGAATTGATTATATGAATATGATTCATAGTAATTAATTAAATTTGAATAAGATATGGAGGATCACATAAGTGACATCCATGGTCTCCCATCAAGGCGAAGGGTTTCGTCGCCAGATATTATATGTAGGAGACGCCTGTCCGAAGTGACAGCTCCTGCATATGATCCATTTGGATCGGGCTCGTCGCTTCTCGAAAGAGTAAGGACGTATGCGTAGTGACCCCAATATCGGGTCCTCATATTATTGGGGCGATATTGGATTACGCATAGCGAGTTGTATTCCTGTTGACGGTTGGTTCAATTAATGACGGGTCAACATCACCTTAGGGGTGGTGGGCCCGGGTGTTAAAGACCGAATTGGGAGATGCAAGTTGGACTTGCAAGGCGGAATGTATTCCCGCTTCTTTTTATCAGAGTTGTAGGTTCTCATATTATTGGGATGCAACAAAGATAAGGAAGGAGATCCCAGATCTTGCTTGAGATATAATGGTAAGTATATCTCTTACATTGAAAGTGATTAAGGGAATGAACTTTCATTGTTGACATGGCAAGACAACTTTGATATAAAAATTCCTAAATCAAAGTAAATTACATATTTATATAAGTTTATGCAAATTTCTTATTTCAGATAATCCTTCATTAAACCCACTCAATGTTATACTCAATAATAACCAGTAGAATATCATGGATTGGACCCTTTGATCCAGATATTGTACTTGCAATTGGACACACAATGTATGTGGTTGCAATGTGCAAGTTTCCTCATAATAATGAGAAGTGATAATTAAATAAGATAATAGGACTAAAACCCTAGGGTTTGTATGTCTCTGTAAATCTTGATCTCATTGAATGTACTTTGGAAGTGACATGTCGATGATGATCGTAATTATCAAATAATCCTTATAAATTCAATAAAGATTTTCTGGCATACATATGTGCTCTTGACATTTAATCATGAATGATATGGTTCTCTACATCATGTAGAATAGTAGCTCTATAAGAGATGATGTCTTCAAATTGTTTGAGTACCTACCTGAACCTATGTTTTAAGAGTTTTAAATGGATGTAGATGATGAGTGTCATCATTCTACTGTCTATACTCTAGTCATTCATGAAGCTTCACAATATTCATATTGTATGAATTGGGTGAAGCATGTATAAATATCGAAATGCTCTTACATTAAATTCTTTTGAATTTAACATAAGAGATCCTTAGTCTTAAGCAATGGTTGCTTATAGATAAAGGGAGCGCAGTGGAAGCATGGGTTGGACCTAAGCAAGAAGTATAATCAAAGAGTTGACTGTACTTCTGTGACTTCCATATAACATCCAAAGAGTTGGATGAATGCCAATGCTGCAATATATTGACGTGTTGATAGTATGACTATCAAATCTATCTAGAATCCTTAGAGAAGGAATCAGATAGTACATCAGATTAATCCACATATAATCATTGATATTAACTTACTTATTTGATAAGATAAAGTCTAATAATTGTATCTCAATCTTCTGATGACACTTGAAATTGGTTGCATATGTATTAGAATATTAGAAATTTGATCTTAAGGTTTATTGGTCATCCATGTTGAAAGTGATGCAAGTGTTGCAACAATTTCCATGAGATCAATAGACTTCATATTTTCAGTGGGAGCCCTTAGTCTTAGAGAATGTCTCTATGACCTAGATATTAGAATACACTCATTGTTTATTCTAATTGTTGGATATAAACATGAATTCTGTAATAAATCTATCATAAAGAGTTATGATGGAGATGTTTCAGATAGTAATCTAAAATCTAGTGGACTATATTAAATTAGAAAATTAATGAATGGTTCATTAAGATTTCTAATACTGAAAATTAAACCTTTAAAGATCAATAGGAGGATAAAGATCATTTGACAATGATCTGGCATCATGTTTTGGACATATGTCTGTTGATGAGATCAATGGACTAGTAAGACATGAAACTTTAGATTGTCTAAAGATTCAAATCTCACATACTTGTGAATATTGTATTCAAAAGTAAAAATGTCCAATACACCCTTCTTTGTGATAGGTGTAAGAAGTTAAGGTATTCAAGATCTCATACATATTGATGTATGTAAATCATCTATATCAGAATAAACATTATGGATATGTGATATCTATTAGTGATTATTTGTGATATGAGATTTCTTCTCTTCACTTAGAAAGCTTTGAAATGTTCAAAGATTTCGCAATTTTGATTTAGAACCAAAGTTTGAAGGAAGATGAAATGAATTTGATCTAACCAAGGTAGCCTGTACCTATTAGATGAATTCAATAAATACCTTATAGAGATATGAATATCATTCCTATCTCAATCCTTCTAATGAACCTTAACTCAATGGAGTTGTAGGGAGATACAATTGATCATGTGTGACATGATTTAATCAATGATTAATCCTAGCATAATTATCTCTTAGTTTCAAAAGGTATATATGTAGTGAGACTACATTATATACTTAATAAGGTTCCATGCATGTAAGCTGGAATCTAGCACTAGAGAGTGCTACTTCATAAGGAAAATAAAGGATGGTATTGTATCCTTACTTTATGACCTTGATATTCTTAAAGGATCTCATCTCTGAGAATATGATTCTTAGAGGATGACTCTTTTAAGAATCAAGATAAAATGAAGTGAAGGAACTCATTTAATCTTGAGAAGATAATGAGGCTCCTGAAATCAGAAACTAAAAGAATAATTGAAGATGAAACATTAATACCTCTTCAAATAAGTTTGAGGATGTATTCCATGTAAAATGATCGGACTTCATGTGATGAAGTTCCTGAGGATCATGACATGGGAAGATGGATGTTAGCAATAAAAGTCTAATGTAGACTTCATATAAAAGTGTTGTATATGGACCCTCGAGGATCCACCTATATGGGTAAGACCCATTAAGGTCTAAATGGATCTTCAATAGAAAGAGGAAATCTGATGAGAAGGTAGAGACCTTCAAAGCACGGTTCGTAGCTATGAGCTACACACCAAAGAGAAGACATCGCTAGCGATGAGACTTGCTCTCCGGTGACCTTGCTTTAACCCATCAGAATACTACTAACTATAGCTACACAACTTGACTATGACATCTTCATGATGTGAGTCAAGATTGCATTCCTCTGTGAATACCTCTTTGAGGATATTTATATGATGTAGCCCCAGGGCTTCATGGTTGAGAAAAGCAAGGTGTGCAAGCTAAATAACTCCATCTTTGGACTCAAATAAGCTTCTTGTAGTTGGAACATAAGATTTGATGAAATTATAAATGTTATGATTTCAGATAAAATCTTGATGAACCATGTGAACCTTAGTGGGAGTGCCGTTGTGTTCATCATGCTAAATGTAGATAATATCCTAATCATTTCGAATGATCTAAGGATGATACTAGTAAGTGTTTTATAATTTAGTTGTTCCATACCTTGAGATATGATCTCAAGGATACCTCTTAGATCCTAGTTCTGAAGATGTTCAGAAGCAAAGAGAAGAGGATATTGGGACTGTCACATTCTTAGTACACCTTGGACATATTCTATTCTTAGAAATTCCAAGAAAGGCTTCCATCCCTTAAGATATGGTACTGATCTATCTAAAGGGATAGCACCTCAAAAGGTTGAGGAAGTGAATGCTAGAACTGCTTGCACTTGTGCATCAGTTACGAGAAGCTGAGTGTATGCTGGATGTGTACGAATACCGGATGTCTGCCATGCAGTGGGAGTAGTAAAATGTTACTGATCCTACTATGGAGATAAAACACTTGATTGCAGTAATAACAAAATCTTCATAGATGATAAGATTTTTGAGATAGTGATCTTAAAGTCTTATCTTCAAATACTTAAACTATATAGATAGTGATCTAAAAGGTCTTAACTTTGGATACCTTTAGAGATAGTGATCTCCAGAGATAAAGGTATTCTGATAAGGATTATGAAAATACTGGTTGTAATAATCGAGGTATAATGTCAAGGACACTATAACAAAATTGAGTATTGGTTGCATAAGATGCAACATTCGCATTGGATGCGAGCACTGTTACTAGGGGATATGCAAGTGCCGTAAAAGGACTTGGCGTAGTCTCTTGAGAACAGAGTGACTGATCAGCTTACCTAGCTATTTTCTAAATAGCCTATGATTGTCACATGAGTATGTGTTTAAATGATTAGCCCATTAATGGCTCTTTGGGCTAGTGGGAGATTGTTGGACATGCGAGCCCACGACGAGCCATTATGCAATAAATGTTATTGCAATTCACTCCTTGATCTGAAATAAAGAGTATATAATTTGTATAATAGGTCCCTTAGTACAATTAGGGTTATGTACCATGGCCATCTTAATGATCATATAGCTGTTGATTCAATTATTGAATCATAGAGGCTGGTGCTAGGATGAATATCTAAAGAGTTAGATTGAGGACTCATCAAGCACCATTAAATTATTATTAAGAGATGATCTCCAGCCTAAGAAGGAGATGGCAATCCTTCTCTCTAAAGGCTGATGTCTGACCGACCTCTTGATGCAGGTCCTCTGCATAAGAATAGAGATTCGGAGGTGTCAGATTAGTTAAGTCAAAGAGTTGACTTAACGAGATCGAGATAACCAAAGTCCTATATCGTATGCTGTCACGATACAGGCACACATCCTCTGACTGGAGACAGATGTGTTACTATATGTTTGAGTATGTACATTTGGCAGACCAGTAGGTTGATGACCTAATCAAGGTCTATACACCGGCACGCTGGTGTGCATATAAGGGCATATGAGTAATACGATCTCTCAAAGGGATCATACATGTTCAGTTATTGAACCGGAAGACATGAGCTCACTCATGAGATATTTGGAAGAATCAAATTCCATGCGCATGGTCGTCTCGCTTTAGAAGCTTGACTGAATTTGTAGGTTTGATGTATACTTTTGGAAAGTATATGATCAAGACCTTGGTATGATATATGCTTTTGGAAAGTATATGATCGATACCGACTTCTAATGATCGAATGAGAAACTTACTGATAAAACCCTGAAGTAGACAGTGTAAAGTTGATCTAATACTTCGGGTTTACTCTAAGTCTTCCAGTATGCAGGATGTACAGGTATTAGGAATACCTGAGGGTGATGTGATCATAAACGATTGTATAACCATGACGCTTCCATTCCTAGGGAGTGATGAAACGGGTCTGGATTTTAGTGACTCCTCTCAATAGAGAAGTAATCTGATCTTAGTCCAAATGTTGGACATTGATCTGAATGTGATTCAGATGCAATGAGAAGATTAGATTTGCGGTCTTGATTTAATCAAGCATCTATGAGAGGCCCGCGATCTGGATTTGAGATATGATCTCAATATCCATGTCACTATACGTGGAACAATACAATTGCCCTGTCCTTATCTCCAAGTATTCGCGGAGAAAGCGCATTATCCTTGAAAGAGTTCATGGATAATTCTATTGTTGATATATGTATCCGAGCATTGAGAAAATGGATAATTAAATGTGATTTAATATGAATTTGATTCATATTATAAGGAGAAGTTATCTTAGATAATTAAATGTGATTTAATTATCAAAGATATAAATAATGTGAATGTGATTCATATTATTTGAGCACATGAGAAGAAATTATCCAATGTAATTAAATGTGATTTAATTATTATGGATAAGAATAATGTGGATAGTAATATCCAATTATTCATAATATATTATAAATGTGATTTATAATGTATTAGAGAGAGTTAAATATAATTTATATTAGTAGATTAATTATTAATGTGTATTGGATACACATTGTCTAATTAATTGAAAATGTAAATTACAATTTGTTTTGGGTTGTGAATATGATTCACAATATTCCAATGTCAAGATTGCAATATTCCCAAAATTAATTGAGAATTATTTTGGTGAAAAAAAATCCCAACAAATAGTTGTTGAAAAATAAGTAGAGAGAAAATCAAGGAGATGTGCAATCTCATGGGAATCCATGAGATTGCCCTCCCTCCAAAGGGGAAGGTTGATCTCCTTTATTCTCTCTCTCCTTATTTGATTGATTTAATTTGGTGTTAATATATATTTGATATATTTCATCAAATTTAAATCATAAGTTGTTGGCTTTTACCAACAACAATCTTGACCATTGGATTGACATAAATCAATCTCATCCATTGATTTTATATGTCACATGGATTGAGATCCATGGATCCCAAAACCCTATAAATAGAGAGGCATACCATGCTCTCTATTTTACACAACACTTCTCTCTCTCTCTCTTTCTCTCTAGAGGTCAGCCCTCTCTCTCTCCCTCTCATGGCTGTCCACTATGGATGCCTTGGAGAGGTTCTCCATCGCTGTAGCATCGTCGTTATGCTGCCCGATCGTCTGCTCGTGGATCTCCGTATCCTTCGGTGCGCCTCGCTCGTGAAGAAGACGTCGGATCTCGTGTGTCGAGATCAGGAGATCCGCCGCTTGGATCATCAACATGGATTGCGAGAAGCACGCGGTTCATCCCCGCGCTCGCAAGCGTCTCCTCCGTCGGATCGGACTTGAGACAGGAGGTCTCTTCGTTTAGAGACTCAATCGCAACCACGCTTCAAGAGGTAATCCTATTACTTGTTTGTGGTTTAGACGAAACGATCCGAGAAGTGTTCTTGGATCATGTGGTTTTGTCGTAAGAAAATTTTTAAATTCCGCTGCATCGAGCAACTAGTGCGACTAGTCGCTCCTCGTCGTATTCGATACGACGCTCATGCTTCCGTGATGCGCTTGAGGATCTAACCATATCCTTCATTGAGACCTTCCTTGCGAAGGCCAAGTCCTACCACTGGGAGGATCCCATCCTTTACCACGAAGGAGGGGGGAGGGGATAGTGTCTGGTGTAGGTGCATTCCTCAGGAGGAGCACCGTAGCGTCCTCACTTACTGCCACAAGCTTGAGGCAGGAGGACATCACTCTGGGAGGAGAATGGCACAGAAAGTGCTCCAATCCGGCCTATGATGGCCTACCCTCTTCAAGGACTTTGATGAGTTCGTGAAGAGATGTACTGACTATCAGAGGATGGGCACTTGTGGACAGCGTGATATGATGCCAATGCAGCCCATTCACTTCTGTGAGGTTTTTGACGCACGGGGCATCGATTTCATGGGTCCATTCCCTAAGAGTCAGGGATTTGAGTACATTCTGTTGGCCGTTGATTATGTGAGTCGTTGGGTTGAGTCCATCCCCGCCCGAACCGCAGATGCCAGGACAGTTTGCAGATTTTTGAGGAAGCACATCATTATGGGGTTCGGGGTTCCTCGAGTGTTGATTTCTAACGGGGGGTCTCATTTCATCAACGACCAGGTGAAGGCCCTTGCTAGCGCGTTCGGCATAGACCATCGAGTTGCCACTCCATGCCATCCAAAGATGAATGGTCTAGCCGAGGTGTCAAACAGGGAGATCAAGACTATATTGCAGAAAGTCGTTCGCCCTGACTGAAAGGATTGGTCACAGCTTTTGGACTCGGTCTTGTGGGCATATAGGACGTCTTTCAAGAAACCTTTGGTCACATCTCCCTTTCGCCTCGTTTATGGCAAGCCGTGCCATTTACCTATTGAGATGAGACACAAGTCACTTTGGGCAGTTACAGATATTCTTTTGGATCCAGATAGTGTAGGAGACCAGAGGAGGGCGGAGTTAGCAGCCTTGGAGGAGCTTCGTGATACCGCCTTCTCAAACAGCCTACAGTACAAGGAGAGAGTGATGGAGTGGCATGATTCTCATATCAACCACAAGCATTTTGAGCATGGACAGAGAGTATGGTTGTTTGATGATAGGCTTCGTCTATTTCCAGGGAAGCTACAGAGCAAATGGAAGGGACCTTATCTTGTGAGAAAGGTACATGACAACGGGAGCATTGACATATCTAAGTTGTCTTCTGAGAGTACCTTTCGAGTGAACGGCCAGCGCCTCAAGCCATTTCTAGATCATGAGCCACGGGTCGTTGATGTTGCCCCTATTCATTTTGCGTGAGATGTGGTCTCTTGACTCACATCTATTGCATCTCACGCCTGAGTTATCACTGTTCTCCCGACCTGTATAGATCCAGATGTCCATATCATTCCATTCTTTAGTCCCACATCCCTTTCTTCATCCATTGATTATGCTATACTTAGGGTACGCTTTACCCTAAGTATAGGGGGGATGTTGGACTCTTGGGTATTTCTTTTGACTCTTTTTACCCCTATTTCTGCTGCCTATAGTTAGGGACATTTTACCCTCAGTATAGGGGGGTAGACCCTGTACATTCTTCACTCGGTTTTCCCTTTGTGTACAGCCGACTATACTTAGGATTAGTTGATCCTAAGTATAGGGGGGAAAGCCGAGATGCTCTTGATATTCTATTCATTCATTCATCTTTGTATATAGCCTTTCTTTTCACTTCCCTATACTAAGCACGAGTTATGTCTTCTTCATCGCTCTTGACTCTGAGGACATCGTTCGAGCTAAGTATAGGGGGGTGTGTATATATTTCATATACACTTTATCCATAACTCGTACTTTGTGTGAGTGTGTTAATAAATAAAAATGGCTAAAAACCACAAAAATTAAAAATTTTTCCCTGTAAATAATCATTCTTTTATTGCACATACATAACTATTGTACAAATTATTGTTGTAAAATTGTTTTCAAAAAATTGTTATGTAAAGTTTGTGTAAATATGTGCTTATTAAAATTATGTATATAGTACAAATTTTTTCCAAAATGTTTTGAAAATCAAAAGTTTGCAAAAATCGTGTGTAAATTTGTGTAAATATTTTGCAAAACTTGCATTCATGCATACATCCATGATTTCAAAACATTTTTCAAAAATTTTGCATTTGTAAAAATATTGTGTAAATAGCATCTTTGTATATACGTGTATATAGTTTTTCCTGGATTATAGTTGACATTTAAACCAGCCTGGAATTAAATTGGGAAATGGAGCTTGATTAAGATCTTAATCCACCTAATTCTAAGAGGAACCTTATAGGGCTTAGGGTTAAGGCTTTTCAGGTCCATGGTGACTTAATTCTTTGAGTCCACTAGGCTATGATCACATGTCATCTCAATGAGCCTAAGTAGAGCCCTTAACAACACACACATGACTCATATAGACAATGGCTTTACTTGGACACCGCACTTGCACCGAGCTCTCTACGGATGAGGTGGTGAGGAGGCAGTCTTCCTTGACTTGGGGTAGCATATGAGGGTAGTACTTCTAGGCGGAACCTCTCTTCTTCTTTTAGTGAAGGAAGTGCGTCTCAACTTGGTCTGGTTGCCATGAGGTCTAACGACAGGAGTTGTGGGTTGCAATAATGCTTCAAAAGAGGGATAGTCTACCGGCTCAAGAGGAAAAACTCCTTGTATATATGCTGCACATGTATATGTTGTATAGATGCACTTAAAAAAATGCAAAAAGAAAATAACTCCAAAAAAGTGGTGGGTTTGATAGAAAATGATAATCCCACCGGAGTATGTATATAGTGCAATAAGCAAAGCTTAAGACTTATGGATTCCACCTTTTGTAGCTTGCAATAGGGAGACTTGGCTACACTGGTTGAGCTCCCAAGGATACATGGCTACACTGGCCATGGTCCTTTCTATTCTTCCCCCTCTTCTTGAGTCGGTTGAACTTGAACTTAGAAGGGAATACCCCGGTCCTCGAGGAAAGAGTGGCCAGATTGGGGTCATAGAGTTACCTTGTTGGGGAGGGTTGTCAAGTTGCCATTTCTGAGGTGGAGAGCTTATATATCACATTCACAGTACAAGGAAAGACTCATAGTCTTCACAGTTTGTGTATGGTGACTTGTTCTGATCTGGATTGTTGAGGAGTCTTGATTATAGATTACTGTATCTTAGAGGCTGTTGAGTTTTAAACTTAAGTCCAATTAAGGTTCCGACACATTAATAATCCAAAGATCTGATCGAGCTCCATATTTCAATTTAATGAAGGCAAGTTTAATAATCAACCTTGATCCATGTACATTCTCCTCCTTTTCTTTTTCTTTTTCTTTTTCTTTTTCACTTCTTTTTCAAATAAGTGTTTGCTAAGGGACTAGCAAAGTTAAGTATAGGGGGGTGATGAATACCCATTCATCACTCTTTATTCTTATATTTTAGCTACAAAAACCTTTGCAAATACATGTATATTCTTGTAAATACAAATAATTACCAAATTGCATGCTTTGTATAAAAGTTAAAAATTAGCATGCTTTTATGCATAAATAAAAGAATAAAGAGACAAAAGAACAAGAGGGAGATATTTAGAATAAATATTGAGCAACCTAATCCCAAGGGAGGGCTCAACATGGGCCTGACCGCATAAAAGCCAAAGTAGAGAGAGATAAGGAAGCTCATGTGTGTAAATATACCTGTAGATAGAATAAAAATATTTTCCTCTAAAAACAAAAGAAAAATGGGTTGTATTTATTTATATATATTTGTGAATACAAAATCAGTTTAAAAATAAGAAAAATTAAAAAGAAAATAAAAATACTCTTCCTTGTATATATCCACCACGTACATAAGACCACATACCTATTTATTTATCCCTATAAATAGATAAATTAAAATCTCATTAAAAGTATAAATATTCCTTATTTCATGGTGTAAATAAATAAAATAAAAACCACAAAAACAAAATTAAAACAAAAAGAAATAAAAATAAAATCAATTCCTTCATTGTATATATACCATGTATATAAATGTATAAAACTATTTATTTTACCCTTGTAATTAAATAATAAAAATAAAATAAAAACTCCAAAATATTCCAAATTTTATCTTGTAAATAAAAAAAATATAAAATTGGAATAAAAATGCACAAAAATAATTAATTAAAATTCAAAATTAAAAATCAATACAGTGTATATACCTATATATAATATTATATTGTAAATACCTAATTTTTATTTCAAAAAAATAATTGAAAATCACAAAATAATAGTTTAAAATAAAAGAAACATTTTTCATGTTTTGAGTTTTGAATAATTTGGCCAGTTCCTATTTTATTTTGAATTTCCAAATCATTTACACGTGGCCGCATCCCATTGGCCCACGGGGGATGTTGACCCCCCGGTCAACTCCCCCTGGACCACAGAGCCCCGGATCCGAGTTCTCGACCCGACTTCTCGACATTTTCCACACTCGATCCGATCACTAAAACCCTAAACCCTGGGTCCTATCTCTTCCTTGCAGATCCGACATCTTCGCCCGGGGTGGGTTATCGAGGTCCGTGCTCCGAGTATCTCACCCGATCCCCTTTTAGCCGGACCCCTAGCCGTATATAGCCTGAGCTCCACCCGCTTTTTCACGCATCTTTGGCTCCCATTTCTCCACCCCAGGACCTCCATTGCTCTCGCCTGAGTGACAGCTCGCGATTGGCTGTGTTGCAGCGAGGAGGGAGTGATCGGAACATCGATCCGGTAGCCTTGCGCCGCCGTGCACCGCCACCAGCATGGTGCTCGAGCCTCGGTCATCGACGTCCCTCGAGGATAGGACCAGGAGCTCCAGCAGCTCAAGCACAGTCGACATCGACCATCAGGTAGTCTTCGTTCCTTCTATTTTTCGCTAATTTTGAGTTACGCCCAAATCGCTCCATCACCGACGAATGTCGATTCCGATCACCTCCATCACTATTTCGATCATCGGACGACACCCTCACCTTCGCACTCCTCCCACGCACGTTCTCCACCCCTTCGTTCAACCCAGTTTGCACAGGAACTGGGATTGGAGCTCCACCACCATCGCTTCGCCGGAGCTTCCCCATCTCGACGCACCATTCACCCCCATCACCTCTAACCGGGTCGAGGCACTTTGCCCTCGACCCAGGAGTCTATTGCGTTGCTTTGCAGGTCAAGACATGCCCATCTGAGGGTCTGAACGTTCAAGAGCAGCAGCTCCAGCTCCGCCTCCGTCGCTGGAGCGTCTCTGACGTTCCTGGCCTCATCGGAGTCCCTCATTGGATGCGGACCACTGAGGCGAGTCTTTTCCGATCATCAGCAGCCCCTGTAGACGTCCAGCGTGCCCACATTCCTCCGGCGAAGTTCGCCGGTGAGGAGTTCCTCCAGGTCCTTCCTCTGCCGTCCATCCGACCTCAGAGTGCCAGATTGAATCTGGACCGTCCACTGATACGAAGAGGCATCCTGCACCAGCACCGTTAGATCACCACTTGGTGCCATCTGCACCGTCCGCGACAGAGGAGAGGCGAGCCTTGAACAGAGCCGCACGATCAGGCACGTGGCAAGCCTTTCGCCATTGGATCTGCGCCGAGGGCTCTTCGTTGAGCTGCCACCGCTTTCAGCCGTTCGATCAGACACGTGGCCGCTGCTCAGCCCTTGGATCTGAATAAGGGGTAAATTCACTTAGGCCCCTCCTGCTTTGTCATTTATATTCTAGTCCTGTAAATATTTAGTTAAGTTGTTTTTATTTTGGATATTTTGCACTTAGGACCTTGTGCTTGTTTTATTTACATTTGTACCCCTGTTTATGTGGAACACGTGCATCATCACATGGTGTTTGTGGTGTATTTGCAATACTAGGGCTGATGTTTTAAGGTGTTCTGGAATGAAATATAGTTTTCATTATTTGCGTCCATGCCCCTGTGAGTAGTTTATTGAGACGTGCTGAATTAATTGGTGAAATTGTAATATCTTCCCTGGACTTTTAGCACATGTTGCTATTTAGTCCTCAAAAGTATTTTTTATTGCACATAGGTCCCTCCGTGCCCAGGACACATGCTTTGCGCGTGCTATTTTGGAAATTTTGCACGAGGGACCCCCGGTTTCGAATATTTGTTACGATTCAGTCCCTGGAACTTATTTTCCTTGTATTTGGGTCCCTGTGCACTGTGCCTTGTTGTTTGATTTTAATAAAATATCAAATCAAGTCCAAATTTCGTGAAAATTGGACACGTGGCTCCTTCCACTGTGTAAAATTTTTGCTAAAAATTTGGTACATTTTTTAGCATTTTTAGTATATTTAAAAATTCAAAAACACCCATTTTTCTTACTGTCCAGTTTTAAAATTCACAAATATTAAAATCTTTAAAAATTACAAAAAAATCAGAATTTGGTTGCTTTGTTGTGTTTGATTTTCTGACCAATTTTGGTCATTTTTGAACTTATAAAAAATATAAAAACTGAAAAACCCCTAAAAACTCATAAAATTTCTAGTAATTAAAAGAAAAATAAAAAATTAATAAACTCAGCTACTAAATTTTCATTTTTGTTTATAGTTTATAGGAAAAATACCTTCAGGCTTAGTTAGGGCCATTTTTTATTTTATTTTGGCCCTCCAAGCCTGACTGGACAGCAACAGTTGTTTTCAGTCTTGTTTCTTTTTTATAAAATTCTATAAAAATCAGAAAAATACCAAAAAATCACCAAAAACATAAAAAAATTATAAAAAAACATAAAAATATTTTTGTTTGAATTTTTGTATTAATTTTGAGTAGTTAAATAATTGTTTATAGTTTCTTGTTTTCTTATTTGCTTATTTTCTTTATTAATTTAAAAATCCAAAAAGTATAAAAATATTAAAAACCCACCAAAAATAATTTTCTTTTATTTGTTTTTATTTTAGACTACTTCGTAGGCCGCGAGGCCATTACGTGCTCTCCGAGTTCGACCCTGGGTGCTATACCAGGTTAATCCTTTAGCGAGACTGCTATCTTGAGTTTTCATCGATTTTTGCCTTTGTTTGGTGGTTTGAATTTTTCTTGATTGAGCTTTGAGTCTCGGGCGACGGAGGTCGCAACGACCTTAGTTTTACCTTTACCTCAACTGTTCGGGCGGCTCATTAGTCAAGTTACTACTTCTGAGGTGTAGAGCTATACTTCACATACACTGTACAAGGAAAGATTCATGGTCTTCAGGGTTTGTGTATGTAGACTTGTTCTGATCTGGATTGTTGAGGAGTCTTGACTATAGATTAGTGGATCTTAGAGGTTGTTGAGTTTTAAACCTAAGTCTTAATAAGGTTCCAACACATTAATAATCCAAAGATCAGATCGAGCTCCATATTTCAATTTAATGAAGGCAAGTTTAATAATCAGCATTGATCCATGCATTTTCTCCTCTTTTTCTTTTTCTTTTTCTTTTTCACTTCTTCTTCAAATAAGTGTTTGCTAAGGGACTAGCAAAGTTAAGTATAGGGGGTGATGAATACCCATTCATCACTCTTTATTCTTTTATTTTAGCTACAAAACCTATGCAAAACACATGTATATTCATGTAAATAGCAATAATTGTCAAATAACATGCATTGTGTAAAATACAATAATTAGCATGTTTTTGTGCATAAATAAAAGAATAAAGAAATAAAAGAAAAAGAGGGAGATATTTAGAATAAATATTGAGCGACCTAATCCCAAGGGAGGGCTCAGCATGGGCCTGACCGCAAAAGACCAAGTAGAGAGAGATAGGGAAGCTCATGTGTTTGTACATATACCTGTAAATAAATAAAAATTATTTTCCTCTTATTCAAAATAAAAATTGGGTGTGTATTTATTTGTACATATTTGTAAATATAAATTAAAATAAAAATGGAGAAAATAAAAGAAAAAAAAGAAATAAAATTCCTTCTTCATTATACATAGACCTTGTATATAAAACCCCACATCTATTTATTTTACTCTTGTAAATATATAATTAAAATTAAATAAAAATATATTTACATTCCACATTTCATGGTGTAAATAAATAAAATAAAAATCATAAAAATAAAAATAAAATAAAAAGAAACAAAATAAGAATCAAAATCAACCTTGCAGATATACCATGTAAATATGTATATATATTTATTTATTTAACCTATGTAAATAAATAAGAAAAATCAAATAAAAATACCCTTTTATTCCAAATTTTATTCTATAAATAAATAAAATATAAAATTGGGATAAATTATATAAAAATAATTAATGAAAAATCAAAAATAAAAAAATACAGATGTATATAGCTGTATATAATAATAATATTTTGTAAATACATTAATTATATTTCAAAAAAATAAATAAAAATCACGAAAAAATAATTTAAAAATAAATAAACATTTTTCATGTTTTAACTTTTTTAAAATAAGGCCATTTATTATTTTAAATTGAGTTTCCAAATATTTATTAAATGGCTCGATCTGATTGGTCCACGGGGGATGTTGACCCCCGGTCAACTCTCCCCCAGGACCACTAGACTCGGATCTTGTTGCCCCGACCCGATTTCTCCTAATTATCCCCACTTGATCCGATCACCAAATCCCTAAACCCCAGGCTCCATTTGATCCTTGCTTATCCGAGACCCTCGCCCGGGGTGGATTCTAGGGGTCCGTGCCCCATGCATCCATGCCTGACTCCATTTAGCCGGACCTGCACCACTATAAAGCTCCAGCTCCGGCCACTATTTCACGCCATCTTTGGTGCTGCCCCTTTGTCCCAGGACCACCATTGTGCTCCCTAGAGTGACAGTTGAGTGAGCGTAGTGTCGAAGAGAGGAGAGGAAGCCTGATGCCACTGATCCGACGGCATATGCCGCCGTGCGCCGCCATGAGCTGCGCCCGAGCCTCGGGTTCCGACAACTCTTAGAGGCGATGACTTAGAGCTTCCTGAGCTCATCCCCAGTCGGCTTCTGTCATCAGGTAGACCCGATTCTTCCTATCTTTCTTTAATTTTCGATTACCCCCTAATCGACCCATCGCCGTCTCTGACCGATTCCACCCACTCCGATCATCGTCCCGACCATCCGACTCGTCCATCATCTCTGCGAGACCCCTCTTCACGTTCTTCACCCATGCATCCACCTTGGCTCGCACCGGAGCCAAGGCTCGACCTCCCTCGCCGTCGCTTCGCCGGAGGTCCTCGCCGCGACCCATCCAGCCACCCACGCCACCCCTAACCGGGTCGAGGCAGTTTGCCCTCGACCCAGGAGTCCTCTCGTACAGTTTTGCAGGTCAAAGGGACCTCATCTGGAGGTCCAAGGTTCGAGCACAGAGGCTCAGCTCCGCCTTCATCGCCGGAGCTCCTCGGAGCTTCCCGGCCTCATCAAAGGGGCTCATCACTGCGGAGCATCGAGGCGGAGCTCTTCCCTATCCCAGCAGCAGCAGAGGAGGACCTCAACACGCACATTAGGCCGGCGAAACTCACCGGCTACCTGTTCTTGGAGGATCCTCCGTCACCGTTCGATCGTGCTCCTTCGCCCAGTTCTAATTACGACCATCCATCCGCGTGGAGCTAGCATCCGTCAGATCCTTGTCAGGAGCTCATCTGGAGCGTCCATCGCAGAGGAGAGGCGAGCCCAGACCCGAGCCATCAGATCATACACATGGCACACCTTCGTCCGTCAGATCCCAGCCAGGGTTCTTTGAAGAGGCGCTAGCGATCCTACACCGTTCGATCATCCACGTGGCGTCGTCTCTGCCGTCCGCTATAATAAAGGGTAAAATTCTATTAGGCCCCCTCTTTTGTTTTTGCACCTTAGTCCTGTAAATATTTTAATTAGTTGTTTTTATTTTGTAAAAATTGCATAAAGGACCTTTATGTTTAGCTTATTTGCATTATAGTCCCTGTGAGTGTGGACCACGTGCTTTGACACGTGAGGACTTGGATTTTTTGCAATGTATACCCTGCAGTTCTTGTGTTTTATTGTATGCATGTTTTAAAATAAGAATTGTAAGCAGGTCCTTCCGTGCCTGGACCACGTGCTTCGTGCATGATTTCTTGGGCTTTTTGCGTGATTGGCCCCTGAGCTTTCTGTCGTGTTATTGTTTGGCCCATGGACTTAGTTTTTCTTGCATTTGGTCCATGTGACTGTGAGCCTTCATTTTATTTAAATAAAATAGCAATTTTCACCCAAATAGCGTGAAATTTGGAAACTGGCTCCTGCCACTGTGTAAAAATTTCCATAATTTTTGAGTACATTTTTGAGGTTTTTTAGTATTTTTAAAAATTCAAAAACATCCATTTTTACCCCTGTTCAGTTTAGAAAATAATAAAAAAATATTAAAAACTCTTTTAAAAATTCTAAAAAAAATTAGATTTTGTTAGTTTGTTGTGTTTGATTTTTTTATGCATTTTTGGTTATTTTTGGACTTATAAAAATCTTAAAAATTTAAAACACTTAAAAACTTATAAAAATTCTAAAAAATTTTAGGAAACTCAAAAATGAATAAACTCTTTTTCTGAATTTTCCTTTTTATTTGTATTTTTCATAAAAATTACCTCCAGGTTGTTATAGGACCATTTGATATTTTTCATGCCCCTTTGAAGCCTGGCTGGACAGTACCCCAGTGTTTCTGTCTTCTTTTATTTTTACAAAATTTTATAAAAAATCTAAAAATCTTAAAAATTCACCAAAATAGTAAAAAACCTAAAAATCATAAAAAATTTTTTGTTTGAATTTTTGGAGCTTTTTAGAGTGTTTAAATAATTTGTTGATTGTGATTGTTTTTGTCCTTTTATTATTTTCCTCCATTGTTAAAAATCCAAAAAAAAATAAAAATATTTAAAAACCACCAAAAATATTTGTTTTTGTTTTATTTGCTTTTAGACTACTTTGTAGGCCGCGAGGCCAACTCGTGCTCCTTAAGACCGACCCTCGGTGTTATACCAGGTTAATCACATAGCAAGACCGCTATTTTGGTTTTCATTGATTTTTGTCTTTTCGATTGGTGGTCTGATTTTGTTTCTTGATTGAGCTCTGAGCCCCGAGTGACTGAGGTCGCAATGACCTTAGTGATATCTTTATCTTAGTCTATCGGGCGGCTCACATCATTGACCTAATAGGTCAACTATGCTTCCCCTCCGTCTCCCTTGTCAGAAATCTCATGACTTCTGACTTTCTCCATTTTCTCCCCCCTCCGCCATGATGTCTTCTTCCTCGAAACCCTCCATACCGCAGACCCATCAACCCTACTTCATGCTGACCCACTAGACCTCACCAACCCTTCGTCTCCCGCACGCAATCTGCATGCCCCTTTCGCCTTCAGTTTGCTTATAAATAAACCCTCCTCGCTGATTTTTGCTTTTTTATCCCCTCTTGGCCCTTTGTAACCCAAAATCTCTACACGCTTGAATCACTCGGAGTCAACAACTAGCTGGTGGAGGCGTCAACGAGGAGAAGGAGGTATCGAAGTGCGATCTACCCTCATGATAAGCTCCTTCAGATGAAGGTTTTCATCTGCTCTTGTACGCATGATCGAGCTATTTCCGTTAGCATTTTAGTTAGATTTTGATTCTTGCAACTTAGTGTATCATTTCATTTCAATAGTTAATTAGTAGTTTAGCCTAATTTTAGATTTTTAGATTGTTGGAGCCTTAAGCTCCAGATTGAATTCCCTCTACCTCGACCTTGCTCGACTTGCATTCTCACCCCATCTTCGATCCCCATTGCCTTCTCTACATTTCCCCACTATTATGCAAGAATCGAGGTCCGACGAGCTTCTTCTGCCGCCTATCATCGGAGCTCCTTCACCCCTTCGTTCCCAACATGCTCAATCCATGATTCATCGGCTTTATTCTTTCATTTTGGCTAAAATCCTTGGTAAAATACATGTAAATATCCACTAATTCCATTTAATTAACAATCTAACAACAAATATTAATATTATATATTTAACACACATTTTTACCAAAATAAAAGAATAAAGAGAAAAAAAGGAAAATAAAAGAAAAGAAGGTTGTATATAGAAGATATACAGACTGATCCTAACCCCGAGACCAGGTCAATATTGACCGAGTCGACAAAAGAAATAAGTAGGGGGAGATAAGGATCATAACTTATAACAATTTCCAGAAAATCAAGATCAAAAACATAATTAACCCATTTTTCACTTTGTAAATACTTCACCTATTTTATTTATCATCAAAACCATCTCAAATCAAAACACTCCTTTTACGAAAGTTATTCACAAAAATATATATATTTTTTAAAAAATATCAGAGAAATACTTCGACACAAAAAAAAATAACTGCAATGAACCGTAAAAGCCACAAAAGCCGACTTTAAAGGTTCATATTTATTTATAGAAAACTTCAAGTTAACCAATCTCACTTTAAAAATCCGTTTTATACATAGTATTATTTATTAAAAATATCAGAAAAATATTCGGATAAAACCGGCGAGTTTCGGCTTTTTGGACCCATTGTCTATATGTACTATATGTAGAAACCTCCCCGATTTTTCATTAAAGAACTGTAAATCGGATTAATTCAATTCTTTTTCCTAAAATCATCTAAAATGATATATAAAAATATAAAAAATATAATTAAGTCAAAATACCAATAAAACCCAAAGCCTCAAAGCTGCTACTTTTTTCTTCCAGACCTCATAACTCGGCCGTATGAACTCCGAATTAAGCAAACTCGGTCCCAAAAATTATATTTTTCAATTATCTACAAATGACACTATTTTCGCTATCGGAGTTAATACGAAAACACGGTCTTTGGATCCGTATTTGTATATTGTACAACAAACCGTAACTTATATTATTATTTAATTTATTAATACTTTATTTATTTATTTATTTTTAATTAACATAAATAATATTTCATTTATTTATTTAAATTATTTATTTAGTTTAATTATCATTTATTTATTAATTAAGTAATTACTTAATTACATATTTAGTTATTAAAATAATACTTAATTAAGTTATTAATCATATTAAATTATTAATTACTTATTTAATTACGAAATTATTATTTAAATAATTAATTTTATTTAATTATTAATTTTATTTAATTAATTTATATATTTTTTTTATTTTTTCTCCTTTCTCTCTCTCTTCCCCTTCTCTTTCTACCTTTACCAAATTACATCTCTAGCTCCCACACTTGCCTCTTCTTCCTCCCCATATTCTCTCTCACCTCTCTTCCGCCAACTGGCCCAACGGCCTTGTCGTTGGTCGTTCGGCCTACTACCCACGGTCACCGGATCCACCACTGGTGACTGGAGCTGCTGGCGTGCTCCCCACACAATCTCGCCTATATAAGGCCGTCAACTCCCCATGGAGCTTGACGTCCGCCATTTTCAATCTCCTCTATCGGTGAGCTCCAAGCGAGTGAGGGAGTTTCTGACCAGAGTCTGATGAATCCTCATTCATCACTCTTTATTCTTTTATTTTAGCTAAAAACCTGTGCAAAACACCATGTGTATGTTTGCAAATAGAATAATTTAGCAAAGAGCATGCATTATGTAAATAATAATAATTAGCATGTTTTTGTGCAAAAAATAAAAGAATAAAGAAATAAAGAAAAAGAGGGAAATATTTAGAATAAATATTGAGTGACCTGAACCCTAAGGGAAGGCTCTACAAGGGCCTGACCGCAAAATAAAATAAGTAGAGAGAGATAGGGTGACTCAACATGGTGTAAAAATCCCTCTATATGTAAATAATTTTTTTCTAAAAATAAAAATATATTTGTGTGCTTCCCATATTTTGTATATATTTATAAAAATAAAAATAAACTAAAAATGGGAAAAACAAAAGAAAAATAAAAATAAATAAATCCTCTCTCATCAGTGTACATATACCATGTATATAAAATAAAAGATGTATTTAATTCACCCTTGTAAATACTTAATAAAAATCCAATAAAAATCATTTTATATTTCAATTTTTATGATGTAAATAAATAAAATATAAAATGGGAATAAATATACATAATTAAAATAATTAAAAATAAAAAAACGCACAGGTAAATAAACCTGTATACAATAATATAATATAAGTACATAATTTATATTTCAAAAAAATAAATAAAAATCACTAAAAAATATTTTGAAAATAAATAAATATTTTTCATTTTGAAAATATTTCGAAATAACGCCATTTATTATTTTTGATTTAATTTACAAATAATTAATAATTGGTGGCTCCTGATTGGTCTACGGGGGATGTTGACCCCTGATCAACTCTCCCCCCAGGACCACTGGACCCGTGGATCTTCGCGCAGACCCGACTTCTCCACATTTTTGTGCCTCGATCCGAATGCCATTCTTTCTAACCCCAGGTACCGATTATTCTTGAAACATCCCTAATCCACGCCCGATAATCTTCTTAGCGATCCGTGCATTGGATTGCGTGCCCGACACCATTCTTTCCGGACCCCTGCACTATATAGCGTCGTCTTTTTCCACCATTTGCGGCACCTTCAGCCACTGTCTTCCACTCCCAGGACCTCCTTCTTCTAGCCTTGAGTGACAGCAAGCCCTAGGAGGCGTTGCAGCGAGGGTTGGAGCGCTCTAGCCCCTGGTCCGGTGGTTCTCGCCGCCGTGCTCCGCCCGAAGGAGCTCGAGCCTCTAGAGACGTCGCTCCATTGAGGCAAGGACCCCAGGAGGTCACCCACCTCCAGCACAGACGTCCACGATCATCAGGTAGCCTCGATATCACCTAGAATACCTTCTATTTACATTTCATGATTTTGCGGCGCCGACCTTTGCCGGCCATTTCGCTCCGCTCTGATTACTCATCTATCCATCCGACCCTCGCATCATCTTCACGAGACTTTGTTCCACCTTCTACACCCGTCCGACCATCTTGGTTCACCTCGGAACCAAGAAGTGGGCCTCCTCCGTCGTCGCCTCGCCGGAGACCCCTGCTCCGTCTCACCAGACAACCCATCTCACCCATAACTGGGTCGAGGCACTTTGCCCTCGACCCATCGTTCTTCCTGTGCAGGTTTCATCGAAGAAGGACCCCATCTGGGGGTCCAACTGGTCAGGCACAACTGCTCTTGCTCCTCCCCGTCGTCGGAGCATCTCCGACATCTCCGGCCCCATCTGAGCATACCACCAACTGCGGACGAGTTCCCTTGTCGATTTGCCCACCTCCGCAGCATCTGAGGAGGTCTCCTGCGCACGTACTGGGCCGACAAAACTCGTCGGTGACCTGTTCTTGGAGGACCTCCAAGAGCCATCAGATCGAGCCCGTGTCCCAGATTAGATCCCCTCCATCCATTTAAGGGATCGGTCTGACCGTTGATCCATCTGAGGATCAAATCCACGCCGTTCATCGTCGAAGGGGTGTCTACCGTCCTTTACCGTCAGATCGTCCACGTGGCGCCATCTCAGCCGTGGATCGTAATAAAGGGGTAAATTTCCTGTAGGCCCCTCTTCTTTTTGTTGTTACTGTTTCGTCCTGTAAATAATTTATTTAGTAGTTTTTGGTTTGGGTAATTTGCATGTTGGTCCTTATAGTGTTTGAATTTTGCTATTTAGTCCCTGTTTATGTGGAACACGTGCTTCGACATGTGAGTAGTGGAACAATTGCATGTTACATCTTGTAGTTTCTACTTGTTATTGATTGGTATTTTATAAATAGGAATTACATAAATAACCCTCTGTGTGCTAATCACGTGTATTGCTCGTGCTTGTTTGGGCTATTTGCATTTTAGGCCTTGAGATTTTTATACGTGCTAACTGTTTGGCCCTGAAACTATATTTCTTTACACTTAGGTCCTTGGATGCTGTGGCTTTTGTTTTTGTTGAATAAAAAACCAAATAAAATCTAAATCAAGTGAAATTTGGATACGTGGCTCCTGCCACTGTGTAAAAATTTCGCTCAATTTTTGGGACATTTTTATTGCTTTTTATTATTTTTAAAAAATCAAAAACCTGCATTTTGTTACTGTCTGATTTAGAAAATCAACTAAAAATATAAAAACTTCTCTAACAATTCTAAAAAAATTAGAGCTTATTTATTTTGTTGTTTTTCTGACTTCAGTTCGATTTTTAGCCCATTTAGATTTGTAAATCCCATAAAAATTTAAAAAACCCTAAAAACCTTAAAAAAATTCTTAAAAATTCTATAAAAATAAAAAATTGCAATTTTAGTTTCTGTAGTTAGGTTTTTATTTTTACTTTTCATAAAAATTACCTTCAGATTTTTATAGGCTAATTAGTTATTTTTAATTAGCCTTTCAAATCTGACTGCACACTTTGTCACTATTTTTCCCTTTTTCGATTTTTATAAAATCAACTAAAAATTATAAAGTCCTTAAAAATCACCAAAAACACTTTAAAATATAAAAAAAATACAAAAAAACAATTTAATTTTATTTTTTTGGCTTTATTTGATGTGTTGAACAATTTGGTGTTTGTGAGCTTTTTCCTTTGTTTTTATATTTCCTTTATTATTAAAAATACAAAAAATTTTAAAATATTTAAAAATCCACCAAAAACATTTCTTTTTATTTTCTTTCATTTTAGACTACTTCGTAGGCCGATCCGGCCAATCCATGCTCCTTATGTCCGACCCGGGTCGCTATACCAGGTTAAATAAATAGCGAGGACCGCTTTTGAGTTTATTGTTTTATTTTCTGATTTGGTGGTTCGATTTTCTTATTGAGCCCGACTCAAGGGGTTGAGGTCGCAACGGCCATTGATACCTATCTCCTTAGTCTCTCGGATTTTCGACTCATCAGAATGGTGCTGTTGCCGGGGAGCACGACTTAGTAGTCGTTTTGTTTTCATTTTTGTTTGTTGTTCAGTTCTGCGGTTTTTCCTGCAGCTTTTCTTTCGTCCGCGGCTTTTTACGCCTTTTTGATTTCCTTTTATTTCCTTTTATTTATTTATTTATTTTATTTTATTTTATTTTATTTTATTTTATTTTTTGTTTGTTTTTATTTTGTGTATTTATTTCCATTTTGCATATATTTTATTTTATTTCATTTTTGCTTAATTTTTATAATAACTGTTTCTGACACTTCTGTTTGACTTTTTACGAGGGCCCGAGGACTGAGGAGGCTTTCTTCGGAGAGCCAAAGCAACCGCAGAAGCTGAAGGCGGCTCCCTTCTGTACGGAGCTGCAGGAGAGAGCGAGAGGTTGAGCGGGAGAGGAGAGTTTTATTTTTTTTGATTTGGAATATTGTAATAATACATGTACCTGGAGTTTCAGCCAGACTTGTGAATTGCGGGGTCTGTTTTGCCGAGCACTGGTGTGCTCGGGGGACCTCACCATGATTTATGCCGGTTATGAATTTTTTGTTTTTTATTTTACTGCTTATCTGATTACGTAGTTTTGGCCTTAGCTTAGGATTTTCTCTGATTGTGCCGTAACTGATTAGGATCCAAACACCTAATTATCTGTCTGTTCCTATTATATCGTAATTTGGACCTAATTAAAAATTAAAAAAGAAAAGGCTAACCTGGTCACTTGAGGGGTCACGTGCCGCTAGATGCCACATACAGCGCTGGCAGGACCCGTTGTGTCGGGCACCGATCAGCATCCGAGACTGGACTCCGACCCCTCCTGTTGACCCGTTAGTCATCGATTCTTCCCGTGTAGAAATTTCTTCGTTAAGGCCGATTTCCTCGTGCATCATATAGGTAGTTTATTTTTAATCTTTATTTTATACGTTGATCACCCTGCATGTAGAGTGCTGGAGTCAGGTACGCATTTCTTACTCTGCATGCATCATTGATTTCATCGCGCATCGGCTTTTTCATCTTCTCCCTCCGTTTTCTGGACTTAAAATAATCAGGAGAACCTGAAAAATTCGTTAGGCATTTGTTTTCTTAAAAATATTTAAAGAAGAAAAATCATAAAATTTGGGACTGCTAAAGCAAATTGGACTTAAAAAACACTTCATCAAAAAAATTGCATTGGGACAGCAACCCCCTCCTTGTATGGTTTGATTGGGCGAGAGAGTGACACGAACACTAGGTAGAGCCACATCCGATCCCTTTTCAGACTACTGCTTCTGGGCTAGTCATTCTCCAGTGAGGATCGCTCCGGTTTCCGGTAAAGCGGGCCGCGATATCCTTAACAGAGCGAGCCCATCGGGTAGCCGATAAATGGTCCGCAACTTGTACTGGCTGGGAAAGATCTAGTTCGGGATCGGGACAGTCTCCTAGGGGCGTTGGATTCCCAACAGCTCGCTTAATCGCTCTTTTAGACTGTATTATCACCAAAATAAAAAAAGACAAGATAAAAGACCAAACTCTTACGGTCATCAGCTCGCGTCGCGTTGGTGAACTTGGGGTTTGTTTTCCTGATCCTGTTTGCTTTCCAGATCCAATCCGCCCGACTCGCCAGATCACGATGATGGGCCGGTGGTCCCTTAGGCAGCCTCTGGCTGCACCGCTTACGAGCACTCCGGCCTGTTCATTTAGGTCGGTTTGCGAGAGCCGAGACCCGCTCTCTGAACCCGAGTTCACTTCCATCCTGTCCCCCCGACCACCTTTCTTCTGACAGTCTAGAGGTGCCAGATCAAATAGAGCAACAGAGAGATTATATTTCGGCACATGAGATTGGGTCTTTTTCCTTTGCAGAGACCATGGCCAGCAGCAGTGACGACCGCACCGGAGGCCCACGAGCAGAGCAGACTTACGTCCTGGACCAGGGTGCGATCAACAACACCGTGATAGCTTCCCTCGAGACGATGCAACAACAGTTCAGGGATCAGGAAGCTTTCATGGTTGAGATGAGGAGAGAGATGGAGCGGATGAGAGCCGATCGCAAGCAGCGCAGAGCCACAGGAGACGGGCCAGAGATACAATATTAGCCCAATGAGCCAATCCAGCTGGCAGCAGTAGCAGACCGGCGCGGGAGTTGCATAACCCCGGATCGATGCTCACTCACTGATGGATAGTTGTTCCGACGATCGTGGGAGACTTCAAGTTTCCCCCCAGACCATTCAGCTTCTACCCCATTTCCACGGGCTCGCGACTGAGCAGCCCCATCTCCACCTCCAGGAATTCGAGATGATCTACAGCACCATCCATGATTGGCAGGTGGACGAGGACACCATTAGGATGATTGCCTTCCCCTTCTCCTTGGTCGACAGAGCAGCCAACTTGCTGAAGCATTTGGGGAGGTTTGTCTATACCTAGGAGTAGATCCGCACCGAGTACTTGAAAAAGTACTATCCACTCGGGCGGACCAATGCAGTGAGGGCCCTGATCCGCAACTTCTCCATGCTCCCCAACAAGCAGTTCTATGAGGCATGGGAGAGGTTCAGAGAGCTTACCGATAGATGCCCGCACCACGCCATCTCGAAGCCGAACGTAGTTCAGAGCTTCTTCTGCGGGTTGACACCAGAGCTGCAACGCCTGGTGAATGCTTCTTGTGGCAGTTCCTACTTCATCAAGGATGAGGATCAGGTCTAGGCCATCTATGAGGAGATGGCTGGGAACTACACCGTGATGTCCCAGACCCGACTTTTCACCCAGGGATGCCCACAGCCACAGACCGTGCAGTTTCAGAGGATAGCACGGGTCGATGCCAGTCCTTCCACTTCGTCCACAGTAGCCGCACAGGCCGAGTCTACAGCCGCAGACATGGGCATCATCAGTGAGAAACTGGGCCGGATCGAGCTGATAGAGAAGAAGCAGTGCCAGGACATGACGTAGATCGACCAGATGGCACAGACGCTGACTGACCTGAAGACACAGATCATGTGTCTCCAGGAGGCACAAATGGCTTCTCAGCCCTGTCTCAGGTCACGAGGAGATCCGAGCAGCAGTGGTAGCTCATCCTAGCACTCCAGCCAGCCTAGACAGGTTCACCATGTCCAGGTGGAGTCGTACCAGCAGCCGCCATAGTCTTACCAGCCACCACCATCCCAGGACACTCAGATAGTGGTTTACCAGCCAGATCAGCCTCTGGCAGTACTTTCCCCACCCTCGTACAAGCAGGAGCCGTTGATGGATGTCAACGAGATTTGGTACGATCGACCCTGGTCCGGTATCCAACGAGACCATCCTGGATTCCGCTGGTCGGCCGACAGTTCTCAGCAGCAACCTCCAGCCCAGGGTGGCCAGTACGGCCAGCAGCGTGAGCAGCACCAATAGCAGCAGCCTCCAGCCCAGGGTGGCCAGTACGACCAGTAGCATGAGCAGCACCAGTAGCAGCAGCCCCCAGTTCACCAGTAGCAGCAGTCATCCTCGTACTAGAAGTATGGTCCTCGTCCCTATCAGCAGCGACAACCTTGGAGGCGAGAGCAGCCTCATTAGCAACAATATCATTGATGAACCGCGAAATCGGCCCTTTAATAATGCTAAATTAGCACATGTAATCATCATCGTAGTCGGGCCAATTTCGGTCATCAAAAAGATCCCCTCATTTAAATATATGTTATGGTCAATCAAAATGAGATGATCGTATTTATTTTTTACTTGGTAAGATACCAAGGTCGAACTCAGGGACACGAGCCTCTCTCGTATTAATCGGATTTAAATGTGTTTAATTAAGTGTTGAAATTAATCATATAGGTCAAATGATGCAAAGACACAACAATTAAAATTAAACATGCATTTTTTTATCCATTTTTTTTATCATGCAAGTAGATGCAATGCAATGCAATGGGGATATGCCCTAAATAGAGAATAATGAGCAAAAGTAAATACGAGTTAATTTCGAGTTCCTTAAAAGAAAAAGGCCGATGTGATGAATAATATAAAGAAAGGCATCATATTGGGCTCAAGTAGACACAATCTCTATAAAATAATACATGACAAAATTATTGTGTCCAAAACAGTAATCAAGCATGCCATTAGAAAGAGCATCACACTAGCTTTAAAATGAAACTGAAATCATCTTAATCGGATAAACAGAGCTCAAGATATTCAACAAAGAAAGCAAGGGCATAACTGAAATAAAACATGAAAAGATAACTACGAAAAGGTCCCTGGGAGGGACTAAAACGCAATTAAAATAAAGACGAGTCCTTCCCTGTAATTTACCCAAACGCGCGGGGACCTTTCTGCAAATATGGAGAAGTTCGAGGGCTCCTCCGCAAATTACCCAGAAAGCACGCGCCTGGCACGCGCCTTTTCTAGGCTCGGACGTTGGCTCGGGATCAACGGAGGTTCGTAGTTTCTTCGGCGCAGGCTCGGAAGTTCCGAAGCTCGATGCAGGCTCGGCCAAGGCTTGGCCAATCCAAGCCTCTGGCTCAGTGGCTGAGGCTCGGGGGTTCTCTGGTGTCGCCACGTGTCTAGGCATGGACCATTCGATCGTGGTGATCGAATGGCTCTGGGAGTCGGCGACGTGGCCGCCTGGGCGCCATTGGATCAGAAGGATCCAACGGCATCTGGAGAAAGCTCGGGATGATGGCGTGGCTGAATCTGAGCTGTTGGATCGAGATGATCCAACGGTCGCTGCTATCCCATCTTCATCCTCGACTGGTGGCGGGGCCCGAGCTCCGGCGAAGAAGCTCTTCCTCCGCCACTCTGTCCTGGGCCCTGTGGTGGTCACCCGATGCTCCTGAAGGGTCGTCGAAGAAGAAGGGAGCTCAGGCGAGGTGTCTGGCTTCTTGGTTCGAGTCGCCGGAGCGCTGATGTCGAGGGTGATCTTGATGAAGTTTGCGCCGGCGAGCGTCCGGCCATTGAAGCCTCTCGTTGACCTGCATGGTTAGGGTGTAGCCGAAGCGAACAAGAAGTGCGTGCGTGCGTGAGTGGACTATGATGGGAGCTCATCGGGGACGGAGAAGGCGGAGAGCTCGGAGCTCCTCCGCCGCGGATGGCGGAGGAGGTGGGTCGGACGTGTAGAGGTATGGAGGAGCTGGGAAGATGGTGCGCGGTGAAGGGGGAATGAAGGCGGAGCTAACTGGGTGTTCAATGGAGGGGAAGAACGGCCGGAGTGACCGAGAAAAAATCGAAGAAATTAACTAAAAATACAAAGAAAGAAGACGAAGCTTACCTGGTCGGAGGCGGATCGGAGGGCTTGGGCTGGAGCTCTAAGCGAGCTCCGGGTCTTCGCAACGTACTGGGCAGCCTCCCCAGCGAGCTCGGGCGGCTATAGGTCACCGCAACTCCGCCGTCGAAGGCGGAGGGTCTCACCAGGAGCCTCGTCGTCTTCGCTCTATCCGACCACCTCCCCCTGTCACTGGGAGGTGGCGGAGGGCTGGGCGAGGCCCCATGTAAAGATGGACGGGTTGATTTGTCGGAGGGGGCGAGGTATTTGAAGATGGAAGTGGCGGAGCCGATGGTGGGCGACGTGGTTTCGAGGGGGAAATGGGGACGACTGGAAGGGAGTTATGGGTCGTGGAGGTGTGCGCGAGGGTCGTGGATGATGGAGGAAGACCTAGGGGCAGTTGGCGAAGGGTGAGGTAGTCGGAGGTGGTGGAGAAAATGGGAAGGGGACGAGTGGGACGCGAGGTGGAAATCGTGGGGAGAAGGGGTCTGACGGGAGGTTGACGATGTCGCCTGGCCGTTGGATCTGGGGATCCAACGGCGGGAATTTAGGCGCGGAGTGACGGCTGTGATTGGATCTGAGGCGGCGCAATCGAAGGGCGGATGGAAGCGCCACGTGTCGGGCTGGGGGCGCGGCGCGAATGGAGGGTAGAGATGGAGAGTGGGAGGTGATCGAACGGCTGAGGATAACGAGTGGGTTGAGCGGCTGTGATGGAAGATCCAGGGCGCGATCGAAGGGCGCATATCGCGCCACGTGGCACGCTCTGGTTCTGAGCGCTAACGTGCGGTTTAGATGAGAAGGAGTGGAAGATCGGACGGCCGAGGTTTGAAGCGGATGTGGAAAAGATTCAACCGTTGGATCAGGAGAAGATCCAACGGTCCCAGAAGAAGGCGGATGGTACAAGGGGAGCGGGCCACGTGGCTCGCCCAGATTGGGCCACGTGGCCCAACCAGATTATTCCTTGGGTTTTTATGACTTTTGAGGGCCCTATTGGCCGAATTTGAGAAAACTCAAAACATGAAAGTTGTAGATCTTGACGAGATCTACAAGTTTCATGTTGACCAAGACTTGAAAAGAGATCAAACAAGGCCCCGAACTATTTTTGAGGGTATTTTTAAGTCAAAAAATACCACGAATTTTGTTTTGCCATTTTTTGTGATTTTTAATTTATTTAGGACTCTGTTAACTATTAGACATTAACAGGGAATTATTGACAAAACCTTAAGCAAGGGGGTTAATTATAGACAATAAAGATGATGAAACTGAGGTTCATCACCCCCCTATACTTAAACTATGCTCGTCCTCGAGCATCAAAAAGAACGACTAAGTTGGATTAACCCCCTTGTGCATGTGAATACAGGATCCAATCTGATCAAGTCGACTCGGCTTCAGAGATCCAAAATTTTAGAGTTCAACCCAGCCTTAATCAAGAGGCTTCCAATTCCTCTACTTCTTTAGACTCTCTCTGATGTACATATAAACTAAAGGATATGAGTTTAGTGTTGACTGCAATTCTGAAAGTAGAGTCAATTCGTCACCCAAAATCTTGGTCCGAGAAAATCTCCTAAGGACCCAATCCTCAGCACTAGGGAATAAATCAAATCTTGCATTCAGTCTACCGTCTCTTTAGTTTGTCAGACTTAGAAAATGTGGATGGCAGGCCAGAAAAATGGAGGGCATGGGATTGTGTAAATTCTTCTCTCCCTCTCATTGGAACAAGGATTCTCTCTAGTGCCATTTTACGCAACACATTTTTTTTGGTGTTGATCAGTGCGTCCGTCAAGAGAAGTTGGAGCCGTCTGCACTTGTTTTCCTGGGAGTACACCGGGGTGTGTCTCTTTTGAGTACCTATCGTACCTTCGACACCCAGACTTGTAGTATTTACGATGCAGAGCCCTTTTTTGGTGCAAGCCCGACTCCTGGTCCTAATAGCGGTGGTCCAAGTGGACACTTTGAAAAAAATTTGGGAGCGCTCGCCTTTGGTGGAAGCTCTTTGATATTTGACTTTGGTGGAATGAGAGCTTTTCTTTGAATTTCATTGACTTGTATAATTGGTGGCTAGCTCCACTGCTTTTACCAAGAGTTGGCGCACACTGATCAACATTTTTTTATTTATTTTTCACACCCAGGCACTTAGGTTAATGTCAAGAGATTAGTATAAGAATCAAGTTCTCATACTGGCTAATATTGCTGACACTCAGGTTTCTTGAAGCCTCCAAAGATTTTATCCCATCCTCGAGCATCATTAGATCAAAATCCAAATTCGACTTCCTCATCCCAATCCCTCAGGTGAAAAATCAACTCATCTCAATCAAAACCGCAGTCGTGCATGTGATGTGCTGATCATATTCTTTTGTCTGAGACTAAGCATGGAATATAGCATGCAAATCTAGAAACCTAGGGGAATATGGATGATTAAGTCGAAGACCCTGATGGCTAAGGCTGGTTATCCTAAAATCTCAAAGACTTCTAAAAGCTAAGTCTTCTTGACCGAATCAGATCCTGGGTGAATGTGAAAATATAGAGGACTAATCCAACTTCTTCATTCAAAAACAAGACACTTTTTTTTTTAACTTCAAGAGATATTAGAACTTCCTAAACTCAATTGAGCATCCGTGGTTCAGCCAGTATGGATGTAAGTACAGGCCGAAGCCCGTTGCTTGAGGACGGGGCCTTGCGCGATGTCCTCTAAACCATCCAATCTGCTAAGGGCGAACCCTCACTGAACGCGGCTGACTTAATTGGGCTTAGTTAGTCATTAATAGCTCCTAAAGGTTTTAGGGGTTTTCTGATTTTTATGGATTTTAATAAGAGTTAAAACACAAGTTAGACTCAACTTTCCTTAAAAAAGAGATGGCGATTTTTCAAAACCCATGTCACACAAAATAAAAATTTTCAAAACATTTTCAAAAATCATTTTCAAAAATATTTCTATAAAATAGTGTAACATAATATCGAAAAACCGCGAAATCCTTTGAGTTCTCTTAGTCCAATGAATTTTACCTTAGCCAAAAAGTTTTTAATTTTTCAAAATTTTCAGATTTATAGCTAAAGTAAATATACGGTATATACGGTATACCCCCCTATACTTAAACTTTGCTATGTCCTCATAGCACTAGATGTTATAAGAACATAGGTCCATTTAAATATAGAAGAATATACGGGGCTAAGAGGGGCTCCCCCTATACTTAGGTTAGAAATAACCTAAGTATAAAGGCAAGAAAGGAGGAGTAGAGAAAATCACGGGGACTTGGGTCCCCCCTATACTTAGGCTGAGATTAGCCTAAGTATAAAGATGGAATTTGATGTCGGGAGGGACCCAAGGTGAACGAAGACGGGGATGGATATACAAGTGAGTGGTTTTGAATCTTGTAGATGAAATGGAGTGACTACGGTTTTGAGGGTGTGTGTGTCATAAAATATAAGGCTCAATCAAGCAAGCAAACCCTTATTTTCACCAACTCACACATGAAACCAACCTAAGTTGGTTTATTATCTTGTCTATTTTATTGGTGATAAAACCTTAGATATTTACGCAAAGAAAATGAAAATCAAGGCGTAGCGCGGGTGTTGCTCTCCCAAAACCGTATTTTACTCCATTTTAGGTTGACTTGCAATTAACAGTCCCAATTTTATTTAAAATTATCACTGAATTAAGGCTAGCACATCAATCAGAAAATCATCGTCTACCGTTCATTCCATTTTCCATTTATCCTAGGTGATCAATCTAGAAAAATGAAAGCCGAGAAAAACATGTATACGATGAAGAAAAACGCGATTGAGGCTAAGCGAGAAATCATGCAGTGATTTTAACGATAAAAGCCGTGAAAAATCTGGGGCCGTTTTGAAAATCAAATCAAATATGTATGCAAGTCGAAAAAGCCGCACCTAATCATGCATCTATTAGCGGTGATTAATCTTCATGAATTTCAGCTAAGTGATGCGAGATTATGTGCGTCTTCATTTAAAGTGTGTCCTAACCTACGAGCAAGCACAGAAGATATGAAAATTGAGCTCGAAGAGCCGTGTGCCTAAGTCCTAGGTCGACACTCAAGTGGGGATGATCCCCACACACCACAATCGTTCGATTACAAGCGCGAGTCTTCGATCGAAGACCGCTGTAAAAGACGAATTATTAAAAATAAAATGCAACAAAAAAAAAATGCAACACATTTTTTTTTCTTCTCTCCAAGCATGCTCCTGCGGCTCCTCGCAGCGGGGAACGTCCTGCTCCTCGCCTCCTTGATCCATCAAGGGCCCTGCCACAGAAACAATGGTTAGAGATCAAGAAAGAAAAATTTTATATGCAAAAATATGTGAACATTTAACCTATAAAAAGATACACTAAATTAAACACACAAAAATCCAAAAAAAATAAAAGAAATGAGCCGTGTCCCCGGCAACGGCGCCATTTGATGAACCGCGAAATCGGCCCTTTAATAATGCTAAATTAGCACATGTAATCATCATCGTAGTCGGGCCAATTTCGGTCATGAAAAAGATCCCCTCATTTAAATATATGTTATGGTCAATCAAAATGAGATGATCGTATTTATTTTTTACTTGGTAAGATACCAAGGTCGAACTCAGGGACACGAGCCTCTCTCGTATTAATCGGATTTAAATGTGTTTAATTAAGTGTTGAAATTAATCATATAGGTCAAATGATGCAAAGACACAACAATTAAAATTAAACATGCATTTTTTTATCCATTTTTTTATCATGCAAGTAGATGCAATGCAATGCAATGGGGATATGCCCTAAATAGAGAATAATGAGCAAAAGTAAATACGAGTTAATTTCGAGTTCCTTAAAAGAAAAAGGCCGATGTGATGAATAATACAAAGAAAGGCATCATATTGGGCTCAAGTAGACACAATCTCTATAAAATAATACATGACAAAATTATTGTGTCCAAAACAGTAATCAAGCATGCCATTAGAAAGAGCATCACACTAGCTTTAAAATGAAACTGAAATCATCTTAATCGGATAAACAGAGCTCAAGATATTCAACAAAGAAAGCAAGGGCATAACTGAACTAAAACATGAAAAGATAACTACAAAAAGGTCCCTGGGAGGGACTAAAACGCAATTAAAATAAAGACGAGTCCTTCCCTGTAATTTACCCAAACGCGCGGGGACCTTTCTGCAAATATGGAGAAGTTCGAGGGCTCCTCCGCAAATTACCCAGAAAGCACGCGCCTGGCACGCGCCTTTTCTAGGCTCGGACGTTGGCTCGGGATCAACGGAGGTTCGTAGTTTCTTCGGCGCAGGCTCGGAAGTTCCGAAGCTCGATGCAGGCTCGGCCAAGGCTCGACCAATCCAAGCCTCTGGCTCAGTGGCTGAGGCTCGGGGGTTCTCTGGTGTCGCCACGTGTCTAGGCATGGACCATTCGATCGTGGTGATCGAATGGCTCTGGGAGTCGGCGACGTGGCCGCCTGGGCGCCATTGGATCAGAAGGATCCAACGGCATCTGGAGAAAGCTCGGGATGATGGCGTGGCTGAATCGGAGCTGGTTGATCGAGATGATCCAACGGTCGCTGCTATCCCATCTTCATCCTCGACTGGTGGCGGGGCCCGAGCTCCGGCGAAGAAGCTCTTCCTCCGCCACTCTGTCCTGGGCCCTGTGGTGGTCACCTGATGCTCCTGAAGGGTCGTCGAAGAAGAAGGGAGCTCAGGCGAGGTGTCTGGCTTCTTGGTTCGAGTCGCCGGAGCGCTGATGTCGAGGGTGATCTTGATGAAGTTTGCGCCGGCGAGCGTCCGGCCATTGAAGCCTCTCGTTGACCTGCATGGTTAGGGTGTAGCCGAAGCGAACAAGAAGTGCGTGCGTGCGTGAGTGGACTATGATGGGAGCTCATCGGGGACGGAGAAGGCGGAGAGCTCGGAGCTCCTCCGCCGCGGATGGCGGAGGAGGTGGGTCGGACGTGTAGAGGTATGGAGGAGCTGGGAAGATGGTGCGCGGTGAAGGGGGAATGAAGGCGGAGCTAACTGGGTGGTCAATGGAGGGGAAGAACGGCCGGAGTGACCGAGAAAAAATCGAAGAAATTAACTAAAAATACAAAGAAAGAAGACGAAGCTTACCTGGTCGGAGGCGGATCGGAGGGCTTGGGCTGGAGCTCTAAGCGAGCTCCGGGTCTTCGCAACGTACTGGGCAGCCTCCCCAGCGAGCTCGGGCGGCTATAGGTCGCCGCAACTCCGCCGTCGAAGGCGGAGGGTCTCACCAGGAGCCTCGTCGTCTTCGCTCTATCCGACCACCTCCCCCTGTCACTGGGAGGTGGCGGAGGGCTGGGCGAGGCCCCATGTAAAGATGGACGGGTTGATTTGTCGGAGGGGGAGAGGTATTTGAAGATGGAAGTGGCGGAGCCGATGGTGGGTGACGTGGTTTCGAGGGGGAAATGGGGACGACTGGAAGGGAGTTATGGGTCGTGGAGGTGTGCGCGAGGGTCGTGGATGATGGAGGAAGACCTAGGGGTAGTTGGCGAAGGGTGAGGTAGTCGGAGGTGGTGGAGAAAATGGGAAGGGGACGAGTGGGACGCGAGGTGGAAATCGTGGGAGAAGGGGTCTGACGGGAGGTTGACGATGTCGCCTGGCCGTTGGATCTGGGGATCCAACGGCGGGAATTTAGGCGCGGAGTGACGGCTGTGATTGGATCTGAGGCGGCGCAATCGAAGGGCGGATGGAAGCGCCACGTGTCGGGCTGGGGGCGCGGCGCGAATGGAGGGTAGAGATGGAGAGTGGGAGGTGATCGAACGGCTGAGGATAACGAGTGGGTTGAGCGGCTGTGATGGAAGATCCAGGGCGCGATCGAAGGGCGCATATCGCGCCACGTGGCACGCTCTGGTTCTGAGCGCTAACGTGCGGTTTAGATGAGAAGGAGTGGAAGATCGGACGGCTGAGGTTTGAAGCGGATGTGGAAAAGATTCAACCGTTGGATCAGGAGAAGATCCAACGGTCCCAGAAGAAGGCGGATGGTACAAGGGGAGCGGGCCACGTGGCTCGCCCAGATTGGGCCACGTGGCCCAACCAGATTATTCCTTGGGTTTTTATGACTTTTGAGGGCCCTATTGGCCGAATTTGAGAAAACTCAAAACATGAAAGTTGTAGATCTTGACGAGATCTACAAGTTTCATGTTGACCAAGACTTGAAAAGAGATCAAACAAGGCCCCGAAATATTTTTGAGGGTATTTTTAAGTCAAAAAATACCACGAATTTTGTTTTGCCATTTTTTTGTGATTTTTAATTTATTTAGGACTCTGTTAACTATTAGACATTAACAGGGAATTATTGACAAAACCTTAAGCAAGGGGGTTAATTATAGACAATAAAGATGATGAAACTGAGGTTCATCAATCATCAGCAGCAGTACCCCTCTCACCCTCACCACCACCACCAGCAGCAGCCTCACTACCAGCGAGGCTACCCGTCAGGTTCTCATAGGCTGACCTATGAGAACCCCGCCTTAGATGATCTAGCCCGCCTCATGACCGAGCAGCATGCTACTTTTCGACGGCAGATGGATGAGTTCCGTCAGGAGATGAGGGAGATCGTGAGAGGGAAGGCCGCCATCCCTGCCCAGATTGAGCCGAACCCTAACATCCTGAAGAGGAAATCTGAGCAGGTAGAGTTTATAGAGTCCACCACTCCTAGTGATTCACTTGGTGACATTTCTGCATATCTGTTTGATGCTGACTTTGTTACACTTAGGAGCGGTAGGATGCCAGCAGGCGGTGCCTCGTCTGAGCGATGACTCAATGCCACTTCAGGAGCACTAGGCGAGGACGAGAGGAGCAGTGCTAATGCTGCAAGAGATGATGACGGTGGTACTGGCGCCACCGCGGATGTTGATCCAGCTGACGGTACTGAGGCCATCGTTTCACTTGATGGAGGAGGTGGTACTGATGCCACCAGACATGATGCCGAGCTAGAGCGCGGTATTGATGCCGCACAGCCAGATGCTGAGGGTGGTGCTGAGGCCACTAGTACTTCTACTGCTAGTCCTGTTGTTTTTCCGTCTGTTCATGTACCTCAGGATGTTTCTGTGAATAAAAGAAAGGGTTTGATTTATTCTGATCCACCTGTGGTGATTGATGATGTATGTGTGGATTCTGCCGTGTTTGAACATCCCAGACCCTCTCCTAGTCCTTCATCTGAGAAGGACCCAACAGTCCCCTTTCCCCAAGCTCTCCGTTTGGCTAAGGGGCATAAAAAGGAAAACCCAAAAAAGTCACACCATCTAGAGTTCAGCTAGCACATGATGGACCGCTTTCAGATTCAGATGACTCTACAGGAGGCCTTGGAGCACATCCCTCTCTTCCAGCGATCACGCAGAGACAGGACCATAGTTCGAAGGAAGAGGAGGAACCACCAGTCAGAGATCCATGTGCTCACTCATGCCACATGCTTCACGATCAAGAACTGTCTGCCATCCATGAGGCCAGATGTAGGAGCCCCGTATGTCAGATGCCATATTCAAGAGCAAAGGTTCGATCGTACTCTATTAGACAACGGGTCTTCGATCAACCTACTTCCGACAGCCCTACTCGACCGCTTCGAGTTGGGCCCTCTACGACAGAGAATGACGGTCCTTCAGTTTGCTGATCGATCTATCAAGAGGCCGAAGGGGTTGCTGAAGGACGTTGTTGTCACGATTCAGGGCCTGAAGTTCCCCGTGGACTTTGTTGGTCATGGAGATCCCTGAGTCCGTGACTGATACCCCCATCATTTTAGGACTCCCATTCTTGTCCACAGCTAAGGAGATCTCCGATCATGATAGCGGGAAGGTATACTTTTGCGTCGAGGGTAAGAGTATACAAATAGAGACGATCGAGGAGACTAGAGCCCGAGATTCAGCTTGCTCCGAGCAGACTTCAGATTCAGAGCAGATGACAAAGGCAGGGCGAGACATCCACCAGGACTGCGACTTTGTGATCACAGATGATGAGGCAGTTTGGGCAGACCCAGCAGTACAGGCCATCCGCTCACTTTCAGAGTTTGCTGATGCACAGATGACATCAGAGGAGAGCTTGGATAGCGCACCCCTGGTCTAGGACACATCTCAGGCAGCATAGCCGGACCCCGATCGTGAGGCAGATTTTGATTATGATACTGATACAGATCCCTCGGAGTCAGATTTAGACTGGGCTGAGTTTGATGACTTGATACCATGTCTGACTTCCACAGAGCCGACAACTAGGGAGGAGGCTGATTCCATACAAAGCAGAGACATACCAGCAGAGCAGCCTTCGCCTGATTCAGATTGTAAGAGAGAGTTCCCATTCTCCCATACAGATTTGGCTGCCTTCACTCAGACCTTTCAGAGGCCAGATCCACCAGCACAGTGTTGTCCAGAGCTGAAGCCGCTTCCTTCATCGCTGAAGTATAGATTCCTTGCAGGCGAGCATGAGATGTACCCAGTCATTATCTCAGCGGATTTGACTGGAGAGAAGGAATCCCGTCTGATGGGGGTTCTTGAAAAGAACCGCAAGGCGATAGGATGGAGTGTAGCTGATCTCCAGGGGATAAATCCAGCCCTGTGCTCCCACCATATCTATCTCGAGGAGGACGCGAAGCCGTCGCGTGAGTTCCAGGGACAACTGAACCCAAACCTTTGAGATGTTGTCATGAAGGAGATCTCGAAATGGTGGAGCGCCGATTTTATCTACCCCATCTCCGACTCCAAGTGGGTCAGTCCGTTGCATGTGGTGCCCAAGAAGACGGGCATCACTACAGTTGTCAGCGAGTCTGGAGAGGAGATCGCTACCCGGGTATCCACTTCTTGGCGGGTCTGCGTGGATTATAGACGATTGAACCGGGCTACCAAGAAGGATCATTTCCCCTGCCCTTTATTGATCAGATCATTGAGAGACTGGCAGGGAAGAGCCACGATTGCTTCTTGAATGGGTACTTCGGATACAACAAGGTGGCGATTGCGCCAGAGGACCAGGACAAGACTACCTTTACATGTCCCTTCGGGACATATGCTTTCAGACGGATGCCCTTTGGATTGTGTAACGCTCTGGAGACATTCCAGAGGTGCATGTTGTCCATCTTTTCGGATATGGTAGGGGAGTTCTTGGAGGTCTTCATGGACGATTTTTCGGTCTATGACGACGGATTCGATTCTTGTCTTGACTGCCTGGACCGCGTCCTCCAGCGATGTATTGAGGTGCACCTGGTGCTTTCTTGGGAGAAGAGTCACTTCATGGTGACTCAAGGGACGGTGCTTGGCCATATCATCTCCAACAAGGGCATGGAGGTTGATCCAGCCAAGGTGGATATCATTAGGAAACTCAATCCACCGTCCAACTTGTAGTAGTTACGGTCTTTTCTGGGGAACGTCGGTTTCTACTGACAATTCATTCACGATTTCAGCCGGATTGCATGACCGTTGATTGATCTGCTAACGAAAGACACCGAGTTCATTGTGGATGATAAGTGTCTAGCGTCATTTGAGACTCTCAAGAGTCTACTTGTTGAGGCTCCTATCCTGCAGCCGCCTGATTGGTCTCTCCCATTCGAGATCATGACAGATGCCTCCGATTTTGCCGTAGGGGCCGTGCAGGGACAGAGGAGGGATGGAGTCCCCTTTTCTATTCATTACTCTAGCCGGACTTTGGATGCAGCTCAGAGGAACTACATAGTCACTGAGAAGGAGATGCTAGCCGTCCTGTTTGCCCTAGATAAGTTCAGATCGTACATCATTGGATCTAGAGTGACCATCATCACTGATCATACCGCCATCCGGTACCTTATGGCAAAGAAGGATGCCTAAGCCAGATTGACCAGATGGATCCTTCTACTCCAGGAGTTTGATATATAGATTAAGGACAAGCCTGGAGTCAAGAATGTGGTGGCGGATCATCTCTCCCGATTGGAGAATCTTGAGGATTCCGAGCAGATCGAGCCTATTTGTGAGACCTTCCCGGATGAGGCGATCCTTGCTATCGCCTCTCTCCCATGGTACGCCGATATTGTGAACTTTCTTGTTGCCAAGAAAGACCCACAAGATTGGCCCAGGCAGAGACTTGAGACCTTCCTTGCGAAGGCCAAGTTCTACCATTGGGAGGATCCCGTCCTTTATCATGAAGGAGGGGATAGCGTCTGGCGTAGGTGCATTCCTCATGAGTAGCACCACATCGTCCTCACTTACTACCACAAGCTTGAGGCAGGAGGACATCATTCTAGGAGGAGAACGAAACAGAAAGTTCTCCAATCCGGCCTATGGTGGCCTACCCTCTTCAAGGACTCTGATGAGTTCATGAAGAGGTGTACTGACTATCAGAGGATGGGCACTTGTGGACATCGTGATATGATGCATATGCATCCCATTCACTTCTGTGAGGTTTTTGATGCATGGGGCATCGATTTCATGGGTCCATTCCCTAGGAGTCAGGGATTTGAGTACATTCTGTTGGCCGTGGATTATGTTAGTCGTTGGGTTGAGGCCATCCCCACCCAAATCGCAGATGCTAGGACCGTTTGCAGTTTTTTGAGGAAGAATATCATTTCACGGTTTGGGGTACCTCGAGTGTTGATATCTGACAGGGGGTCTCATTTCGTCAACGACAAGGTAAAGGCCCTTGCTAGCGAGTTCAACATAAACCATCGAGTAGCCACACCGTATCATCCTCAGACTAATGGTCTTGCTGAAGTGTCGAACAGGGAGATCAAGACTATATTGCAGAAGGTCATCCGCCCTGACCGAAAGGATTGGTCACAGCTTTTGGACTCGGTCTTGTGGGCATATCGGACGTCCTTCAAGACACCGTTGGGTACGTCTCCCTTTCGCCTCGTTTATGGCAAGCCCTGCCATTTACCTGTTGAACTTAGACATAGGTCACTCTGGGTAGTCACATACATTATCATGGATCCAGTGAGTGTAGGAGACCAGAGGATGGCAGAGTTAGCAGCCCTGGAAGAGCTTCGTGATGCAGCCTTTTCGAGCAGCCTACAATACAAGGAGAGAGTGAAGGAGTGACATGATTCTCATATCAGCCACAAGCAGTTTGAGCCAGGACAACGAGTATGGTTGTTCGATGCCAGGTTGAGATTATTTCCAGGGAAGCTACAAAGCAAATGGAAGGGACCCTATTTGGTTAGAAAGGTACACGACAATGGGAGTATTGATATATCTGAGTTGTCTTCTGAGAGTACCTTTCGTGTTAACAGGCAGCGACTCAAGCCATATCTAGAACATGAGCCACTGGTCATTGACGTTGTCCCTATTCATTTTGTGTGAGATGTGGTCTCTTGACTTACATCTATTGCATCTCACGCCTGATTATTATTGTTCCCCCGACTTGTATAGATCCAGTTGTCCATATCACACTATTCTTCAGTCCAACACCCCATTTACATCTTCGACGTTGCTATACTTAGGGTGCACTTTACCCTAAGTATAGGGGGGTGTGACTTTTGAGTTTCTTTTGATTCATTTTTACCTCTGTTTTGCTGCCTATACTTAGGGATATTTTACCCTAAGTATAGGGGAGGTAAACCATGTACATTCTCACTCGGATTTCCCTTTGTGTACAGCCTGCTATACTTAGGATTATTTAATCCTAAGTATAGGGGGAAACTCCGAGATCCTCTTGCTTTTCTATTCTTTCATTCGTCTTTGTATATAGCCTTCCTTTTCACTTCCCGATACTAAGCACGAGTTATGTCTTCTTCATCGCTCTTGACTCTGAGGACATCGTTCGAGCTAAGTATAGGGGGGTGTGTATATATTTCATATATACTTTAGCCATAACTCGTACTTTGTGTGAGTGTGTCAATAAATAAAAATGGCTAAAACCCAAAAATCCATAAAATATTAAAATGTTTTCCTTGTAAATAAAATTCTTTTATTGCACATACATAGCTAGTTATACAAATTATTTTTGTAAAAATTTTTGTAAAAATCTTTTGTGTAAATAACTTGGAAATATTTTGATATCAAAATTATGTATATAGTACAAAATTTTTGTAAAATGTTTTGAAAATCAAAAGTTTGCAAAAACCTTGTGTAAATTTGTGTAAATATTTTGCAAAACTTGCATTCATGCATACATCCATGTTTTCAAAACATTTTTCAAAAATTTTGCACATGTGTAAATATTTTGTAAATTGCATCTTCGTAAATATTTGTATAGTTTTTCACGGATCATAGTTGACATTTAAACTAGCCTGGAATTAAATTGAAAAATGGAGCTTGGTTAAGATCTTAATCCACCTAATTAGAGGAACCTTATAGGGCTTAGGGTTGAGACTTTTCATGTCCATGGTGATTTAATTCTTTGAGTCCACTAGGATATGATCATATGTCATCTCGATGAGCCTAAGTAGAGCACTTAACAACACACACATGACTCATATAGACAATGGCTTTACTTGGACCCACACTTTACACCGAGCTCTCTACGGATGAGGTGGTAAGGAGGCAGTCTTCCTTGACTTGGAGTAGCATACGAGGGTAGTACTTATTGGCGGAACCTCTCTTCTTCTCATAGTGAAGGAAGTGCGTCTCAACTTGGTCTGGTTGCCATGAGGTCTAACGACATGAGTTGTGGGTTGCAATAACGCTTCAAAAGAGGGATAGTCTACTGGCTCAAGAGAAAAAACTCCTTATGTATATATGCTGCACTTTGTAGATATGTTGTATAGATGCACCCAAAAATGCAAAAAGAAAAGTACTCCAGAAAAAAGTGGTGGGTCTGATAGAAAATGATAATCCCATCGGAGTGTATATAGTGCAATAAGCAAAGCTTGAGACCCACGTTCCATCTTATGAAGCTTGCAGCAAGGAGACTTAGCTACACTAGTTGAGCTCCCAGGGATACATGGCTACACTGGCCATGGTCCATTCTCTTCTTCCCCCTCTTCTTGAGCCGGTTGAACTTGAACTTAGAAGGGAATACCCCACGCCTCGAGGAAAGAGTGGCCAGACTAGGGTCTTAGGGTTACCTTATAGGGGAGGGTTGTCTTTTTGCTACTTCTGAGGTGGAGAGCTATACCTCACTGACACTGTACAAGGAAAGATTCGTGGTCTTCAAGGTTTGTGTATGTAGACTTGTTCTGATATGGATTATTGAGGAGTCTTGACTATAGATTAGTAGAACTTAAAGGCTGTTAAGTTTTAAACCTAAATCCAAATAAGGTTCTGACACATTAATAATCCAAAGATCTGACCGAGCTCCATACTCCAATTTAATGAAGGCAAGTTTAATAATCAACATTGTATCATTCATTTTCCCCTCTTTTTCTTTTTCTTTTCTTTTTCACTTCTTTTTCAAATAAGTGTTTGCTTAGGGACTAGCAAAGTTAATTATAGGGCGGTGATGAATCCTCATTCATCACTCTTTATTCTTTTATTTTAGCTAAAAAACCTGTGCAAAACACCATGTATATGTTTGTAAATAGAATAATTTAGCAAAGAGCATGCATTGTGTAAATAATAATAATTAGCATGTTTTTGTGCAAAAATAAAAGAATAAAGAAATAAAGAAAAAGAGGGAAATATTTATAATAAATATTGAGTGAGCTGAACCCTAAGGGAAGGCTCCACAAGGGCCTGACCGCAAAATAAAATAAGTAGAGAGAGATAGGGCGACTCAACATGGTTTAAATATCCCTCTATATGTAAATAATTTATTTTCTAAAAATAAAAATATATTTGTGTGCTTCCCATATTTTGTATATATTTATAAAAATAAAAATAAAATAAAAATGTGAAAAATAAAAGAAAAATAAAAATAAATAAATTCTCTCTCATTAGTGTACATATATCATGTATATAAAATAAAAGATGTATTTATTTCACCCTTGTAAATACTTAATAAAAATCAAATAAAAATCATTTTATATTCCATATTTTATGATGTAAATAAATAAAATATAAAATTGGAATAAATGTACATAAATAAAATAATTAAAAATAAAAATAAAAAACACATAGGTAAATATACCTGTATATAATAATAATATAATATAAGTACGTAATTTATACTTCAAAAAATAAATAAATTCACTAAAAAATACTTTCAAAATAAATAAACATTTTCACTTTGAAAATATTTTGAAATTAAAGACATTTACTATTTTTAATTTAATTTACAAATAATTAATAATTAGCGGCTCCTGATTGGTCCACGGGGGATGTTGACCCCCGGTCAACTCACCCCCAGGACCATTGGACCCGCGGATCTTCACGCAGACCCGACTTCTCCACAATTTCGTGCCTCGATCCGAATGCCATTCTCTCTAACCCTGGGTCCTGATTTTTCTTAAAACATCCATAATCCACGCCCGTTAATCTCCTTAGGGATCCGTGCATTGGATTGCGCGCCCGACACCATTCTTGCCGGACCCCTGGCACTATATAGCATCGTCTTCTTCCGCCATTTGCGGCACCTTCGGCCACCGTCTTCCACTCCCAGGACCTCCGTCTTCTAGCCTTGAGTGACATCAAGCCCTAGGAGGCGGTGCAGCGAGGGTTGGAGCGCTCTAGCCCCTGGTCTGGTGGTTCTCACCGTCGTGCTCCGCCCGAAGGAGTTCAAGCCTCTGGAGACGTCACTCCATTGAGGAAAGGACCCCAGGAGGTCACCCACCTCCAGCATAGACGTCCGCGATCATCAGGTATCCACGATATCACCTAGAATACCTTCTATTTCCATTTCGCGATTTTGCGCCGCCGGCCTTCGCCGGCCGTTTTGCTCCGCTCCGATTACTCATCTATCCATCTGACCCTCACATCATCTTCACGAGACTTTGTTCCACCTTCTACACCCCTCCGATCTTCTTGGTTTGCCCCGAAACTAAGAAGTGGGCCTCCTCTACCGTCGCCTCTCTAGAGACCCCCGCTTCGCCTCACCAGACCACCCATCCCGCCAATAACCGGGTCGAGGCATTTTGCCCTCGACCCATCGTTCTTCCTGTGCAGGTTTCATCGAAGAAGGACCCCATCTGGGGGTCCAACTGGTCAGGCACAACTGCTCTTGCTCCTCCCCATCGCCGGAGCATCTCCGACGTCTCCGGCCCCATCTGAGCATACCACCAGCTGCGGACGAGTTCCCTCGTCGATTTGCCTACCTCCGCAGCATCTGAGGAGGTCTCCTGCGCACGTACTGTGTTGGCAAAACTCGCCGCCGATCTGTTCTTGGAGGTCCTCCAGGAGCCGTCAGATCGAGCCCATGTACCAGATTAGATCCCCTCCGTTCATTTGAGGGATCAGTCTGACCATTGATCCATCTGAGGATCAAATCCACGCCATTCATCGCCGAAGGGGCATCTACCATCCTTTACCGTCAGATCGTCTACGTGGCGCCATCTTAGCCGTGGATCGTAATAAAGGGGTAAAATTCCTGTAGGCCCCTCTGCCTTTTGTTGTTACCGTTTTGTCCTGTAAATATTTTATTTAGTATTTTTTGTTTTGGGTAATTTGCATGTAGGCCCTATAGTGTTTAAATATTGCTATTTAGTCCCTATTTATGTGGAACACATGCTTCGACACATGAGTAGTGGAATAATTGCATGTTACACCCTGTAGTTTCTGCTTGTTATTGATTGGTATTTTATAAATAGGAATTACAGAAATACCCCTCTCTGTGCTAATCACATGTGTTGCTCGTGCTTGTTTGGGCTATTTGCATTTTAGGTCCTGAGATTTTTATACGTGTTAACTGTTTGACCTTGAAACTATATTTCTTTACACTTAGGTCCTTGCATGCTGTGGCTTTTGTTTTTGTTGAATAAAATACCAAATAAAATCCAAATCAAGTGAAATTTGGATACGTGGCTCCTGCCACTATGTAAAAATTTCACTCAATTTTTGGGACATTTTTATTGCTTTTTATTATTTTTTAAAAAATCAAAGACCTGCATTTTCGTTACTGTCTGATTTAGAAAATCAACTAAAAATATAAAAACTTCTCTAAAAATTCTAAAAAAATTAGAGCTTGTTTATTCTGTTGTTTTCTGACTTTAGTTCGATTTTTTGTCCATTTGGATTTTTAAAACCCATAAAAATTTTAAAAACTCTAAAAACCTTATAAAATTTCTTTAAAATTCTATAAAAATCAAAAAATTGCAATTTTAGTATTTGTGGTTTGGTTTTTTTTACTTTTTATAAAAAATGCCGTCATATTTTTATAGCTAATTTTAATTAGCCTATCAAATATGACTACACACTTTGTCACTATTTTTCCCTTTTTCGATTTTTATAAAATCAACTAAAAATTATAAAATTCTTAAAAATCACCAAAAACACTTAAAAATTTAAAAAAACACAAAAATAATTTTATTTGATTTTTTGGCTTTATTTGATGTGTTGAACAATTTGGTGTTTGTGAGCTTTTCCCTTTGTTTTTATATGTCCTTTATTATTAAAAATACAAAAAAATTAAAAATGTTTTAAAATCCACCAAAAACCTTTCTTTTTATTTTCTTTCATTTTAGACTACTTCAGAGGCTGATCCGGCCAATCCGTGCTCCTTGTGTCCGACCCTGGTCGCTATACCAGGTTAAATAAATAGCGAGGACCGCTTTTGATTTTTTTGCTTTATTTTCTGATTTGATGGTTCGATTTTCTTGTTGAGCCCGACTCGATGGGTTAAGGTCGCAACGACCATTGATACCTATCTCCCTTAGTCTCTCGGATTTTCGGCTCATCAGAGTCCTCTGCCGCCATTGAAGCGAGGTCGAGCGAGCCGGCATGATCAACTCACGACATTGCAGCCTCGAGCGTCGTCGTGCCCAACCTCCAGGTATGCCTCCTGTCGAGGCCATTACCACAGAGTGTCCCCGCGAGCTCCGCCTACAGGCGCCTTCTTTGTCTAGTCAAAGTTAGCCATTCTTCTCCTTCTCGTTTCCTCCTTTTCGAATCTATTCTCATCTCATCCCATATGATACTCCTTAATCTCTCTGTTGTTTTCTACTAATCTGAGTCCATTTCATCTCCGATTCCCTTCCATATCTACTTCTATCCTTCAATCCTTCACATCTTTGGTGAGATCGCACATGGATGTCATCTCTATTCCTCCAACTTTGTCGAGAGGCTCTTCTCATCTACTTATTGCTTTTCTCTATACTCTTGCTGAGGACTCGTACTTCGAGCTTTTATCCCCTCATCATGCACAGTTTTCTGGATACTCTACATCATTTGGAGGTTTTTGTCGATAATTTACGAAACCTTTCTAGATTTGACCCACCGCATGCGTAAAGCCATTCCATCGTAAGATTCTACTTGAACATCCGGAGTTCATCATTTGATCTACCATCGAGAAGCACCTGGATCGTCCACATCCATCTTCAATCGAAAACATAGAGCATCTGAGGAATGTTACGATATGAGGAGCATCAATTATATTAACACTTCATCGCCTGGAGAATCCTTAAGTCATCGCATGCGTAAGACCAACAGAACCTCATCCAGAGATGTAATTGAGCATTTGAATATCTGTCACATGTAGTCCAATCAACGCTGGAAACACTGCTGGAAAACTTCAACGCACATTATCAGTTGAAGAGCGCCTGCAAATCGAGAGGATTTTCGTTGCGAATTACCGCTTGCAGTCACGCAATCCTCAAAACTCCAGATACCTGCAAGTTGAACGGGGCATCCCCATCCATCCAGAATCTACAGTAGCCGCATGATCAGATTGATCGAACGACTGAATTCGAGTCACGTGTTCTCTACAGAGCCTACTGCTCCAGCTTTTAAACGGTGTGCGTGCATTGCACGTGCAATGTGGGATATTATTGATGCAATTTACAAGAACACCCTTGAACAATATGATATTACAAATCGATCCTAGTTGGGCTCGAGCACATGCCTAACACGTGATAGCTTGTAGAATTTACGCGAGTACCCCTGGTGGTTCATCAAATTTAAAGCAGGTCTTGATAGCTAAGTCTGGTCTGAACGAGCACGTGGCTGACCAGTGATGACTATGTGATATTCATGCCTCAGCCCTTAGATTTCTGAGAGTTTACACGTGTACCCCCAGATTTTTAGAATAATTACACCGATACCCCTATATTTATATATAACTACCTATACATACCCATATACATAATAACAAAATACAAACAAAAAAATATACAAAAACATTTCTAAAAATTCTATAAAAACTACATTTAGTATATTTTACTATATTTTACATAATAAACCAAAAATAAAATAAAAATTGAATATTAAAATAAATAAAAAAATCACAAATTTCATAAAAAAAACTTCACATTAAAAATCCCCTAAAAATGCACAATATATAATTTCGAAGGTAATTTCAGCTACTTTTCAATAAAAATAAAATAAAAATATTTTCATATTAATTTCTTTTTTAAAAATCAGAAAAATATCACAGTTTTAATAAAAAATAGTTTTTCACATTAAAAATTAACTAAAATCAGTAAGCATCTCAAAAACCTCTTGAAAATCCATAAAAAAGTAAAATAAAATTAGAAACATTAAAATAATAAAAAAATAAATAAAAAATTTAAAAAAATTCTAAAATAAAAAATTCCTTAAAATTCACTAAAACAATATAAAATTCATAAAAATCAAATAAAAATCTAGAAAAAATATAAAAAATAAAATAAAAATTAGGAAGCCTTTTACCTTAGTTTGTCTATAGTTTTTCCTAGTTTAAAACGGTTTGCCTCCCTGAGTTCGACACTCCCGTACTTTCACTATACATTAAAGTTGAGGAGTATAAATAAAAAAATAAAGAAGATTAACTAAAATTAATCTTTTCTGACAAAACTCACCTAGTCGATACAACGACCACAACTTTTTTCCCGTTTCCTTCTTTGCAGGATTCTGAAGAAATTAGACCAGGGATTTCCGAGTTTTTTAGATGGCGTCGTTGCCGGGGAGGCAGCGCTAGGTCAGACCGTAGACTTAGGTTTAGGTTTTTTGTTTCAACATTTATTTTACTAACTTCACAGCTTTTTGTTTATGAGTTGTGCAGCACAGGTTGAGACGCATATCTGAGAACCGCAAAAGCTGCAATTTTTTTATTTTGTAAATTTTTGTAAGAAAATAAAAAAATTCAAGGGCACTTGCCCTTTCTTTGTTTTCGTAGAAAGGGGCCTCGTAAAGGTATCCCAACTTGTATCTCTCTCGGGGTCTATTTCACTAGGGTTGTACTCCTGGGGGAGCAGGGCACCCACCGCGGCTTTTTCGCTCGCGTTTTTCTCGACGATTTTCCGTTGTTTTCCGAGTTAGGTGCTTGTTAGGAGTTTTGCGGGTTTTCTTCTTCTATGTGCACCATAGCTTAGATGTTTGCTTAGGATACGACACCTAGGTGCTTGTATCTAGGGCCATACCCGAAAATAAAAACACGTTAGATGAATTTTCTCTGAAAATATCCAAAAAAAGTGAAAACTGAAAATTAAAATAGGGATTGCTAATTCTATCTGATCATAAAATAAATGTAAGGACTCCACTTGTCTTAGGGAGAGCAACCCCTGAATTTGCATCGCTAGTACCATCTCAGACTTTGCGAGTGAGAGACGACCCTTAAGGTAGAGATAGAGTCTGTGCTTCCATCAAAATACTACTTAGTTTACGTCTTAACTCACCTTATCTTCAGTGGTTCTCTCAGGTAGCCGAAAACGATCCAAGTTCACTTAGCAGAGTGGGAGGTTTAGAGGACACTACGTAAGGCTACGTCCTCAAGTAACACGGGTAGCTGGAAACAGTCCGTACTTACTCCCATACTGGCCGAGACTAGGTGATTTCTGGTGAGAACTCAGGACAATATGATGTAGAAGTTTCGGACACCTATCTGATCTTGCTAATCTGTGAGAAGATTGTTTGCCAAACAACTGTAAAATTGATAGATTAATGACCGAACTCTTACGGTCATCACCAGGGTTGAGTTGGTGAATTCGGTGTTTGCTTTGCGTTTGCTTGTAGTGTGAGTCCTGATCTTTCAGATCTGTCTTTGATATCTATCGTCATATCTCGTCGTCTGCGTCTTGTTTAGAATCTACTTTTTTTTCTTGAGTCACGATGATGGGTGGGCAGTCTCTTAAGCCGACTCTTGCGGCGCTGCTTCCAGACGTCTCGTGTCTTGATCTTGAGTCTAGTCATTTATCCTTCTCCGACTGTGACTCTGACCTCGGAGAATTCCCTCACTTTATTTCTCGTGTTTATTCTTTGTCTCCTTCTATCCCCTCCCTACGTTTATCTCGAGTCATCCTTCAGTTACATCAGTGGCAACTGAGCAGAGGTTCGAGACCCGTGAGCTGAATATTTATCAGATGAGAGATCCAAGTCCAAGAATTGCTGAGACAGGAGTATGGGTGGAGCAGCTTGCATCTTCTTCAGGAGCTGAGTCAGTCTCTACATCGAAATTACCAACCATCATGACTGATTCAGACTTCGTGTCATTGCTACCGAAGTTTCATGAAAAGCCGCACGAAGAACCGTACGAGCATCTTTATGAGATTGAGGAGATTTGCAGCACTCGTTTTTACTCAGATGTTACACCTGAGGATGATATGATGAAAACCTTTCCCTTGATACTCAAGGACAGAGCCATGAGATGGTTCCGACATTTGGGAAAGGAGAAAGCTAGTTGGGGTACTCATCGAACAACTTTTCTTAAGAAATTTTACCCTATTAGCCGAGCAAATTTCATGGGGTCAATTATCAGAGAATTTTCGCATGATCTCCACGAGCCACTACAGGATATGTGGCTCCGATTTCAGATTCTTCTTAGGAGATTTCCGGATCACGGAATTTCTAAAGCTGAGTTAGCTCAGATATTTTATCTGGGGATGACTGCAGAGCAGCGAGCATTGGTCGATGACTCGTGTGGTGGTTCACACTGCAGTCTTGACGAGGACTCGCTTTGGGATCTCTTCGTAGAGATTTCTGATGTTAAGACGACACGCGAGGGCAATGCCAGAGACCACTTCGATGCGATCCATCTCCCGCTGACTTTGGGATCGCTCATCAGGCAATTAATGTGGACACTGATGCAATTTTGAGGATGGACGTTGATCCAGTAGTGGAGAGCTCTCATCCTCAGAGATCGATACTTCTTCCATTGAGTTTTCAGCCAGAGTATGAGTCGGTCCCATGCTTCCTTGTTCAAGAACCTTGGATTCTGACTCTTTAAGTAATCCAAGAGACCGAGAGAGAGCCCTTGTTGTTTCAGCTGACGTATCAGCCGATTCAGTTTCCATATCAAGACCAGTGCTACAAGCAGACACTTCAGGAGCATATCTTCTCAGATTCACTTGATCGTTCCGAGCGTCTTCAACAACCTGAGATGGATGTGGGACACTACTTCGAGAGCCCTGATATAGAGAGTTCCACATTCGATCATTTTGTCCATCTAATTCATGAGCAAACCATGGGTCGTAGAGAACAGATGGACACATTCAGAGATTTTATTGCCAGCATCGTCATAGAGCAGAGACCAGTTTCAGATTTTTCTATCTCACCCGAATTGTTGAATTCTATTCCCTCCAGTTCCCATGATGATCGTAAGCAGCATGCAGTTGTTGAGACATTTTGGAGCGAAGAGTGTGTAGCAGGCAACGACAAGGAAGCACATTCAGATTCTGATTCTCCACGCAGTGAAGGCAAAAATTCACAAAAAAATTAGAAAAATAAGAAAATCCAAAAAAAAAAAATAAAGACAAGACTCCGGATTCTTCTGATGAATCTCTAGTTTCTACTCTTCATGGAGCTAGTCCCCATTTTAGAAAAAGATTTCCTTCTCCTTCTTATCCTCCGAGTGTGCAGACTAACATGGATGATGTACAAATACCCTTCCCAGACGGTCTGAATCTAGGGAAGGGAGAAAAATCAGAAAATTTTAAAAAGATTCAAGAATCGAAGTTTACGAAAGAGATGCTGGACCGAATTCAGATCAAGCTCACTCTTTCGGAGGCATTGGTCCACATTCCTCTTCTTCAGAAATGCCTGAACTAGCATACCACATCGAAAAGAAAGAAGATGCGTAATCATTGTTTTGAGAAACAAGTGTTGACCCTTGCCACTTGTTACACCATCCAGCACACATCTCCCAAGAATAAAAAGAAAGATATGGGCGCACCATTTGTCATGTGTCGGATTTCAGATCACGAGTTTGAGTACACCTTGTTGGACAACGGATCTTCAGTGAACATATCACCCTTCCATCTTCTTAAGACTCTTCATTTAGGGCCTCTCAAGCGAGCCCGAATGATTCTTCAATTTTCAGACCGATCGGTCAAGAGGCCGAAGGGTATACTTCAGGACGTTGTCGTGGTGGTACAAGGCACAAAATTCACTGTGGTTATTGTCTTAGACTCTAATTCCTCAGTACCATCACATGATGCTGCGATTATTCTTGGTCGGCCTTTTTTGCATGCAGCTAAGGCCGTTATTGATTACAGGATGGATAGTGTTACCTTTCCTTCCAGCAGCACAGAGCCGAGCTCCGAACCGATAGAGACTCTGCCAGCAAATGAGTGTTCTGCCAGGCTATCAGACACATAGGCTTGTGGGGTCACAATTGAGATTAGACAAGAACATATCCCTTCTGATTCTATAGAAACCCCATATTTCCTCTCTAGAGAGGAAAACTTGGAGAGCACATCTTTTGGTGATCGAGTACACATATTTGGAAATGTGTTGACGAAATCCACAGTATCCATATCGTCGAGACGAAACCGCTTGTGGCACATATTTCGAAGGCCGAACATGTTTCGATTGTAGATTCTTCATTCTAACCTTCCTGTTGTGAGATTATTGAGCCCCCTTTTCATGAAGATTCAGATAAGGGCTTCGATGCTGAGGAGATCGATTAGATCGTAGCAGAGTTTGACCTCTATCTTGCATCTACTTCCGATACCGTGGAGCAGATTTAAGAGGTTGGTTCTGTCCATCTTTTCGGCCATCTGGGCCGCTCCTCACCGATCGACACAGATAATGGATTTTCTGATTCAGATATGGATATCTCTGAGGATGACCCTGATATCGACCTGCATCTTGTTAATTCTATCGTTCCTAGGCTGCGTAAGAAGGCCAATCTTCGGCTTTTTTGAGCATGTAAAGTTCGTTGATTTGTTCATTCTTTTTCATCTTGTACATATGTGTTTTCGATTTTATTCTTTCCATCTTCTGTTTGTCTTACACCCTTAGGTTCATCTAGAATATTTCTATACTTAGAATTTGCTTTATCCTAAGTATAGGGGTTGTAGACATCGTGTGTTCATGTCATTCTGTTCGATCACCCCTGTTGTTGCCTATACTTAGGGTGTACTTTACCCTAAGTATAAGAGGGGTGATTTCGCTCATTTCGTCTTTTGATTATCGTCGGTGTTTGTATTGTCTGCTCCCTCGCTTGTCCTTCACCTTTTGATTTTCGTCTCTATACATAGGGATATTTTACCCTAAGTATAGGGGGACAAGCCGAGCCGCTGAGTGTGTACATTCTCTTGATCTCAATCATCTTCGATTTTTAGTCCGCTATCCTTAGGATTACTTGTTCCTAAGTATAGAGGAGATGATCGACTTCTATTTATTTATTCGTTATTCTTTGAGACGTTGTAGTATAGATTCTTTTCACCAATCTATACTTAGCACGCATTATATCTTCCTTTGCCGCTTCTTTGTTCACTATGAGGACATAATTCACGCTAAGTATAGGGAGGTATCGTATATATATGCTATATATACTTTAGAAGTCATAACTCGTACTTTATTGTATTTTTAATAATATGGCTCTCTAAAAGTAGGTGTATATTTTGGGTTTCTAAAAGCCACAAGAAAACCGTAAAAATGTCTTATAAAAATGGCTTAAAAATTTGTATATAAAAATGTTGTAAAATTCTTGGATAAAATCCTTAAAAATTTGAAAATTAAAATCCATATAAAAATGTTGTATAAAAAACATATAATCTTGTATATAAAATATGTATAAAACCCTTTATAAAAAATATACAAAATTTGTATAATATTTGTATAAATCGAATTAATCCACTAACCTTTTCAAAAAGACCACTAAAAATTGAAAAGTTTAAAAGTCAATAAAAAATTGCAAAATTCTTTAAAATTCACTTAAAGCATTTGAGCTGAAAAATGTACCTCATAAAAAAATTGTTGCATTCATTAGCATTTTCATAACAAGTTCAATTCAAGAACTGAATGGATCTAAGTCTGAGAGATGGAGTTTGGTTAGGCCTTAATCCACTTAATTCTAAAGGGACTTTACTATGAACGGGAATTGAGACTCTTCAGGTCTTGTAGACTTAATTCTTTGGGATCCATGAGACCATGTTCGGAATTCAACTTGAAAATGCCTAAGTAGGACACCTGGTGTCATCCGTCTAACTCTTCTCCATTTGAACCAATTTTAAACTCATGCACTCTACACTTAGCTCGACCTGCATGGGGCTGTGAAGGGCAATCCATTTCAGTGGTGCGTTTCCATCCTTGTCTGGCGGTGATGATGTCTTAAGACTGGCAAGATTAGGGTTGAAATAAATCATCAGATGGAGGAAGGATCTGCTGGCACAATTTTTTTTCTAAGACCCCAAAAAAATGGATGGAATAAAAGATTCTATATCCGTCGAGGCACAAAAGACCTATGCAGTACAACAATTATCTCTACCAAAAAGAAGCCGAATACACCAAACCTCAAAAAATGACCACAATGGTCCGAGCTTCAGAAAAGCCTGCATGTCTTCATGGAAACTTGTCTATACTGGCCAAGCTTCATAAGAGATGTGATTACACCAATCACACTCTAGTTCTCTTCCAATTCTTCCTACTTCTTTCTATACTCGATTGTGGACACAACGCGACCTGATCTCAGATGGAAATATCTCCCTCCTCGAGGACTGAGTTGATGGATAAGGGCCCAATGGGAGTGTGTAGCTGTATGGGCGGTTTCTTCGCTTCTCTAGAGCGGAAAGAGCTAACACCTTTCACGCACAGTACAAATTGCTTTCAAAGATGAAAAGTTTGCGTGATGAATAGGTGGATCTGAGCTGGCTATTGAGGTGGATCTGGATAAGGATTTATGGAACTTGAGGGTTGTCTAGGCTTAACTCCTAATTCTAATAAAGCCCTGACACATTATTAATCCAAAGATCTGAATCCAGGCTCCAGATTTTAAGCAAAGTAAAATTCGAGTTTAAAGAAACAAGCATGTTCTCTGTTCTTTTATTTTCCTTTTCCTTTTTCTTTTTTGCTTGCACTTATTTATAGATTAAGTGTTTGCTAAGGGACTAGCAAAGGTAAAGTATAGGGGAATGATGAATCCATGATTCATCGTCGTTATTCTTTTATTTTGGCTAAAATCTTTGTTAAATACATTAAATATCGACTAATTCTATCTAATTAACATTCTAACCACAAATATTCATATTATATATTTAACATTTATTTTTACCAAAATAAAAGAATAAAGAGAAAAAAGAAAAATAAAAGAAAAGAACGTTGTATATAGAAGATATATAGACTGATCCTAACCCCGAGATCATGTCAATATTGATCGGGTCGACACAATAAAAAAATAGGGGAAGATAAGGATCATAACTTATAACGATTTCCAGAAAATCAAGACCAAAAATATAATTTAACCATTTTCAGTTTGTAAATACTTCACCTATTTTAATTATAATCAAAACCATCTCAAACCAAAACACTCCTTTGACGAAAGTTGTTCACAAAAATATATATTATTTTATAAAAATATTAGAAAAATATTTTGACATAAAATCACAATGAACAATAAATGCTGCAAAAGCCGACTTCCAAGGTTCATATTTATTTATAAAAAACTCCAAATTGACCAAACTCACTTTTAAAATCCGTTTTGTACATAGTATATTTATTAAAAATATCAGAAAAATATTCGGATAAAATCGGTGAGTTTCGGCCTTTTGGACCCGTTATCTATATGTACTATATGTAGAAACTTCCCCGATTTTTCATTAAATAACCGTAAACTGGATTAACTTAATTCTTTTTCCTAAAATCAACTAAAATGATATATAACATTATAATTAAGCCTAAATACCAATAAAATCCGAAGCCTCGAAGCCGCTAGTTTTTTCTTCCGGACCTCAAAACTTGGCCGTATGAACTCCGAATTAAGCAACTCGGTCCCAAATATTATATTTTTCAATTATCTACAAAATGACACTAGCATCGCTAAAATCCGCGTTAATGAGAAAACCGTGATTTTCAGGTCCGTATTGGTATATTGTACTATAAACCGTAACTTATATTATTATTTAATTCATAAATGCTTTATTTATTTATTTTTAATTAAAATAAATAATATTTCATTTCTTTATTTAATTTCTGTATTTAATTTAATTATCACATTTTTATTAATTAAGTAATTACTTATTTGCATATTTAATTATTTAAATAATACTTAATTAAGTTATTAATCATATTTAATTTTTAATTATTTATTTAATTACAAAATTATTATATAAATAATTAATTTAATTTAATTATTAATTTTATTTTATTAATTTATATATTTTATTTTATTTTTCTCCTTTCTCTCTCTTCCCCTTCTCTCTCTCTCTACCTTTTACCTAATTACATCTTCTGGCTCCCACACATGCCTCTTCTTCTTCCTCCCCATATTCTCTCTCTCCTCTCTTCTGCCAACTGACCCAACGGCCTTGTCGTTGGCCATTTGGCCAATTACTCACGGTCACCGGACCCATCGCTGGTGACTGGAGCCGCTGGCGTGCTCCCCACACAGTCTCGCCTATGTAAGGCCGTCAACCCCCCATGGAGCTCGACATCCGCCATTTTCAATCTCCTCTACCGGTGAGCTTCGAGCGAGTGAGGGAGTTTGTGACCGGAGTCTCTGCCACCATTGAAGCGAGGTCGAGCGAGCCGGCGTGATCAACTCACGACATTGCAGCCTCGAGCGCCGTCTTGGCCAGCCTCCAGGCCTGCCTCCTGTCGAGGCCATTACCACGGAGTTTCCCCGCGAGCTCCGCCTACAGGCGCCTTCTCCGTCTTGTCCAAGTTATCCATTCTTCTCCTTCTCATTTCCTCCTTTTCTAATCTATTCTCATCTCATACCATATGATACTCCTTAATCTCTCTGTTGTTTTATACTAATCCGAGTCCATTTCATCTACGATTCCCTTCCATATCTACTTCTATCCTTCAATCCTTCACATCTCTGGTGATATCGCACAGGGACGTCATCTCTATTCCTCCAACTTCGTCGAGAGGCTCTTCTCATCTACTTACTGCTTTTCTCTATACTCTTGCCGAGGACTCGTACTTCGAGCTTTTATCCCCTCATCATGCACGGTTTTCTGGAGACGCTACATCATTTGGAGGTTTTTGTCGATAATTTACGAAACCATTCTAGAGTTAACCCACCGCATGCGTAAAGCCATTCCATCGTAAGCTACTACTTGAACATCTAGAGTTCATCAATTGATCTGCCATCGAGAAGCACCTGGATTGTCCACATCCGTCTTCAATCGAGAACATAGAGCATCTGAGGAATGTTACGATCTAAGGAGCATCAAATAGATTAAAACTTCATTGCCTGGAGAATCCTTGAGTCATCACATGAGTAAGACCAACAGAACCTCATCTAGAGATATGATTGAGCATTTGAATATCTGTCACATGTAGTCTAATCAACACTCGAAACACTTTTGGAAAACTTCAACGCACATGCAACCTTCCTCCGCGAACGAAGTACATTGTCGCTTGAAGAGCGCCTACAAATCGAGAGGATTTTCGTTGCGAATAACCGCTTGCAGTCACACAATCCTCAAAATCCAGATACCTGCAAGTTGAACGGGGCATCCCCATCCACGTGGAATCTACAGTAGCCGCACGTCAGATTGATTGATGGCTGAATTCGAGTCAGATGTTCTCCACAGAGCCCACCGCTCCAGCTTTTAAATGGTGCGTGTGCGTTGCACGTGCACTGTGGGATATTATTGATGCAATTTACAGGAACACCACTGAACAATCTGATATCGCAAATCGGTCCTAGTTGGGCTCAAGTGCATGCCTGACACGTGATAGCCTGTAGAAGTTGCGCGAGTACCCCTGGCGGTTCATCAAATTTCAAGTAGGTCCTGATAGCTAAGTCCAGTCTGAATGAGCACATGGATGACCAGTGATGACTCTGCGATATTCATGCGTCACCCCTTAAATTTATGAGAGTTTACACGCGTACCCCCAGAGTTTTAGAATAATTACACCTATACCCCTATATTTGTATATAACTACCTATACATACCCCTATAAATAATAACAAAATACAAAACAAAAAATATAAATAAAAACATTTCTAAAAATTTTATAAAAATTACACTTAGTATATTTTACTATATTTTATATAATAAACTAAAAATAAAATAAAAATTGAGTATTAAAATAAATAAAAAATCACAAAATCCACAAAAACTTTAATAATTCATAACTAACTCAATAAAAATCCTAAAAAAACGCACATCATATCATTTTGAAGGTAATTTCATATACTTTTCAATAAAAGTAAAATAAAAATATTTTCATGTTAATTTCAATTTTAAAACTCAGAAAACATCACAGTTTTGAATAAAAATAGTTTTTCACGTTAAAAATTAACCAAAATCAATAAGCATCTCAAAAATCTCTTGAAAATCCATAAAATAGTAAAAGAGAATTAAAAACATAAAAATAATAAAATAAATAAATAAATAATAAAAAAACATTTTCTAAAATAAAAAATAATACAAAATACCTTAAAATTCACTAAAACAATATAAAATTCATAAAAATTAAATAAAAATCTAGAAAAAAATCTAAAAATTAAATAAAAATTAGGAAGCCTTTTGCCTTAGTTTATATGTAGTTTTTCCTAGTTTAAAATAGTTTGCCTCCCTGAGTTCGACACTCCTGTACTTTCACTATACATCAAAGTTTAGGAGTATAAATAAAAAAATAAAGAAGATTAACCAAAATTAATCTTTTCTATCAAAACTCAGCTGGTCAATTACAACGACCACAACTTTTTCTCTATTTCTTTCTTTGCAGGATTCTGAAGAAATTAGATCAGGGACTTCTAAGTTTTTCAGCTCCCAGCTTCAAAATAGGTTGAGGCCCTTTTCCTCAAGCTCCTCAACCTTTTTGTGCAGAACCAGATCCTTGCAGCACCTGGAGCCCGATCTCGAAGCCCATATCAGAGCTCTAAGCACCCTTCTGATGGGGCTCAGACCCATATAATGCATCCTGCAGCCGCAGGGACCTTCCAACAACGTGTTGAACCCATCAACAAGGAAGGAGGAGGCTAGAGGACGGAGATCTTTCTGATCAAAGTTCACCTGGGTACTTATTCTTCCGAGTTCTTCCAACTGCTTTATAATTCAGAAAGTGATGAGCTACCTAACGTCCGATCTCGGACAGTTTGTGGTGTCCAACAGGTCGGATTCGACATTCGTTTTGTCAACTACTCCCACAACACTCAGTATTTACGCAATCCAAATAAATCAACAATCAACCCACAATTTATGATAAATAATGAAAAATGTGTGGGGTGAAATTTATTATACCCCACAAATAAATGTGTATAACAAGAAGGTGCAGGGGTCAAACCACTGAGAGCAAATATGTGGATAGATTAATACTTATTGTCTATAAAGAAGAATAACAAGAATTATTTTTGTACTTTTCTACTTATTTATTTTTTTGTGGGTTTTTAATTTATGTATTTTATAATTTTTGATTTTCTATTTATATATTTTTGATTTTTAATCTCCTTTTCTTTTTAAGCTATAATAAGAGTATATATATAATAAGTGTAATATAAATACTATATAATATATATAATAAATATATAAAAATTCAGGAAATACAAATAAGAACATTTTTGTTTATTTTTAAAGGTTTTAAAATATATTTAAGGTATTTATAATAATAAGAATAATTATAAGTAATAGATAGTAATATTAAATATAAGCTATGTAGGGTTATTTATATAAATATAGCTATATATACTCAATAATAACAAAATAAAATGTTTTTGTCTTTTTATAATTTTCTCTATTTTTTGATTTTCTTATTATTTTTGCTAGCTTTACTTTGGTATTTTTAATTGATTTAAAATACAAAAATAATGACTTATATTAATAGGCCGTATAGTTTTGGGATTTTAAAATAGATAAATATCTCAAAGATTCCCAAAACTAATTTTAATATATATTGAAAAATATAAATCTAATTACATAATAGAAAGTTAATTTTTGGATGTTTAGAACTTTTGTAAAATTTTATAGGTTTAGAAGGGTTTTCAATTTTTAAGGTTTTATTTTTATATTTTTTGTGATTTTTAGTCTAGAGATGTATTTAATAGTAATATATAATATACATTTTTTGGAATTTTTGAAAGTAGTTTATATTTTTTTGGAATTGTATTGTTAAATAAGGATTAAATAACTACTAAATGATTTTAATAAATGGAAAATGCAATAAATTGCTAAAATAAAAATATGTCACGAGCAAGAATAATATTAGAAATCTTCATCTATTTTTCCATAATTTTTAGAGCACGTGAGCTTTTTAATCAAAATATAAGAGCCTGGCAGGGGAATTGTTGCAATAAAAATATATTCTGTGACCTTGCCTGCAAAAATAACAAAAGTTAACATTGATTTACATTTTTTAAGTATTAAAAAGAAATACAGAAAGCCAGCATAGCACGACTGCAATTTGCCCACCTCACGTGGGTCGCCACATGAGGTGATCTGGCAGTATACGTATATGTAATATCCACTAAGAACGAGGGTCCACTTGCTATTTTTTACAAAAGTATTAAACTAAACTTAATATTTACAGGACCTATTTATAAATATAAAAAGGTGTGAGAGGGCTCTTGAAATTTACCCCTTTAAGGGTTTTCCATCGGACGGCTCTGGAAGTGCCACATTAGGGCACTTAGGCGAATCAGATGGCCAAGATGAGGATGCGCTTTACTGAGATTGAATGCCCCGGATTAGATATTAGGTCATGTTCTTCATCTGACGATCCTGGTGCTACTTGGAAGAACAACCAAGAACTTTGTCATGGAGATGCTCCTATCGATATTATCTCCTCGCTCCGGGCTTTGTTAGATTTGCCGAAGGGTTCAAAAACTTGCTGGGCAGCTACCGCACTTGCTGGTGGTCTTCCATGGGTTCCAGGTCCCTTCGAACGGGACCTCGGTCTTGAGCTTCTTCATGCGACCTGAAACAACTGAAGGAGCTATGATTCAGCTCCAAAGTAGTCCTAGAGACACGACACATGCACAAAAGTATTATTCAGCTCGAGATGAAGATCCTCGATCGTGTGGTGAAGCTGATGCACGCCGGGATGGATGTGATGGAGAGGCTCCGACGAACGGTAGAGAAGGAGCCTTGATGGCTCGGATTCATGCAGAATCCAAGGTGAAGATGTTGGCAAAATGTAGAGCATATAAAGGGGAACGAGATAAGGTGTCAATGAGTCGGGATATAGTCGGAGAACAAGGGGTGGAACAGTGGCCAGAGGAGAGTGCTCGGGCGAACTTTAATCCTAAAACTACACTAAAATCAACATGTAAACACAGGCTGGAATTAAATTAGAGTAACAACAATTACCTAGAAATCAAATTAAATCAATTCAAACAAGATCAGGAGACCTTGGAGCAGAGTTCCAAGGTGGAGGCGGTGCTCTGACCAAGGGGACCCGCTCCTCTCCTCCATGTCCACGTCGATGAGATGGGGAGAGATCTGCTGTCACCATGACAACCCAGGTCATCCCTTGGGGTTGCAAAGAAGATGGAAAGATTAAACATCAAAAGGGTGTTGGGCATGTCTTATCTACAGACAAGGTGACTGGTGACCTTGGGAAGAGGGTAGCATGTTGGAGGAAAGAGGTAGGTGAAGTCTAAGGTATGGGCGTGGCTTAGGGTTGAGGAAGGAATAGAGGGGTGGACTGCTTGGGGGAGAAGGAGACATGTAGCATGTCCAAAAAAAATATAGAAATCAGAGTCTTCACGTTACTCTAACAAAGGGGGCACGTGGCAAGGACTATTGACAAGACGATTAGCAATTGCTTGCTTCTGGTTGGTCAACGTGGACCAACCAGAAAATAGGTGATAAATATTTTATTAATTCATTAAAAATAGTAATTGATTGTATTGAATTAAAGTTAAAATATGGAAAATATTTATTATTTTGTGTGGTATTTTATTCTGGCATTTATTTTTTTCACAAGCTAATTTATTATATGTTAATATTTACATGTATATACACATGTATATATACATGTATTAGCCTATTTTATTTTTATTTTGTACTTTATATTTTTATTATTTTATATACATAATTTATATATTTATAACTGATTTAATTACATATTTATATATTTTTAATCTATTTTTCTGAATTTATTTATTTACTTAAATAATTATGTACACATATTCTATATGTATATAGTAGGTATGTTTTACTTATATATTTTATAGCTCTACTTATTTTAATGCATTTTGAATGGTTTATTCCAATTTTATTTTTTTTCTTGTATTTTGAATAATATTTACAAATTTGAAAACTATAAGAAGGTGAAAATTACAAAGAAAAAATATATTGAGTATTATATACATGTATACTACACAATGAGGGCCCAAAGCCAACTTTAGAATCTTAACTCCAAATTAAATAAACTACCTTCATTAGATAGATAATTTAATTTTATGAACAATAAAGGTAAGTTTGATCAATTTTGGGTCTGTTTGGAGAAGATACTAGACTGTAAAGTTTTTTTTGCAGATTTTTATTCTGTGTATCCCATGTTCACTGTGCATTATTTTTGAATGGAATAAATTTTGTATTTTTCTTTGTATTTTTATGTACAATGTTCATGTTAAAGTTTATTGATTTGAGTATAAAAATAAAAAAATAAAATAGTTCCCATAATTTAATTATTAGGCTATAAAATTAGGGTTTCTGAGCTGTATTTTCTATACAATTGACTGCTCAATCTCCCCCTACTTTATTCCTTATCTTCCAAATCATCATGATGACTGGATCTTGGGGTATGTGATTACGCACTACCTTTGACACTTCATTCTTTTTCTTTTCTTTCCTTTATTCTTTTATTTTGGAATGAAATACAATATTTTATACAATGTATACATATCAATTATTAAGTGTTATTTTGTACAAATTAATGTTATATACATGCATTTAGCTATGGATTTAAGGCCCAAATGAAAGAATAAAGGTAACGAAATGGAGATTCATCACCCCTCTATACTTGCCTTTGCTAGACCCTAGCAAACACTTATGCTAATAAGTGTAGAAAAAGAAAATTAAGAAAATAAAAAGAAAGAACTTAGAATAATTTTTTACTTTTAAACCTGTCTTACTAAATCGAACTTTGGAGCTCAGTTAAGACCTTTGGATTCTTAATTTATGCGGGACCACATTAGGGTTAGGAAGTGTGACACAATAGCCCTTAGGTTCCATAATCCTATCATTTAGTTCAATTCACGATCTGGTCAGAACCATCCTCTCAGTCTCATACTGTCACAACCTTGAAATGATAGGACCATGTGTGTGAATTCGCTAGACCTTCCAAGACAAATCACTCAATTATCAAGGAGTCTGCTCCTCTGGTAATTCATCCTCGGGGAGACAGATATTTCCTTCTAAGGTCATTGCATGTTAGTTCTTTAACTGAGAAATGGAGAAGCTAGAATAATGAGAAAAGAAGTGAGGATGGATCAATGTAGTCTCATTCCCTTGTGAAACCGAGTCTTCACTAAGAAGCATGTTTTTTCTGAAAGATTAATTTTTGTGGAATTTTTGGTGTAGGCTTCTTTTTGATATTTTATTTGTTTTGCATTGCTCTGCATTCTTGTTTTTCCTGATGGATATATAATCTTTAGACACACCCATGTTTTAGGGTCTTGAAAAAAGTTATCCTAGCAAACCATTCCTAATCTGAAGCATTATTTCAATCCAGTCTTCAGTAGTCAGATGTACTGGATACCAGAAGAGGGTTGAAGTACTGATTTCAGCAGTCTCCAAGAATGGTTCCTGAGCCGCCCTTGACAAAGCGGCCTAGTATCATCTCGACTAAGACTCCAAGATTTTTTCAAAAATCCATCTGGGTTGAGCTGAGTATTAAGTGCAACGTTTCTAGTCAAGACACGGTCTCAAAAGTTGTACGGATGACATGAAGGGTTCTAGTTAGATACAATGAATCGACTCATGAACATAGTCTCATGGAACCTAAAAAATTAAGTCAAGGTGACCTGAAGCATCTCAATTCCAGTCCTTAATGGGTTCCTCTGAAATTAAATTGATTAATTTCTGGACCATACTCCAATTTTTAGACCTTATTCTAGACTTGTTAAATTATCTTTCTAAAAAATGCAAATGATATGCCCAATGCAAGAAAATCTTTTTGTGAAGTAATTTTCTGATTTTGAAAATTTTATGGATTTTTCGAAAAAGTTTTGCAAATTTTTTGTATAATTTTTGAAAATGTTTTGCAAATTTTTTTGGTTTTAAAATTTTTAGAAATTTTAGAGGGTTTTTAATAAAAGTTAGTGAAAGAAGTATGTGCAAGTATTTACACAAGACTGCGTATTTATAAAAAGTAGTTGAAGAATTTACACTGAATATTTAGAAAATTAAGTTAGCAGTTATTTACAAACTTTTATAAATTGATTATATATGTATAGAATTGTGTTCGAATTATTATTCCTCATAGATATGTACCAAGTTCTCAAAATAATTTGAAATATTTTAACCAACATTTTAAAAACTTCATTTTGCAACTATTTTTTACAAACTATTTTGCAAACATTTACAAAATTTGAAAATCATTTTGCAAAGATTTTTCAAACATAATATATAGATTTTGTAGAATGTTTTTACAACCATTTCCCAAATCATTTGCAATCTGAATTTTTAAAAAAAATTTATTCAAAGAAATGAAAGAGATTTTTTCAAATATTTGAAAAATATATTTACAAAGGTTTGAAAATATTTCACAAAAAAAATTCCAAATGGTTTTCTAAGGATTTTTTTCAAAACATTTTACAACCATTTTTCAAATCATTTTGCAAAATATTTTTAAACTGGTTTATTAATCTTATTTAAAAAGAAATTTTTGAAACATTTTATACATATTTATAGTGTATTCTTTACAGATGATTAATTGTATACCCTTATCCGTAATGTATATTAGCCATATTATTCAAAATTGAAAGTACGAGTTATGGCTAAATTATATACAATGTATATACGACCCTCCTATACTTAGCTTGAGCTATGTCCTCATAGTGATCAAATAGAAAAAGGAAGACATTAATCATGATGAGTATAGGAAAGTCTATACTATAACGACTAAATAAAGAATGAGAAGTTGGTCATCCCCCTATACTTTGGATCAATTAATCCTAAGGGTTTGTTTGGTAATTGGGTTGGGTTGGTGTAACCTCATATGAATAGTAGCTGTTTGGTTGACTAGGAGGGTTGGAGATGGTTGGAATGATAAATGTGATGTGATGTGACATTGATTATGTCTTATTTTAACTTTTTAATAATTATAATATGTTTTTATGTTAATTTTTTTATTTTAATGTGGTTAAAAAATATTATAATAAAGATATTGTGTTGTCCATAAAATTAATTCCAACCCAGGAATGTAGGGACAGAGCAAGGGGTATGCTAGGTTATCTTGAGGTAACCTTGCACCAAACGAGCCCTAAGTGTAGCTGACTATATACAAAATGGGGATGATCACTATGTGGAATTTACTCGACTTGTCCTCCCCCGATACTTAGGGTAAGTTATACCTAAGTATAGACATGCTATCCAAAATTGAGAGACACACAAGTGAGTGAATAATGAATAATCCGATTGTGCTCACCCTATACTTAGAATGAAGCATATCCTAAGTATGGCATAGATGAATGAGGTGAGTGCAACATGGAAGAAAGAATTGGAGAAAGAAATGAAAAGAAGAAAAGAAGAAAACTTAATAAAAAATGTTTTTCAGAGCATTGTCCGACTCCACTGAAGTTGTTGAAGCACTGAATTCTTCTTCAAAAATTACTTAAACAGAGTCGACAACGATCAAAAATGTATCGTTCTCTAAGTACATCTTCAGCAACTGACCATTGATGCTGAAAGGTTGCGTGTCAGATGACAATTCTGATATCAAAGCACTTCCATTGTCACGCACAGTTCTGACTCTATATGGCCCTCTCCATTTACTGTATAATTTTCCTGGAAAAATCTTCAACTTCGTGTAAAACAACCACACTTTTTGTCCAAGTTCGAAGGTCTTTCTTCTAATGTGCTTGTCATACCAATGTTTGACCTTCTCTTTGTACAATTAATCTATTGACATATGCGTGATCTCTGAATTCTAGGATCTTGTTCAGATCCAATTTTCTTTGCTGACCACCTTTCTGTGAGTCGAGGTTGCATATGTTTACTACCCAAAGAGATTTGTGAATGAGTTCCACGAGCAGTTGGCATGGCTTTCAATAGATAAGATGGTAGGGCGACACCTAAATGAGATTTGTAGGCGGTTCTGTATTGCCTAGAGAACTGAGTCTAGAAGTTGTGATCAGTTCTTTCCATCCGACCTCACAAGTTTCTACAGGATTGGCTTGAATTCTCTGTTGGATAGTCCAACCAGGTGTTGAAACAATTGGATTATTTAGAGGATCCTAACGTACGATCTTGGAGGTCCTATGATGCTTGACAAATCAGGTCCAACAATCGTTGTATCAGCACCTCTTTCGGCTCTCGGATCGTGAACAATCAACTCAAGCAACAATGATCAAAGCCACATATGTGTATGTGTAAATGGAACATGCAGGTGTGAGTGGTGAAATTTATTTAACTTTGCATGAACTGAGTATAAGGCAATCAAGTAGAGTGTCGTCCATGGGAGCAAAAATGAATATATCACAAAAATGAAATCAACAAGGAATCAAGCACAAAATTGTTGGTTTCGCATCATATTAGGTTTTTACGTATTTTTATATTTTTTAAATTTTTATCTTTTTATTTGATTTTTAAATGTATACTATTCATGGATTTTTAATTGTACAAATGTTTTCTTTTTTAATTAACAATACATAATAATACAAATATAATAGACACAAACACACAAGTGAGAGATATATAAAGAGAGATAAAATGAGATTATTTTTATATTTTTCAAATATATCAAATAAAGTCAAAATGCATAAAATAAAATATTTTTCGATTTTTTTATAATTTTTCCTATTTATGGTATTTTAGTGTATTTTTAATCTTTTTATGGATTTTTATAAATTTAAATACAAAAAAAAGAAACAAAAAATACAAGAACTTCAAATGGGCCAAAAGATATCTATCAGACAAAAAAGTGCCAAAAATTATTTTCAATTTATAGTGAATAAAACAAAGAAAATTTGGAGCTTTAAAACATATTTTTTCTGATTTTTCTCTTTTCTGTATTTTGCAAATTTTAAGCTTTCTGTTTTATATTTTTTTCATGAATTTTGAATATGTGATAAAAGCTAGTAAAAATACATTTACCCTATTTTTGGTAATTTTTGGAGCTATGTTTTAATTTATATGATTTTTCTAATTAAAAATAATAAAATATAGCTAGTTCCACAATTTTTTAAATTAGGAAAATAATAACAAATGACTTAATAAAAATATCTATGCTACAATATAATATAAGGTTTGTAAAATTATTTCCTATGATTTTTGGAGTTAATTAGGTAATTAACATAATTAAAAATAAAACAAATAATTAAAATTAGCACATGGATCATTATACAATTTGAAAAACTTTAGCATGAAATTTTAACAAAATAGCAAAGTCTAGGGTGAAATCAACAATATTTCTAACTAAATATGCTTTTAAGAAATGCCTGGAAGGGGTAATATGTAAATAGGCAAAGGTCCAAGGGTATCAGTGTAAAATTCCCAATTAAATATTAACTTAGTCTGGACGGACATGGACTAAAATGCAATTTCTAAAAACATTTTCATAATTTCTGAACAAGTCCCTGAAACTATATGATGTAATATACAAAATGTCCACCAAAAGTCTTCACGTGGTCGCCTAGGTTAGGTGACGTGGTTTGGATCTAATTACAAATAAATGAAAGTTTGGGTACAGAAATGCAAAATGTGTAAAGTTTTTTAGCCTACCATTTATATTTACAACACCAAAATAAAAATGTCAAAAAGTAGGGGGGTCGAATAACAAAATGCCACACCCTTTCGTGATCCGACTGCGGAGATTCACCCACTTGAGTGTTCCAACAGTGGAGGTGCGTCGATAATGCTTCATCGATCGTCAGCTCAGATTAGATATCAAGATGGATCATGTGGTGGATGATAAGCTTGATCGAACGACTAATGTAGAGTCTGGACTGGCGTTATTGATATAACGGTGGAGGCACTACTTGGAAGAACATGTAATCAACCCCACATAGGTGAGCTTCAATTAGACCTTTGCCATGACTCCAACGGACTATCCAGCTGCTGAAGTTCTCAGTCCCTTTGTACGGGTAATCCACAGCTACAAGTGTCATCCAAAAGATCTAAGACCGGTCGATGGGGTCCTGGTGGTCTGACAAAGCGAGGAGTACCTAGAAGTCAACTCAGCAAGCAATTAGGCCTCAAATGGCCCCTTCAAGACCTGGTACATGTGCAAAAACAATGGGGGAGATCCGACGGTCAGTCCTGGCCTTTATTTGTGGATGGGTGATGGCCAGTGAGGTGGGATGGTGGTGCTTAGCCATAGAGCAGCGGATGAATCATGTGAGGTGCAGATATGAGGAGATCTAGGTGATCTAGTCTTGGAGGGAGACAGAGAAGGCACATACGAAGATGATGTGGGCGACGTGATAGCAAGACGGTGGCTGAAGATGATAGAACGAAGGTTGGATCCTAGTGATCCAGCATACTTAAACTAATTTTGATGTACACTGGAATAACACGACAAGCATATAACAAAATGCATAAATCGAAAGCTGGAATGAAAATGGGAGAAAATCTAGCCTCGGTAGGCCTCGGAGGGCTTGGAGGTACCTTCGTCAGAGATAAGCATGGAGCAAAGGGAACATCACCGTGGAGGCCTTCTCCACATCGCGAGACCACCTGCAACTCCTCCTATCACTAGGAGCGATGAGGTTCAGAGGTATCTTGGTGTTACAACGCTCCAGAATGGGCTAAATTTAAAAAATGGAGAAAGGATAGAATATATACATGCAAGAAAAAGGAAAAGGGGGCTTAGGGTTTTCATCCAAATGGCGCACATAAATCAAATCCTGAAGATATGTCGTGGAAGGACTTAATCCGATCGACAAAAAAGAAGAGGTTGGGCCAAAAGGAGAAAGAATTCGGTGTGAGAATAGAGATTCAGAGGTGTCATATTAGTAATTTCAAAGAGTTGACTAAACGAGATCGACATAACCAAAGACCTATGTCGTATGCTGTCATGATATAGGCATGCATCCTCTGACCAGAGACGGATGTGTTACTATATATTAGAGTAAGTACATTTGGCAGACCAATAGGTTGATGACCTAACCAAGGTCTATACACCGACGCGTTGGTGTGCATGCAAGGGCATATGAGTAATACGATCTCTCAAAGGGATCATACAAGTTCATTACTGAACCGGAAGACATGAGCTCACTCATGAGATATTGGGAAGAATCAAATTCTACGTGTGGTCGTCTCACTTTGGAAGCTTGACTGAATTTGTAAGGTTTGATATTTGCTTTTGGAAAGTATACGATCAACACCTAGGTATGATATATGCTTTTGGAAAGTATATGATCGATACGAACTCCCAATGATCGAATGAGAACTTTAATGATAAAATCCTGAAGGAGATAGTCTAAAAGAGATCTAAAACTTCGAATTTATTCTGGGTCTTCCAGTATGTAGGATGTACATCTATTAGGAATGCCTGAGGGTGATGTGATCATAAACGATTGTATAACCATGATGCTTCCATTCTGAGTGTTTGATGAAACAGGTCTAGATTTTAGTGACTCCTCTAATAGAGAAGTAATCTGATCTTATTCCAAGTGATGGACATTGATCTGAATGTGATTCAGATGTAATGAGAAAAAATAGATTTACTGTCTTGATTTTATCAAGCATCTATGGGAGGTCTTTAAGATCTGGATTTGAGAAGCGATCTTAATATCCAAATCACTATACATGGAACAATACAATAGCACTATCCTTATCTCCAAGTATCAGCAGAGAAAGCGCATTATCCTTGAAAGAGTTCATGGATAATTTCATTGTTGATATATGTATCTGAGAATTGAGAAAATGGATAATTAAACATGATTTAATTATCTTGAATAATATGAATTTGATTCATATTATTAGAAGAATTATCTGAGATAATTAAATGTGATTTAATTATCAAAGATGTGAATAATATGAATGTGATTCATATTATTTGGGCACATGAGAATAGAGATCCAAGATGATTAAATGTGATTTAATTATCATGCATATGAATAATGGGGATAGCACTATCCATATTATTCAGGTATATTATAAATGTGATTTATAATATATTAAAAAGAGTATATCGTGATTTATATTTGTTGATTAATTGTTGATGTGAATTGGATTCACATTGGCTGATTAATTGAAAATATAATTTACATTTTATTTTGGGATGTGAATATGATTCACATTTTTCGAATGGCATGATTGCAATGTTCACAAGATAATTATGAATTATTTTATGAAATAATTTAGAACAAGTGTTGTTGTAAATCTTGGAGATATCATGAGATAGTGAGATCTCATGAGATATTGAGGAGATAGACCCATTCTCCCCTTTGTTTAGGGGATAAGGTCAATCTTCTCATTATCTCCAAGATTAATTAATTAATTTGATATGAAATTAGTTATATTGATTTATCGATATATATATTAATTTAAATTAAATTACTTGTTGTTGTGTTTTTATAACAACATCATGGCCATTGAAAGAAACACAAATAAATCTCAACCATTGATTGTGTGTTGTCCATGGATTGAGATCCATGGACTCCCAAAATGCTATATAAGAAGAGGCACCCCTTGCTCTTCAAGTTACATCAAAATAAATTGCTCTCTCCCTCTTTCTCTACACGCTAAGAGTTCTCTCCCTCTCTCTCATTGTGGCCGTCCACCTTGGAGCCCTTGAGAGAGTCGCCATCACCGTAGCATCGTCATTATGCTGCCGGAGTATCTGCTCGTGGATCTCCATATCCTTCAGTGCGCCTTGCTTGTGAAGAAGATGTCAGATCTCATGTGATGAGATCAGAGGATTCACTGCTTGGATCATCAACATGGATTGCGAGAAGGACGTGTCTCATCAACGCGCTCGCAAGCGTCTCCTCCGTCGGATCAGTCTTGAGAGATGATTTCTCGTCATTTAGAGACTCAATCACAACCATGCTTCAAGAGGTAACCTTAATACCTATCGTGGTTTAGATGAAATGATCTGAGAAATGTACTTGGATCATGTGGTTCATCACATTGAAAATTTTAAATTCCACTCCACCAGGCAACTAGTGCGGCTAGTCGCTCCCGATCGCATTTGATGCAATCCACACACTTCCGTGTTGCACTTGAGGATCTCTCCATATCCTTCAAGTGGTATAAGAGCCAGGTTAGAGGTTTTGGATACGATCCATGAACCTAGGAAGACTTGGGCTCGTTAGGGTTCGGGAAAGTTCTATCGCATTTCAATTTTCGCAGCCCTGTTTTGTGATAAATTTTTGCCCTGTTTAAAACGTTTTCAATTGTATAATATTCCCCATTAACTAAGAAAATCATAGGATTTGACTTTGCGTGATTTAGAATCCGATAACTTAAGATATGATCATTTTAATGAACCTATATCCACTGTTTCGGGGATGACGAATCATAACGTAATTAAGGAGTTGGTTACTATTTTGAAAATTCTAAAAATGCATTATTATCACTTATGTTCCATTTTAAATAAAATTAGAAAACTTTAGAAACTGATTTTGCATGATTTGGATTTAAAACGAATGAGAAATGCTCATTTTAGTAAGTGAGGGTCATTGCTAGAAATTGCATACTTAATCGAGAACTTTGTGATTGTCATTTAATTTTTATATAAATTAATGGTTAATTTCTTGAGATAATTTTTGATAAATATTTAAAGATGATAATTACTTCATTAAATGACGTTTCCTTAACAAATAATTGATTAGATATGATCTAGATCACAATTATTTACATCATATACTTTCCAACAAACAAGTTGCTTGAATAGGATCGGGGATTTGTTTAGCAAATCTTCTTACAATGTTAATCAAAATGATTTTAATTATTATTATTATATGATATAACTTCTATTGAAAAATCGATTATCATCTCAAGTATAAAGTGATTGACTTGGCATTATCTTTTCCCTAGGTGGATATGGTGTCTAGTCGGGGAGCGTTGGGGTAGCAGGTTGCGCCGTATGCAGTCGGCCCCACTCTTGTCTGTACTGGCCATGACATCGGGTAGGGAACGGATAATGCTTGATAGATCATGATGTATTTTTCTAATTATTAAAATTTAAAATTATACATATTTGAGATAATACCATATTTTCAAGTAACAATTTAAAAATGTTTGTTAGATATTAATTAGATCATTAATTTAATGTGATTAGATTAATTGGAATCCAATTAAAATTAAAACACTCTATCGTGAATAGAGTTGTTACTTCCCTTAGAAGAATTAATTATGTGATTATGATTCACAATAATTAATTAAAATTTGAACATGATATGGAAGATCGCATAAGTGACATCCATGGTCTCCCATCAAGGCAAAGGGTTCCGTCGCCAGAGATTGTATGTCAGAGATGCCTATCTAAAGTGACATCTTCTGCATACAATCCATTTAGATCGGGCTCTTTGCTTTTCGAAAGAGTAAGGACGTATGCCCAGTGACCCCAATATCGGGTCCTCATATTATTGTGGTGATATTGTATTACGCATAGCGAGTTGTATTCATGTTGATGGTTGATTCAATTAATGACGGGTCAACATCACCTTAGGGGTGGTGGGCCTGGGTGTTAAAGACAGAATTGGGAGATGCAAGTTGGACTTGCAAGGCAGAATGTGTTCCCGCTTCTTTTTATCCGAGTTACAGGTTCTCATATTATTGAGATGTGACAAAGATAAGAAAGGAGATCCCAGATCTTTCTTGATATATAATGGTAAGTATATCTCTTACATTGAAAGTGATTAAGGGAATGGACTTTCAATGTTGACAAGGCAAGACAACTTTGATATAAAAATTCCTAAATCAAAGTAATATGTAAATATATATTTATATATATTTATGCAAGTTTCTTATTTCAGATAATTCTTCATTAAACTCACTCAGTACTATACTCAATAATAACCGGTAAAATAACATGGATTGGATCCATGATCAAAATATTGTACTTGCAGTTTGACACATAATGTATGTGGTTGCAATGTGCAAGTTTCCTCGTAATAATGAGGAATGACAATTAAATAGACAATAGATCTACAACCCTAGAGTTTGTATGTCTCTAGAGTCTAGATCTCTCATTGAATGTACTTTGGAAGTGACACGCCGATGATGATCGTAATTATCAAATAATCCATATAAAATTTAAGAAGATGTTCTGGCATACATATGTGCTCTTGGCATTTAATCATGAATGACATGGTTCACTACTTTATGCAGAATGGTGGCTTTATAAGAGATGATGTATTCAAAATGTTGAGTGCCTACCTGAACTTAAGTCTTTAAGAGTTAAGATGTATGTAGATATGATGAGTGTCATCATTGTATTGTCTATACTCTAGTCATTCATGAAGCTTCATCATATTCATATTGTATGAATTAAATGAAGCATGTATAAATGTCGAAATACTCTTATATTGAAATCTTTTTAATTCAACATAAGAGATCATTTGTCTTAAGCAATGGTTGTTTCGAGATGAAAGGAGCGCAGCGGAAGCATGGGTCGGACCCAAGTTAGAAGAAAAGTCAAAGAGTTGTCTGTACTTCTATGGTTTCCACACACATGACATCCAAAGACTTAGATAAATGCCAATACTGTAATGAGCTGATGTGTTGATAGTATGACTATCAAGTCTATCTAGGATCATTAGAGAAGGACTCAGATAGTGCATCGGAATAATCTACATTTAGTCATTGAAATTGACCTTCTTATTGGATAAGAATAAAATTCTAAAAATTGTATCTCATTTTTCTAGTAACACTTGCAATGGGTTGCATATGTTTTAGAAAATTAGAGAAATTTGATCTTAAGGTTTAATAGTTATCCACATGGATGCTGATGCAATTGCTGCAACAATCTCTATTAGATAAATAGACTTCATATTTTCAGTGGGAGAGCCCTTAGTCTTAGAGAATGTCTCTATGACCTGGATATTAGAATACACTCATTGTTTATTTCTAAATGTTGGAAATAAACATGAATTCTGGAATAGACCTATCATAAAGAGTTATGATGGATATATTTCAGATAGTAATATGACATCTGGAGGACTCTTCTAAATTAGAAAATTAATGAATGGTTCATTAACTTTTCTAATACTGAAATTAAACCTTAACAAGATCAATAGGAGGATGGAGAACATTCGACAATGATCTGGCATCAAATATTGGACATATGTCTATTGATGAAATAAATATACGAGTAAGATATTGAAATTTAGATTGTCTAAAGGTTCAAAACTTACATACTCATGAATATTGTATTCAAAGTAAAATTGTCCAATACACCCTTCTCTAGGAATGGTGTAAGATGTCAAGGTATTCAAGATCTCATACATATTGATGTATGTCGATCATATGTATCATAATAAACATTGATGATATGTGATATCATGTGATGATTAATTGTGATATGAGATTTCTTCTCTTCACCTTAGAAATCTTTGAAATGTTCGAAGATTTCACAATTTTTGTTTAGAACCAAAGTTTGAAGGAAGATGAAATGGATTTGATCTAATCTAGATAGCTTGTACCTATTAAATGAATTCAAGGAATACCTTATGGAGATATGAATATCATTCCTATCTCACTCCTCCTGATACATTCAAACTCAATAGAGTTGTAGGGAGATACAATTGATCATGTGTGACATGATTTCATCAATGATGAATATTAACATAATTACCTCTTAGTTTCCAAGTTATATATGTAGCAGAGACTACAATGTATATACTTTATAAGATTCCATGCATATCTAAACCCACACCCTCATAACCTATGGTTTGGAACCTAGCTTAGTGTTGGACACTTGAGGACTAAAGGTTTCTTGGTCCATAAATTTTTCATGGATGCAAGTAAGCTGGAATCTAGCACAAGAGAGTGCCACTTCATTAGGAAAATAAAGGATGGTTTTGGATACCTACTTTATAAGCTTGAGATTCTTAAAAGATCTCATCTCTAAGGATGTGATTCTTAGAGGATTACTCTCTTGAGAATAAAGATGAAAATGAAGTGAACGAACTCATTTATTCTTGAGAAGATAATGAAGCTCCTGAAATTGGAAAGTAAAAGGACAATTAAAGATGAAACACTAATACCTCTTCCAATGAGTTTGAGGATGGATTCCACGTGTCAGAGAAATCTGACATTGATCGAACTTCATGTGATGAAGCTTCTGAAGATCATGTCATGGAAAGATGGATGTTAGCAATAAAGTCCAAAGTAGACTTCATATACAATTGTTGTATATGGACCCTCGAGGATCCACCTATATGGGTAAGACATGTTAAGGTGTAAATGGATCTTCAAGAGAAAGAGGGAACCTGATGAGAATGTAGAGACCTTCAAAGCACGACTCGTAGCCATGAGCTACATACCGAAGAGAAGACATTGCTTGCGATGAGACTTGCTCTTCAGTGACCTTGCTTAAACCCATCGGAATATCGCAAACTATAGCTACACAACTTGACTTTGACATCTTCAAGATGGAAGTCACTATTGCATTTCTCTATGAATACCTCTCTGAGGATATTCATATGAAGTAGCCCCATGGCTTCATAGTTGAGGAAAGTAAGATGTGCAAGCTGAATAACTCCATCTGTGACTCAAATAGGCTTCTTGTTGTTGGAACATAAGATTTGATGAAATTATAAAGGTTATGATTTCAGATAGAATCTTGATGAGCCATGTGAAGCTTAGTGGGAGTGTCATTGTGTTCATTGTGCTAAATGTAGATGATATCCTAATTGTTTGGAATGATATAAGGCTAATAATAAGTGTTTTTATAGACTGTCTATTCCATGCCTTGAGATATGATCTAAAGGACACCTCTTAAGATCTTAGTTCTGAAAGTGTTCAGAAGCAAAGAGAAGAGGGCATTGGAGCCGTCACATTTGTAGTACACCTTGGACATATTCCATTTTTATGGAAAATTCCAAGAAAGGCTTATTTTCCTTAAGATAAGGTACTGTCCTATATGAAGGGATAACACCTCAAAGAGTTGAGGAAGTGAATGCTATAACTGCTTGCCCTTGTGCGTCAGTTATGAGAAACCTGATGTATGCCTGATGTGTACAAAAGCCAGATGTTTGTCATGCAGTGGGAGTAGTATATTGTTGCTAATCCTACTAAGGTGATAAAACACTTGATTGCAGTAATAACAAAATCTTCATTGATGACAAGACATTAGAGATAGTGATCTCAAGTCTTATCTTCAAGAAATTAAGACTTTATATATGGAGATCTAAAAGGTCTTAACTATGGATACCTTAGGAGATAGAGATATTCAGGTCTAAGGGTATTCTGATAAGGAATATGAAAATACTGGTTATGATAATTATTGAGCTGTAGTGTCAAAGACGCTATAACTAACAAAATTGAGTATTGGTTGCATAAGATACAACATTCGCATTGGATGCGAGCACTGTTACTGGGGACATGCAAGTGCCGTAATAGGACTTGGCATAGTCTCTCTGGAATAGAGTGAATGATTAGCTTACCTATCTATTTTCCTAAATAGCCAATGATTGTCACATGAGTGCGGGTTTAATGATTAGCCCATTAACGGCTCTTTGGGATAGTGGGAGACCATTGGATATGCGAGCCCACGACGAGCCATTAAGCAATAAATGTTATTGCAAATATCATTCCCTGATCTGAAATGAAGAATAATTAATTTGCATAATAGGTCCCTTAGTACAATTAGGGTTATGTATCATGGCCATCTTAATGATCATATAGCCGTTGATTCAGTTATTGAATCAAAGAGGCTGGTGCTTGGATTAATATCTAAAGAGTTAGATTGAGGACTCATCAAGCACTATCAAATGATTGTTAAGAGATGATCTCCAGCCTGAGTAGGAGATGGCAATCCTTTCTCATTTGGCTGATATCTGACTGACCTCTTGATATAGGTCCTCTGCATGGGAATAGTTAGGTCAAAGAGCTGACTTAATGAGATCGAGATAACCAAAGATCTATGTCATATGCTGTCATGATATAGGCATGCATCCTCTGACAAGAGACGGATGTGTTACTATATGTTTGAGTATGTACATTTGGCAGACCAATAGGTTGATGACCTAACCAAGGTCTATACACCAGCGCGCTGGTGTGTATGCAAGGGCATATGAGTAATACAATCTCTCAAAGGGATCATACAGGTTCGTTACTGAACCAGAAGATATGAGCTCACCCATGAGATATTGGGAAGAATCAAATTTCACGCGTAGTCGTCTTGCTTTGGAATCTTGACTGAATTTGTAAGGTTTGATATATGCTTTTAGAAAGTATATGATCAACACCTCGGTATGATATATGCTTTTGGAAAGTATATGATCGATACCAGCTCCAATGATTGAATGAGAACTTTAATGATAAAATCTTGAAGGAGACAGTCTAAAAAAGATCTAAATCTTCGGATTTGTTCTATGTCTTCTAGTATGCAGGATGTAAATGTATTAGGAATGCCTGAGGGTGATGTGATCATAAACGATTGTATAACCAAGACGTTTCCATTCAGAGGGAGTGATGAAACAGGTCTGGATTTTAGTGACTCCTCTCATAGTGAAGTAATATGATCTTAGTCCAACTGATGGACATTGATCTGAATGTGATTTAGATGTAATGAGAAGACTAGATTTGCGATTTTGATTTAATCAAGTATCTATGGGAGGTCCGTAAGATCTGGATTTGAGATGTGATCTCAAAATCCAAGTCACTATACGTGGAACAATACAATCGCCATGTCCTTATCTTCAAGTATCCGCAGAGAAAGCGCATTATCCTTGAAAGAGTTCATGGATAATTTTGTTGTTGATATATGTATCTGCGTATTGAGAAATGGATAATTAAATCTGATTTAATTATCATTAATTAATTGAATTTGATTCATATTATTAGGAGAATTGTCTGAGATAATTAAATGTGATTTAATTATCAAATATGTGAATAATATAAATGTGATTCATATTATTTGGGCACATGAGAATAGAGATCCAAGATGATTAAATGTGATTTAATTATCATGGATATGAATAATATGGATAGAACTACGCATATTATTTAGGTATATTATAAATGTGATTTATAATATATTAAAAAGAGCATATTGTGATTTATATTTGTTGATTAATTATTGATGTGAATTGGATTCACATTGGATGATTAATTGAAAATATAATTTAAATTTTATTTTGGGATGTGAATATGATTCACATTTTTCAAATGGCATGATTGCAATGTTCACAAGATATATATGAATTATTTTGTGAAATAATTTACAACAAGTGTTGTTGTAAATCTTGGAGATATCATGAGATAATGAGATCTCATGAGATAATGAGATCTCATGAGATATTGAGGAGATAGACCCATTCTCCCCTTTGTTTAGGGGATAAGGTCAATCTTCTCATTATTTTTAATTAATTAATTTGATTTAAAATTAGATATATTGATTTATCGATATATATATATATATATATATATGTTGTGTTTTTACAACAACATCATGGCCATTGACAGAAACACAAATCCATCTCAACCATTGATTGTGTGTTGTTCATGGATTGAGATCCATGGACTCCCAAATCCTATATAAGAAGAGGCACCCCTTGCTCTTCAAGTTACATCAAAATGAATTGCTCTCTCCCTCTTTCTCTACATGCCAAGAGTTATCTCCCTCTCTCTCATTGCCGTCGACCTTGGAGCCCTTGAGAGAGTCGCCATCGCCGCAACATCGTCATTAAGCTGACGGAGTATCTGCTCGTGGATCTTCGTCTCCTTCGGTGCGCCTCACTTGTGAAGAAGATGTCAGATCTTGTTTGACGAGATCAGGGGATTCGCTTCTTGGATCATCAACATGGATTGCAAGAAGGATGCGTCTCATCAACGCGCTCACAAGCGTCTCCTCTGTCGGATCAGACTTGAGACAGGAGGTCTCTTCATTTAGAGACTCGATCACAACCACGCTTCAAGAGGTAACCTTAATACCTATAATGGTTTAGATGAAATGATCCGAGAAATGTACATGGATCATGTAGTTTTATCACATTGAAAATTTTAAATTCCGCTCCATCGAGCAACTAGTGCGGCTAGTCGCTCCGATCGTATTTGATGCGATCCACACGCTTCCATGATGCACTTGAGGATCTACCCATATTCTTCAAGTGGTATCAAAAACAGGTTAGAGGTTTTGGATACAATTCATGAACCTAGGAAGATTTGGGCTCGTTAGGGTTCGTGAAAGTTCTATCGCATTTCAATTTTCGCAGCCTTGTTTTGTGATAAATTTCGGCCCTGTTTAGAACTTTTAATACGAAATTTTCAGTTAAATAATGTTACTCATTAATTAAGAAAATAGTAGGATTTGTGTTTGCGTGATTTGGAATCCGATAACTAAAGATATGATCATTTTAATGAACCTATATCCACTGTTTCAGGGATGACGAATCATAACGTAATTAAGGAGTTTGTTACTGTTTTGACACTTCTAAAAATACGTTATTATCACTTAGGTTCTGTTTTAAATCAAATTAGGAAAGTTTAGAAACTGAATTTGCATGATTTGGATTTACAATGAATGAGATATGCGAATTTTAGTAAGTGACGGTCACTGCTGGAAATTGCATACTTAATCGAGATCTTTGTGATTGCCATTTAATTTTTATAGAAATTAATGGTTAATTTCTTGAGATAATTATTGATAAATATTTGTGAAATATTTAAATATGATAATTATTTCATTAAATGATATTTCCTTAACCAATAATTGATTAGATACGATCTAGATCACAATTGGTTACATCATTTACTTTCCAACAAACAAGTTGCTTGAATAGGATCGAGGATTTGTTTAGCAAATCTTCTTATAATGATAATAAAAATGATTTTGATTATTATTATTATATGATATAACTTCTGTTGAAAAATCGATTATCATCTCAAGTATAAAGTGATTGACTTGGCATTATCTTTTCCCGAGTTAGATATGGTGTCTAGTCGGGGAGCGTTAGGGTAGCAGGTTTCACTGTATGCGGCCTGCCCCACTCCCATCGGTATTGGCCATGACAACGGGTAGGGAACGGATAATTCTTGAGAGATCATGATGTATTTTTCTAATTATTAAAATTCGAAATAATATGTATTTGAGATAATACCATATTTTCAAGTAACAATTAAAAAATATTTATTGGATATTAACTGGATCATTAATTTAGTGTGATTAGATTAACTAAAATCCAATAACAATTAAAACACTCTATCATGGATAGAGTTATTTCCCTTATAAGAATTAATTATGTGATTATGATTCACAATAATTAATTAAAATTTGAACATGATATGGAGGATCGCATAAGTGACATCCATGGTCTCCCGTCATGGCAAAGGGTTCAATTGCCAGAGATTGTATGTCAGAGACGCCTATCCGAAGTGACATCTCCTGCATACAAGCTATTTAGATAGGGCACTTTTCTTATCTAGAGAGTAAGGATGTATGCATAGTAACCCAAATATCGGGTCCTCATATTATTGGGGTGATATTGGATTGCACATAGCGAGTTGTATTCCTGTTGATGGTTGATTCAATTAATGACGAGTCAACGTTGTTAGCAATGTGAGCCCGATGCGAACCATTCCTACAATAAATGTTATTGTAATAAATGATTTATCAATAAAAGTTATTGATTATGTTTAACTCCCTTTCTGAGATTGATTGAATGAATGCACTATAAGGTCCCTCTGTACAATAAGGGTTATGTACCTTGCCCAACTTGATAATCACACAACTATTGATTCATTGATTGAATAATAGAGGCTGATGCTTGGATGAATACCTAAGGAGTTAGATAGAGGACTCATCAAGCATCATCAAATGATTGTTAAGTGATGATCTCTAGCCTGAGTAGGAGATGGCAGTCCTTTCTCATTAGGCTGATATCTGATTGACCTCTTTATGCAGGTCCTCTACATGGGAATAATGATTCGGAGGTATCAGATTAGTTGAGTCAATGGGTTGACTTAACGAGATCGAGATAAACAAAGACCTATGTTGAATACTTTCACAACATAGGCACACATCCTCTGAGCAGAGACAGATGTTTTGCTATATGTCTGAGTGTGTACATTTGGAAGACCAATATGTTGATGACCTAACCAAGGTCTATACACCGACGAGCTGGTGTGCATGTAAGGACATATGAGTAATACGGACTCTCAAAGGGATCATACAAGTTCACTTGTGAACCGGGAGACATGAGCTCACTCATGAGGTATTAGGACTGATCAAATTCCATGCATGGTCGTTATGCTTTGGAAGCATGACATGAATTTGAAGGTAAGATATATGCTTTGTGAAAGCATATGATCTATACCAAATCACAAATGACCAAGATTGAGAAACTTAGTGATCAAACCCTGAAGATGACAGTGTAAAAGTGATCTATATCTTCAGGATGATCATAGGTCTTCAGTATGCATGATGTACATGTAATGGGAATACTTGAGGGTGATTTGATGATAAACGATAGTATAACCAGGACACTTCCATTCCGAGGGAGTGATGAAACATGTCTGGATTTTAGTGACTCATCTCAATAGAGAAGTGACCTAATCTTAGTCCATGTATTGGACATTGATCTGAATACGATTCAGATGCAATGAGAAGATTAGGTTTACGACCTTGTTTTAATCAAGCATCTATGAGAGGTCAATGGGATCTAGATTTGAGATGTGATCTCAATATCCAAGTCACTATACGTGGAACAATACAATCACCCTGTCCTTATCTTCAAGTATCTGAGGAGAAATCACATTATTCTTGAAGGGTTCAAGAATAATTCCATAGAGCATTAAGAAATTGATAATTAAATGTGATTTAAATATATTGATATGTGTGGAAATTATCCAATATAATTAAATGTGATTTAATTATTATGGATAAGAATAATATGGATAGTAATATCCAATTATTCATAATATATTATAAATGTGATTTATAATGTATTAGAGAGAGCTAATCATAATTTATATTTGTTGATTAATTATTAATGTGTATTGGATACACATTGTTTAATTAATTGAAATGTAAATTATATTTTGTTTTGGGTTGTGAATGTGATTCAAAATTTTCCAATGACAAGATTGCAATATTCTTAAAATTAATTATGAATTATTTTTGAAAAATTAATCGCAACAAAAGTTGTTGGAGATTATGTGAGAAATCCATGGAGATATGCAATCTCATGATATTGCATGAGATTGCCTCCACCATAAGGAGATGGTGGACGGCTACACATTCCCACAAGGAATGTGGTAGCCATCCCCCCCTTTCCTTATGGGGAGTGATCTCCATGCTAATCTCTCCTAATTGCTTGATCTAATATAGGATTGGATTATATTTGATGTATAAAATATATTTGATTTAAAATTAGATTATTAGTTGTTGGATTTTACCAACAACAATCCTGACCATTGGATTAGACATAAATCAATCTCATCCATTGATTTTATATGTCCCATGGATTGAGATCCATGAATCCCAAAGCCCTATAAATAGAGAGGCATACCATGCTCTCTAGGTTAAGCTTTTTGAAGCACATCTCTCTGCGTCTCTTTCTTCCCTCCACACGTCAGCCCTCTCTCCCTCTTCTTGGTGGCCGTCCATCAAATCCTAGTGGGAGATAGGTGTCATCGCCTCCGCCACCGCACCGCCGCTTCGACATTCTTCGGCTCTCCGTCTTCTTCGAGTGCTACGCTCGTGAAGAAGACATCGGATCTCGTACGACGAGATCAAGAAATCACCGTGCTTGGATCAACTCATTGGATTGCGAGGATCACGCGATACATCTTCGCGCTCGCAAGCTTCTTCTCCGACGATCAGACTTGAGAAAGGAGGTCTCTTTTCGTAGATACTCGATCAAACATGCTTCAAGAGGTATTCCTTTATACTTGTTGTGGTTATAGATGAAACGATCCGAGAATCGTTCTTGGATCATTTGGTTTCATCGCATGAAAATTTTTTAAATTCCACTGCATAGAACAACTAGTACGACTAGTCGTTCTTCGTCGTATTCGATACGACGCTCACGCTTCCGTGATTCACTTGAGGATTATTTCATATCCTATAAGTGGTATCAGAGCCTCAGGTCGAAGGTTTTGGATACGATATGCAAACCTAGGACGACTTGGGTTCGTAGAGGTCGCGAAAGTTTTTGTCGCATTTGATTTTTGCACTTCTATTTAGTGAATAAATTCGGCCCTGTTTAAATTATTTAAACACGAATTAGTCACTTGATTTTTGTTCTCCATTAAATAAGGAAACCATAGGATCTGAGTATACGTATTTGGATTCCGTTTGCTTGAGATATGGTTGTTTTAATAAACATGTATGCACTATTGCAGGAACTGTAAATCATAAAATGATTAATGAGTTAATTATTGTTTTGATCTGACTTTAAATGCGTGAAATATCGATTAGGTTCTGTCCTAAATCAAATTAGCATTCTTTGAAAATTGATTTTGTCTAATTTGAATTTAAATTGATTGAGATATGCTAATTTTAGTAGTAGGGGGCACTGCTGAAATTACAGTCCTAATCAAGAACTATGTGATTGTCAATTAGTGAAATTAATTGTTAATTTCATGAAATAATTATGGAAATATTTGAGAAATATTGAAGATGATTATATCCTTAATTGACTTGGCCTCAACCAATAATTTGATTAGATTTGATCTAGATCATAATTGGAAACACAATCATCAAACTCCTTGCTTGAATATGATTGGGAATTCGTCTAGTAAATGTCCTTATAATCAAAAATATTTTGATTATTACTATATGGAATAGTTTCGGTTGAAGAACCGATGATCATCTCAAGTACAAATTGATCTATTTGGCATTATCCTTTCCTGAGGAGTATATGGTGTCTAGTCGGAGAACATTGGGGTAGCGGGTTGCAACATGTGTGGTCCGTCCCACTCTCGTCGGTCCTGGCCATGACAACGGTTAGGGACTCGATAATGCCGATGAAATCAAGATGTATTTTCTAATTATTAAAATCCGAATTATTACGTACTTTGAGATAATACCATATATATTCAAGTAAAACAATCAAGTTTGTTGATTGAATTGGATTGATAATTAATTTAATATGATTGAATTAGTTATGCCCAATTAAAACACTCTATTATGAATAGAGTTGTTAATTCTCTTGGAAGAATTAATTACATGAATATGATTCATAATAATTAATTAAAATTTGAATATGAGATGAAGGATCACACAAGTGACATCCATGGTCTCCCGTCAAGGCGAAGGGTTTCGTCACCATATATTATATGTAGGAGACGTCTGTCCGAAGTGATAGATCATGCATATGTTCCATTTGGATCGGGCTTGTCGCTTCTCGAAGGAGTAAGGACGTATGCGTAGTGACCCCAATATCGGGTCCTCATATTATTGGGGCGATATTGGATTGCGCATAGCGAGTTGTATTCTTGTTGACGGTTGGTTCAATTAATGACGAGTCAACATCAACTTAGGGGTGATGGGCCCGGGTATTAAAGACCGAATTGGGAAATGCAAGTTGGACTTGCAAGGCAGAATGTGTTCCCACTTCTCTTTTATTGGAGTCATAGGTTCTCATATTATTTGGATATGACAAAGATAAGGAGGAGATCCCAGTTCTTGCTTGAGATATAGCGGTAAATATATCTCTTACTTTGAAAAGTGATTAAGGGAATAAACTTTCAAAGTTGACAGAGCAAGAATAATTTGATTTAGAATGCCTTAATCAAATATCATAAATTGAATATATGATTATATGTTCTAATATAGTGCATTCTTAATTTCAGAAAATGAAGTCCATGAACCCACTAAGCAGGCTTCTGGAGGTTAACCAGTTGACCGGACCAAATTACTCGGATTGGATCCGTAATTTGGATCTTGTGCTCTCAGCTGAGCGCATAAGTTATGTGCTCTCATAAGACAAGCATGAAAACCCTAAATCACAGGAAGAAAAGGCATACAATGACAAGTATGATGAAGACCATGTCTTGGCTAGATGCTATATCCTGGGTTCTCTCTCCAATGTTCTTCAGAAACAACATGTGGAGATGAGCACATGCCAGAAAATTATACAGAATCTAAAAGATATGTTTGGTGACATTAACCGCACCCAGCGATACAACATTATGAAAGAACTCGTTCGCTGCAAGATGTAGGAAGGAATGTCAGTCCGTGAACATGTACTCAAAATGTTTGGGTACTTGTCGGAGCTGGAAACTCTTGGGGCAAGCATGGATGCAGACATGCAATCTGATTTTATTCTGCTATCTTTGCCCAAGTCTTTCAATAACTTTGTGGATTCATTACACATGAACAAGCTGGAATTGACAATTGCTGGACTTCTTTCTACTCTAAAGTCTACTAAAGACATAATGAAGAAAGATGGTCCTGCTGGTAGTGTAATGGTTGCACAGGTCAGAGGGAAGCACGATCGGAAGCAAGGTTCTTGGAAGGGACCGGCCTAAAAGAGAAAGAAGAAGAGTCAAGGTGTTGGCTCATCTTCTAATGCATCCACACTGATAACGTCGAAGAAAACCGATGCCTATCACCACTGCAAGAAGCCGGGGCACTAGAGGCGTAATTGCTCAGAATACCTGAAGTCGATCGACAAAGGTAAAGCCCCGGCAGGTATGAAATCTACTTTTATCATTGAAACCAGATTTCTTGTTGGACGAGAAGGAAGTTGGGTTGTTGATTCTGGTGCTTCTGTTCAAGTATGCAATTTGTTGCATCTGTTTCAGGAAACTTGAAATCTGGAAGAAGGGGAGATAATCATCCAGATGGGATTTGATGCAAGTGTTGCAGCAGTCGCCGTCTGTTGACTATCATTATCTAGTGGTAGAGTCCTAGTACTTAAAGAGTGTCTTTATGTACCTGAAGTCAGGAGGAATTTGATATCTGTATCTAAGCTAGTTAGAAGTGGATATTCATTCCTTTTCTGTAATAAATTAGTCATAAATCATTATGATAAATATATTGCAGATGGTATTTTGACTTTTGATGGACTCTATGAATTATGCATTAATGAGCATGTCATGAATGTTACAACCACTAATAAAAACCCTAAAAGATCCAGGGAGAATAAAAATCATTCAAATATGATTTGGCATCAAAGGCTTGGTCATTTATCTGTTGATAGGATCAATAGATCGATAAAGGATGGACCTTTGAATTTTCTGCAGGTTCAATCTTTACCTACTTGTGAACATTGCATTCGAGGTAAAATGACTAGGATGTCTTTCCGTAACAAGGTTACAAGATGCGAATGTATTATTGACCTAATACATACCAATGTATGCGGTCCCTTCAGTATTGCGACTCGAAATGGATATCGATATTATTTGACGTTTATTGATGACCATTCGCGATACAGGTTTGTCTTCCTATTACGTCATAAATCTGAAACCTTTGAAAAGTTCAAAGAATTCAAGGCTTTGGTTGAGAACCAAATCGATAGGAAGATTAAGCAGATTCGATCTGATCGAGGTGGCGAGTACCTCTCAGATGAATTCAAGGAATACCTTAAAGATAATGGAATTGTTTCCAATCTCACTCCTCCTGGAACTCCCCAACTTAATGGTGTTGCTGAAAGACACAACAGGATCATCATGGATATGGTCCGTTCATTGATGAGCAAAGCACATTTACCACTTAGTTTCTGGGGATATGCAGTAGATACTACAATATATATCCTGAATAAGATTCCTAACAAATCTGTACCTAAGACTCCTCATGAGCTCTGGTATGGAACCAAACCTAGTGTTAATCACATGAGGGTTTAGGGTTGCTTGGTTCATGCGAAGAACATGGACGCAAGTAAGCTAGAATCTCGCACTCGTGAGTGTTACTTCATTAGGTATGTTAAGGATGGTATTGGATACCAGCTCTATGACCCTGAGACAAAAAAGGCTTTTGTCTCTAGAGATGTGAAATTTCTGGAAGATGATTTTCTTAAAGGTCAAGACAAAAATGAAGTAGAGGAACTCATTGAATCCCCTAAGGATTCTGAGCTTCCTAGACTAGAAACTGAAGAGATAAATAAAGATGAAATACCCATACCTCTTCGAAGGAGTTCGAGGGTGGTTGCACCACCTTTAAGGTATGGATTCCATGTGCCAAGTGAAACTGACAATGATCCTACTTCATTTGATGAAGCACTTGTGGATCATGACATGTATAGATGGATGCTAGGAATGTAGTCAAAAATTGACTCCATACATAAAAATGGTGTATGAACCCTAGAGGATCCACCTAAAGGGGTAAAACCCATTGGGTGTAAATGGATCTTCAAGAGAAAAAGGGGACCTGATGGGAAAGTAGAGACTTTCAAAGCACGACTCGTGGCCAAGGGCTACACACAGAGAGAAGGCATCGACTACGATGAGACATTCTCTCCTGTGGCTATGCTTAAATCCATCAGGACATTGCTAGCTATAGCTGCATATCTTGACTACGACATCTGACAGATGGACGTCAAGACAGTTTTCCTCAATGGATACCTCGAGGAGGATATCTACATGGAGCAGCCCCAGGGCTTCATAACTGAGGATGGCAAAGTATGCAAGCTGAAGAAATCCATCTATGGGATCAAGCAAGCTTCTCGTAGCTAGAACATCATATTTGACGAAACCATAAAGAGTTATGATTTTGTGCAAAATCCTGATGAACCTTGTGTGTACAAAAAGCTTAGTGGGAGCGCCATTGTGTTCATCGTGCTTTACGTAGATGACATCCTTATCATTGGGAATGATACAGGGATGATGACCAGTGTGAAGATTTGGCTATCCCATACCTTTGAGATGAAAGATCTTGGAGAAGCCTCTTACATCTTAAGCCTGAAGTTGTTCAGAAACTGAGAAAAGAGGATTTTGAGATTGTCACAACATGTATACATTAAGAAGATTCTTGAACAATTCTGTATCGATAATTCCAAGAAAGGATTCCTACCCTTAAGACATGGTATCCATCTCTCTAAAGGAATCGCTCCTCAAACTGTTGAGGAAAAAAAAGCCATGGCTAGATGCCCTTATGCATCAGCTATAGGAAGCTTAATGTATGTTATGATGTGTACTAGGCCAAATATCTGCCATGCAGTGGGAGTGGTAAGTCGTTACCAATCCTGCTATGGAGAACAACACTGGAATGCAGTAAAGAACATATTCAAATATCTAAGAGGAACGCAAGATTACATCTTGGTTTGTGGAGATGGTGATCTCCAAGTCTTGGGATATACAGATTCCGACTTCCAATCGGATATTGATGATCGAAAGTCGACATCGGGGTTAGTATTCCTATTGAATGGTGGTGCTGTGAGCTGGAGAAGCAAGAAGCAGGACACTACGACAGATTTAACAACAGAAGCCAAGTACATTGCCGCATCGGATGCTGCAAAGGAGGCAGTGTGGTTGCGCAAGTTCATCCTAGAGCTTGACGTAGTTTCCTCTGATACTCCCATCCCGCTACTCTGAGATAACATGGGAGCCATTGCCCAGGCGAAGGAACCCAAATGGCATCAGAAGAGCAAGCACGTGGAAAGGAAATATCACATCATTCGGGAGATTCAAAAGCATGGTGATATCATCATCACCAAGGTGGCCTCTGCTGACACCGTTGCTGATCCTCTTACCAAACCTATGACACATAAGGTTTTCGACCAGCATGTAATGAGTATGGATTTAAGGATTGTTCCTGAATGGTTCTAAGGGCTAGTGGGAGATTTTTAGCAATGTGAGCCCGAGGCGAACCATTCATGCAATAAATGTTATTGTAATAAATGCTTTATCAATAAAAGTTATTGATCATGTTTCACTCCCTTTCTGAGATTGATTGAATGAAAGCACTATAAGGTCCCTTTGTACAATAATGGTTATGTACCTTGGCCAACTTGATAATCACACAGCTGTTGATTCATTGATTGAATCATAGAAGCCGATGATTAGAAGAATATCTAAGGAGTTAGATAGGGGACTCATCAAGCATCATCAAATGATCGTTATGTGATGATCTCCATCCTGAGTTCCTTTCTCATTAGGCTGATATCTGATCGACCTCTTAATGCAGGTCCTCTGCATGGGAATAATGATTCGGAGGTATCAAATTAGTTGAGTCAATGGGTTGACTTAACAAGATCGAGATAACCAAAGACCTATGTTGAATACTGTCACAACATAGGCACACATCCTCTGACCAGAGACAGATGTGTTGCTATATGTCTGAGTGTGTACATTTGGCAGAACAATAGGTTGATGACCTAACCAAGGTCTATACATCGGCGAGCTGGTGTGCATGTAAGGACATATGAGTAATACGATCTCTCAAAGGGATCATACATGTTCACTTGTGAACCGGGAGACATGAGCTCACTCATGAGGTATTGGGACTGATCAAATTAAATGCATGGCCGTTATGCTTTGGAAGCATGACATGAATTTGAAGGTGAGATATATGCTTTGTGAAAGCATATGATCTATACCAAATCCCAAATGACCAAGATTGAGAAACTTAGTGATCAAACCCTGAAGATGATAGTGTAAAAGTGATCTATATCTTCAAGATGATCATAGGTCTTCCAGTATGCAGGATGTACAGGTATTGGGAATACCTATGGGTGATTTGATCATAAACGATTGTATAACCATGACGCTTCCATTCCGAGGGAGTGATGAAACTGGTCTGGATTTTAGTGATTTCTCTCAATAGAGAAGTGACCTAATCTTAGTCCATGTATTGGACATTGATCTGAATAAAATTCAGATGCAATGAGAAGATTAGGTTTACGACCTTGATTTAATCAAGCATCTATGAGAGGTCCATAGGATCTAGATTTGAGATGTGATCTCAAGATCCAAGTCACTATATGTGGAACAATACAATCGCCCTGTCCTTATCTCCAAGTATCTGAGGAGAAATCACATTATTCTTGAAGGGTTAAAGAATAATTCCATAGATGTAAGCATTAAGAAATTGATAATTAAATGTGAGTTAATTATCTTGATATGTGTGGAAATTATCCAATATAATTAAATGTGCTTTAATTATTATAGATAAGAATAATATGGATAGTAATATCCAATTATTCATAATATATTATAAATGTGATTTATAATGTATTAGAGAGAGCTAATCATAATTTATATTTGTTGATTATATATTAATGTGTATTGGATACACATTGTTTAATTAATTGAAAATTTAAATTATATTTTGTTTTGGATTGTGAATGTGATTCACAATTTTCCAATAGCAAGATTGCAATATTCTAAAAATTAATTATGAATTATTTTTGAAGAATAAATCACAACAAAAGTTGTTGGGGATTATAGGAGAAATCCATGGAGATATGCAATCTCATGATATTGCATGAGATTGACTCCACCATAAGGAGATGGTGGACGGCTACACATTCCCACAAGGAATGTGGTAGCCGTCCCCCCCCCTTTTCTTATGGGGAGTGATCTCCATGCTAATCTTTCCTAATTGCTTGATCTAATTTAGGACTGAATTATATTTGATGTGTCAAATATATTTGATTTAAAATTAGATTATTAGTTGTTGGTTTTTACCAACAACAATCTTGACCATTGGATTAGACATAAATCAATCTCATCCATTTATTTTATATGTCCCATGGATTGAGATCCATGGATCCAAAAACCTTATAAATAGAGAGGCATACCTTGCTATCTAGGTTAAGCTTTTTGAAGCACATATCTCTCTCTTTCTTCACTCCACACATCAGCCCTCTCTCCCTCTTCTTGGTAGCCGTCCACAAATCCTTAGTGGGAGATAGCCGTCGTCGCCTGCACCACCACGCTGCCACTTCGACATTCTTCGGCTCTCCGTCTTCTGGGAGTGCTACGCTCATGAAGAAGATGTCGGATCTCGTACAACGAGAGCAGGAGATCACCGTGCTTGGATCAACTCATTAGATTGCGAGGATCACACGACTCATCCCAGCGTTCGCAAGCTTCTTCTCCGATGATCGGACTTGAGACAGGAGGTCTCTTTTTGTAGAGACTCGATCAACCATGCTTCAAGAGGTATTCCTTTATACTTGTTGTGGTTTTAGATGAAACGATCCGAGAATCGTTCTCGGATCATGTGGTTTCATCGCATGAAAATATTTTTAATTCCGCTGCATAGAACAACTAGTATGACAAGTCGTTCTTCATCGTATTCTATACGACGCTCATGCTTCCGTGATGCGCTTGAGGATTATTCCATATCCTTCAAACATCACCTTAGGGGAGGTGGGCCCGGGTGTTAAAGACCGAATTGGGAGATGCAAGTTGGACTTGCAAGGCAGAATGTGTTCCCGCTCTTTTTATCTGAGTTACATATTCCCATATTATTGAGATGTGACAAAGACAAGGAAGGAGAGCCCAGATCTTGCTTGAGATATTATGGTAAGTATATCTCTTACATTGAAAGTGAGTAAGGGAATGAACTTTCAATGTTGACAAGGCAAGGCAACTTTGTTATAAAAATTCCTAAATCAAAGTAATATGTATATATATATATTTATTTATGGAAATTTCTTATTTCAGATAATCCTTCATTAAACTCACTCAGAACTATACTCAACAATAACCAGTAAAATAACATGGATTGGATCCATGATCAAAATATTATACTTGCAGTTGGACACATAATGTATGTGGTTGCAATGTGCAAGTTTCCTCGTAATAATGAAGAATGATAATTAAATAGAAAATAGGTCTACAACCCTAGAGTTTGTATGTCTCTATAGTATTAATCTCTCATCGAATGTACTTTGGAAGTGACATATCGATGATGATCGTAATTATTAAATAATCCTTATAAAATCTAAGAAGATGTTCTGGCATACATATGTGCTCTTGACATTTAATCATGAATGACATGGTCTACTACATTAGGCAGAATGGTAGCTTTATCAGAGATGATGTATTCAAAATGTCGAGTCCCTACCTGAACCTAAGTATTTAAGAGTTAAGATGTATGTAGATATGATGAGTGTCATCATCCTACTGTCTATACTCTAGTCATTCATGAAGCTTCATAATATTCATATTGTATGAATTAAATGAAGCATGTATAAATGTCGAAATACTCTTATATTGAAATCTTTTTAATTCAACATAAGAGATCCTTTGTCTTAAGCAATGGTTGTTTAGACATGAAAGGAGCGCAGTGGAAGCATGGGTCGGACCCAAGTTAGAAGGAAAGTCAAAGAGTTGTCTGTACTTCTATGGTTTCCATACACATGACATCCAAAGACTTGGATAAATGTCAATACTGTAATGAGCTGATATGTAGATAGTATGACTATCAAGTCTATCTAGGATCCTTAGAGAAGGACTCGGATAGTGCTTCATAATAATCTACATTTAATCATTGAAATTGACCTTCTTATTGGATAAGATTAAAGGTCTAATAATTGTATCACAATTTTCTAGTAACACTTGCAATGGGTTGCATATGTTTTAGAAAATTAGAGAAATTTGATCTTAAGGTTTAATAGTTATCCACATGGATGCTGATGCAATTGTTGCAACAATCTCTATTGGATAAATAGACTTCATATTTTCAGTGGGAGTGCCCTTAGTCTTAGAGAATGTCTACATGACCTAGATATTAGAATACACTCATTGTTTATTTCTAAATGTTGGAAATAAACATGAATTCTGGTATATGCCTATCATAAAGAGTTATGATGGATATATTTCAGATAGTAATCTGACATCTGGAGGACTCTTCTAAATTAGAAAATTAATGAATGGTTCATTAACATTTCTAATCCTGAAAATAAACCTTAACAAGATCAATAGGAGGATGGAGAACATTCGACAATGATCTGGCATCAAATCTCGGACATATGTCTATTGATGAAATAAATAGACTAGTAAGATATTGAACTTTAGATTGTCTAAAGGTTCAAAACATACATACTCATGAATATTGTATTAAAAGTAAAATTGTTCAATACACCCTTCTCTAGGAATGGTGTAAGATGTCAAGGTATTCAAGATCTCATACATATTGATGTATGTCGATTATATGTATCATAATAAACATTGATGATATGTGATATCATTTGATGATTAATTGTGATATGAGATTTCTCCCCTTCACCTTAGAAACCTTTGAAATGTTCAAAGATTTCACAATTTTTATTTAGAACCAAAGTTTGAAGGAAGATGAAATGGATTTGATCTAATCTAGGTAGCTTGTACCTATTAGATGAATTCAAGGAATACCTTATAGAGATATGAATATCATTCCTATCTCACTCCTCCTGATACACCCAAACTCAATAGAGTTGTAGGGAGATACATTGATCATGTGTGACATGATTTCATAAATGACGAATATTAGCATAATTAACTCTTAGTTTCCAAGGTATATATGTAGTAGAGACTACAATGTATATACTTTATCAGATTCCATGCATATCTAAACCCACACCCTCATAAGCTATGGTTTGGAACCTAGCTTAGTGTTGGACACTTGAGGACTAAAGGTTGCTTGATCCATAACTTTTTCATGGATGCAAGTAAGCTGGAATCTAGAACAAGAGAGTGCCACTTCATTAGGAAAATAAAGGATGGTTTTGGATACCTACTTTATGACCTTGAGATTCTTAAAAGATCTCATCTCTAAGGATGTGATTCTTAGAGGATTACTCTCTTTAGAATCAAGATGAAAATGAAGTGAATGAACCCATTTATTCTTGAGAAGATAATGAAGCTCCTGAAATTGGAAAGTAAAAGGACAATTAAAGATGAAACACTAATACCTCTTCAAATGAGTTTGAGGATGGATTCCATGTGTCAGAGAAATCTAGCATTGATCGAACTTCATGTGATAAAGCTTCTGAAGATCATGTCATGGAAAGATGGATGTTAGCAATAAAGTCCAAAGTAGACTTCATATACAATTGTTGTATATGGACCCTTGAGGATCCACCTATATGGGTAAGACCCGTTAAGGTGTAAATGGATCTTCAAGAGAAAGAGGGAACCTGATGAGAAGGTAGAGACCTTCAAAGCACGGCTCATAGCCATGAGCTACATATCGAAGAGAAGACATTTCTTGCGATGACACTTGCTCTTCTATGACCTTGCTTAAACCCATTGGAATATCGCAAACTATAGCTACACAACTTGACTTTGACATCTTCAAGATAGAAGTCAATATTGCATTTCTCTATGAATACCTCTCCGAGGATATTCATATGAAGTAGCCCCTTGGCTTCATAGTTGAGGAAAGCAAGTTGTGCAAGCTGAATAACTCCATCTATTGGCTCAAATAGGCTTCTTGTTGTTGGAACATAAGATTTGATGAAATTATAAAGGCTTGATTTCAGATAGAATATCGATGAACCATGTGAAGCTTAGTGGGGGTGCCATTGTGTTCGTTGTGCTAAATGTAGATGATATCCTAATCATTTGGAATGATAGAAGGATAATAATAATTGTTTTTATAGACTGGCTATTCTATGCCTTGAGATATGATCTCAACGATACCTCTTAAGATCTTAGTTCTGAAAGTGTTCAGAAGCAAAGAGATGAGGGCATTGGAGCTGTCGCATTAGTGGTACGACTTGGACATATTCCATTTTTTTGGAAAATTCCAAGAAAGGCTTCTTTTCCTTAAGATATGGTACTATCCTATTGATGACTGAGAGAACCTCTGACTATCGGGCTAAGGTAAAAATATTCGGTGTCGTTGCGACCCAAATAGAGAGACTCAGTCAACAAGAAAATCAGACCACCAAATCAAAAATAAACCAAGGAAACACAAGGAGCGGTCTTCGCTATTTATTTAACCTGGTATAGCGACCAGGGTCAAACTCAAGGAGCACGGGTTGGCTGAATCGGCCTACGAAGTAGTCAAAAATAAAATAAAATAAAGAAATGATTTTTTTGGTGAATTTTATATATTTTTAAAATTTTTACGGATTTTTAATTATGAAGAAAATGTAAAAAGAAAACAAAAAGCACAATTTATAAAACACTCCAAAATAACTCAGAAAATTCAAATAAAATGATTTTTGGGTTGTATATATTTTTAAGTGTTTGTGGTGATTTTTCCATAATTTTATAATTTTTTGTTGATTTTATAAAAATAGAAAAAGGTTAAAAATCAGAAACAATATACAGCCAGATTTGGAAGGATAATTAAATATATATAATTAGCCTCTAAAAATATGGAGACAATTTTTGTGATAACTAGAAATAAAAATTAAGCTACAGGAACAAAAATTGCATTTTTTTTTAATTTTATAGAATTTATAATGATTTTTATAAGATTTTTAGTGTTTTGAGATTTTTAGGTGTTTTATAAATCCAAATTCAACCAAAATTGGACTGAAGCTAAAAGACACTAAAAGAAATAGTAGGTAATTTTTTTAGAATTTTTAAAAGGTTTTTATTTTTTAGTTGATTTTTCAATTCAAACAGTAATAAAAATGCATTTTTTGAATTTTTTAAAATATCAAAATAACTCAAAAATGTCCCAAAAATTTTGTGAAATTTTTACACAGTGGCAGGGGCCACGTATCTAAATTTCACAAGATTTGGAATTAATTTGATATTTTATTCAACCAATACAAAAGCCACATCACATAGGGACCTAAACGCAAGAAAAGTAACTTTCAGGGGCTAAACTGTAACACGTGCTAGAAGTATAGGGGCTAAACCACAATATTCACACAAAATTCGCACATGTTCCAATTCCAGTACGCATAGGGGTATATATGCAAATAATTAAACTAAAGATTCATTCCAAAACAGTCAGAAAACCCAAGCCCTAAACATGCAATTCGCCCACAAAATCACATGTCGAAGCACGTGTCTCCACAAAGCAGGGACTAAAATGCAAATATAAGCAACGACATGTCCAGATATGCAAATTATCCAAGTGTGCAAGTTTATTTAACAGACTAAATAAAAACTAAAATAAACTGCAGGGGGTCGGGCGCAAGTTACCCAACCAAAGCGCGTGCGGCGCACGTGAGGGCCAGGTGTCGAGCGGTGAATGGCAGATGGCGTGCGGCTGTGATGGAGCCTCCTGGAAGATCCAACAGTGCTGACACGACACCGAACGTGGGGTGCACATGGCCGTTAGATCTGGTATCCAACGGCCTAATAGGAGCAGGGTACGGACGGCTCGGATGATATCTGGAGGCGAGGGGCGATCCGACGACAGAGAGATAGGATGGAAGAACTCCTCCTGGGCAAGCTTTTCCGACGAGCTGGGAGCGATCCGAGCGTTCGATGGAAGATCAGAGAGGGGGGTTCTCCTCGCGATGACGATCCGCGTCGGGTGGTAGCGTCCGATGGAGCTCCCAACGGTTAGATCCTCCGGCGAAGGAGGAGGGACCTAGGCTGCTCCGACAGAGGGTGGAGAATGAAACTGAGGGAGGTATGTCGCGCTTATTCACCTGGAGAAGATAGCTCGTGCTCGGAGGAAGTCTCTGACATGGGTTATTGAACCAACAATAAAGGGAAGCGGCGTGGATAGGCGGAGGGAGGTTCCGGCGGAGGTGGCGGAAGGAACTAGACCCGATCTTGGCTCGGATAGCCAAGATCGAGGTGATCAGATCGTGGAAGGAAGGTGACAATGGGTCGAGGGATCTATCAATACGGGTGAGGTGAAGTGACGGGGCTCAAACCACTGGGGCGTAACTGGTGGAGCTAGGTGGAAAAGATCGAATTAAATGACGAAATGGAACCTAAGGGAAATACCTGATGGTTGGAGTCGACTGTGGGGGAGATGTTGGATCTCCGATAGTCTTCGCCTCGATGGAGCGTCGCCTCCAGAGGCTCGGGCTACGCCGACGGGGGAGCTCGACGACGATGGTCGTCGGACCCGGGGTACACACCTCCAATCACTCTCTGCAACACCTTCCGCACTCGCTGTCTCTCGAGGAAGAAGATGGAGGTCACAGGGATCGAAGATGGTGGCCGAAGGTACTAGAAATGGTGGAGGGAGGCAAGGCTTTATACTGGTAGGGGTCCGGCAAGAATGGAGTCGGGCAAGCAAATGTTGTGCACGGATCCCTAAGAAGAATGGCAGGCGTGGATCAGGGATGTAACATGAATAATCGGGGCCCGGGGTTTAAGGAAATGGTTGGCAGATCGAGGCGTGAAAAAATGGAGAAATCGGGTTGGCGCCAAGATCCGTGAGGCTTGTGGTCCTGGGGGAGAGTTGACCGGGGTCAACAATCCCCCGTGGACCATTAGGAAAAATGCATTAGAAAAAGATTTGAAAATTCAAAATAAAATAAGAAAAGGCTTTACTTCAAAATATTTACAAAATAAAAAATGTTTATTAATTTCGAAGTATTTTTAGTGATTTTTAATTATTTTTTTGAAAAATAAATTATGTATTTACATTATATTATTATTATATACATGTATAAATACCTATGTATTTTTGAATTTTATTTTTATTATTTTATTTATGTACAATTATTCCAATTTTTTATTTTTTATTTACATCATAAAATTTGGAATATATAATGATATTTATTTGATTTTTATTAATTATTTACAAGGGTGAAATAAATACATCTTTTATTTTATATACATGGTATATGTACACTGATGAGAGAGAAATTATTTTTGTTTTATTTTTATTTTTCTTATTTTTATTTTATTTTTATAAATATGTAAAAAATATGGGGAACACATAAATATTTTTATTTTTAGAAATAAAATATTTACACTAAGAGGGGGTTTATGTACAAGGTTGAGTTACCTTATCTCTCTCTACTATTTTATTTTGTGGTCAGGCCCATGCTGAGCCTTCCCTTGGGTTCAGGTCACTCAATATTTATTCTAAATATTTCCCTCTTTTTCTAGATTTCTTTATTCTTTTATTTTTGCACAAAAACATGCTAATTATTGGTATTTACACAATGCATGCTCTTTGGTAATTTATTTTATTTACAAACATATACATGGTGTTTTGCAAAGGTTTTTAGCTAAAATAAAAGAATAAAGAGTGATGAATGAGGATTCATCACCTATCTTAAGGGATAGCATCTCAAAGAGTTGAGGAAGTTAATGCTAGAACTGCTTGCCCTTTTGCATCGGTTATGTGAAACCTTATGTATGCCGGATGTGTACAAAAGCCAGATGTCTATCATGCAGTGGGAGTAGTAAATTGCTGCCAATCCTACTAAGGTGATAAAACACTTGATTGCAGTAATAACAAATATTCATAGATGACAATACTTTAGAGGTAGTGATCTCAAGTCTTATCTTCAAGAAATTAAGACTTTATAGATGAAGATCTAAAAGGTCTTAATTGTGGATACCTTAGGAGATAGAGATATTCTGATCTAAGGGTATTCTGATAAGGAATATGAAAATACTGGTTATGATAATTATTGAGTTGTCATGTCAAAGACACTATAGATAACAAAAATGAGTATTGGTTGCATAAGGTGCAACATTCGCATTGGATGCGAGCACTGTTACTGGGGATATGCAAGTGTCGTAAAAGTACTTGCATAGTATCCCAGGAATAGAGTGATTGATCAGCTTACCTAGCTATTTTCCTAAATAGCCTATGATTGTCACATGAGTGTTGGTTTAAATGATTAGCCCATTAATGGCTCTTTGGGCCTGTGGGAGATTGTTGGACATGCGATCCCCCGACGAGCCATTAAGTAATAAATGTTATTGCAAATATCATTCCCTGATCTTAAATAAAGAATAATTAATTTGCATAATAGGTCCCTTAGTACAGTTAGGATTATGTACCATGACCATCTAAATGATCATATAACTGTTAATTAAGTTATTGAATCGTAGAGGCTGGTGCTTGGATGAATATCTAAAGAGTTAGATTGAGGACTCATCAAGCACAGTCAAATGATTGTTAAGAGATGATCTCCAGCCTGAGTAGGAGATGGCAATTCTTTCTCATTTGGCTGATATCTGATTGACATCTTGATGCAGGTCCTCTACATGGGATTAGAGATTCGGAGGTGTCATATTAGTTAGGTCAAAGAGTTGACTTAACAAGATCGAGACAACCAAAGACCTATGTCGTATGCTGTCATGATATAGGCACGCATCCTTTGACCAGAGACAGATGTGTTACTATACGTTTGAGTATGTACATTTGGCAGACCAATAGATTGATGACCTAACCAAGGTCTATACACTGGCGCGTTGGTGTGCATGTAAAGGCATATGAGTAATACGATCTCTCAAAGGGATCATAAAGGTTCGTTACTGAACCGGAAGACATGATCTCACTCATGAGGTATTGGGAAGAATCAAATTCCATACGTGGTTGTCTCGCTTTGGAATCTTGACTTAATTTGTAAGGTTTGATATATGCTTTTGGAAAGTATATGATCAACACCTAGGTATGATATATGCTTTTGGAAAGTATATGATCGATACCAGCTCCCAATGATCGAATGAGAACCTTAATGATAAAATACTGAAGGAGACAATCTAAAAGAGATCTAAAACTTGGGATTTGTTCTGGGCCTTCCAATATGCAGGATGTACATGTATTAGGAATGCTTATGGGTGATGTAATCTTAAACGATTGTATAACCATGACGCTTCCATCCCGAGGGAGTGATGAAACAGGTCTGGATTTTAGTAACTCCTCTCATAAAGAAGTACTATAATCTTAGTCTAACTGATGGGCATTGATCTGAATGTGATTCAGATGTAATGAGAAGATCAGATTTGCGGTCTTGATTTAATCAAGTATCTATGGGAGGTCCGCAATTTGAGATGTGATCTCAATATCCAAGTCACTATACGTGGAACAATACAATCAACCTGACCTTATCTCTAAGTATCCACGGAAAAAGTGCATTATCCTTGACAGAGTTCATGGATAATTTCATTATTGATATATGTATCCGAGCATTGAGAAAATGGATAGTTAAATGTGATTTAATTATCATGATTAATATGAATTTGATTCATATTATTAGGTGAATATTCTAAGATAATTAAATGTGATTTAATTATCAAATATGTGAATAATATGAACGTGATTCATATTATTTGGGCACACGAGAATAGAGACCCAAGATGATTATATATGATTTAATTATCATGGATATGAATAATGTGGATAGAACTATTCATATTATTCAGGTATATTATAAATGTGATTTATAATATATTAAAAAGAGCATATTGTGATTTATATTTGTTAATTATATATTGATGTGAATTGGATTCACATTGGATGATTAATTGAAAATATAATTTACATTTTATTTTGCCATGTGAATATGATTCACATTTTTCAAATGGCATGATTGCAATGTTCACAAGATAATTATGAATTATCTTGTGAAATAATTTACAACAAGTGTTGTTGTAAATCTTGGAGATATCATGAGATAATGAGATATTGAGGAGATAGACCCATTCTCCCCTTTCTTTAGGGGATAAGGTCAATCTTCTCATTATCTCCAAGATTAAATAATTAATTTGATTTGAAATTAATTATATTGATTTATCGATATATATATTAATTTAAATTAAATTATTTGTTGTTGTGTTTTTACAACAACATCATGGCCATTGAAAGAAACACAAATCAATCTCAACCATTGATTATGTGTTGTCCATGGATTGAGATCCATGGACTCCCAAAACCTTTTATAAGAAGAGACACCCCTTGCTCTTCAAGTTACATCAAAATTAATTGCTCTCTCCCTCTCTCTCTACACGCCAAGAGTTCTCTCCCTCTCTCTCATTGTGGCCATCCACCTTGTAGCCCTTGAGAGAGTCGCCATCACTGCAGCATCGTCATTATGTTGTCGGAGTATCTGCTCGTGGATCTTTGTCTCCTTCGGTGCGCCTCGCTCATGAAGAATGTCGGATCTCATGTGACGAGATAAAGAGATTCGCCGCTTGGATCATCAACATGGATTGTGAGAAGGACATGTCTCATCAATGCGCTTACAAGAGTGTCCTCCGTTGGATCGAACTTGAGACAGGAGGTCTCTTCATTTAGAGACTAGATCACAACCACTGTTCAAGAGGTAACCTTAATACCTATCGTTGTTTAGATGAAATGATCCAAGAAATGTTCTTGGATCATGTGGTTTTATCATATTGAAAATTTTAAATTCTGCTGCATCAAGCAACTAGTGCGACTAGTCGTTCCCGATCGTAATCGATGCGATCCACACGCTTCCGTGATGCGCTTGAGGATCTCCCCATATCCTTCAAACTGATAGATAACAGAGGGTTGGGGTCAACAACTCCTGCTCCCTTATTAGGACATGTGGCCATAAAACGACAAAATAGAAAATAAAAAAGGAAATTAAAACAAAAAACAGAATATGTTTTTATCTAACTAAACTTAAAACATGAAATTTATACATATTTAATAAGCTTTTTATTGGTGATTTTATTTATTTATATCATTTTATTTGTGAGGTTTTAATTTTTACATGTATATTATAGGTATAAATACCTATATATACACTCTATTTTATTTTTATTTTCTGTTTTATATTTTATGTGTGTACATATTTTTCTTTTATTTTTCTAAAGTTATTTATGTACTTAAATAAATATATACACATATATTATAGGTACTTTATAGGTTTATTTACCTACGTAGTGAAATGTAATGTTTCTTTTAGTGTATTTTAATGTTTTTATTTTAGTTTATTATGTAAAAGTATTTTAAGTAATATTTACTAATCTATAAAAATAAAAAGAGATGAAAAATATTTAGGAAAAGTCTATTTTTCTTTTCTTTTATTTATTCCATTATATTATGGTTTAAATACATGCATTTATTTATACTATATAGATGAATATACAAATGTTAATTTAGGAGAATCATTGATATTCACATGCATTTATCTAGGGATTAAAGCCTAAAACGAATGAATAAATGTGCATGAATGGCAATTCATCACTCCCCTATAATTGTCTTTGCTAGTCCTTAGCAAACACTTTTGCAATAAGTGCATGAAAGAAAAGAAAACAAAAGAAAAATAAAGAACTTAGAATTATAATGATTTTTCCACTTATCTTCATAAAATTAAAATTTGGATCTTAGTGAGACCTTTGGATTATTAGTTTGTCAGAACCATAGTCGGATTAGGATTCAAAACTTAACAACCCTTAAGAACCATAATGCTCTTTCAGTTCTCCTCAATAGCTAGATCAGAATAAACCTTTCCATACTCAAACTCTTATGACTATGAATCTTTCTTGTACAGTATTAGTGATATGTAGCTCCTCTCGGCTGAAGCGGTAAAGAGATAGTCAAAATGGTAACCCTAATTCCCCAATTCAACAACTCTTTCCTCGAGAGGAGGGGTATTCCCTTTTAAGTTCAATTGCAACCGGCTCAAGAAGAGGTGGTGGAGAAGAAAATGGATGGTAGCCAAGTCATATGGCTGTAGGCGCACATGAATATTTTGACTTTGAAGTATAAGCTTCCTTATTGGATACATACTCTGATGGGGATTGCTTTTTCTTTGATTTTTGCCCGTCTATTCTTTTTGGAGTTTTTGGTTTTGCATTTTTTGTATATAATATACAACAACATTTACATAAGAATTTTTTCCTCTTGAGCCACGCTATCTCTCTTTTGAAGCTTTATTACAATCCACAGCATTTTGTCTTTAGACCTCATCGCTACTGGATTGGGTTGGGGCAAAATGGCCATAAAATTGTGACTTAGTATGCTTCCATTCGCTTGTGCCTCATGCTGACAAATCCAATCCTTTACTACTTCAACTGAGTTGAGCAAAGTATAAGGTGCAGGTGTCCAAGTTAGGTCATTGTCTAAAAACTTATGCGTGTGTCTCAAAATATTCTACTCAGGCATAACAATACAACATGTGAACATAGTCTTACGGTCTTAAAGAATTAATTCAAAATGACCTGAAAAGCCTAGAATCCATTTCCTATAAGGTTCCTGTGAATTTAAGTGTATTAAGATCATGACCAAGCTCCAATCTTCAGTTTTTACTTATACTAGTTCAATAGTCAATATCATTCAGAAAAATGCAAATGCTAATGCTATGTATAATGCACAGAAATATTTTTGTGAAACATTTTCTTATTTTGATCTTTTTATGGGTTTTTGAAAAAGTTTTGCAAATTTTTATGCAATGTTTAAAAATGTTTTGCAAATTTTTGCGATCTTTTGAATGTTTCCAAATTTTTAGTTCAAAAATTTTGGTATTTTTGAAAATGTTAATGCAAGAATTATGTGTAGCTATCTGGATTGCATCAATATTTACAAAAATTAATTGTATTTTATAAAGGATTTTATATACAAACATACACACATTGAATATATAAATTTTATTTGAAATAATATTTACCAATTTTGCACATAGTTCTCAAAATAATTTGAAAAACTTTTTCAAACATGTTACAAAGATTTAAAAAATTATTTCACAAATAATTTGACAAATAATTTTTACAAACTTTTACATACTATTTGAAAATCATTTTGCAAAGATTTTTCAAATAATATGTTTAAAATTTTCAAAGTATTTTTACAACCATTTGCAAATAGATTTTCAAAATATTTTATTCAAACAAATAAAAGAATTTTTTACAAACAAAATATTTTTTACAAAGGCTTGAAAATATTTTATAAAAAGTTTTCCAAACGGTTATAAACGATTTTTTAATATTTTCCAACCATTTTTAAATCATTTTGCAAAATATTTTTAACTTGATTTATTAATCAATATATATAAAAGTTTTGAAGGATTTTTATATTAGTTTATTATATTAACCATATTAAAAATACAAAAGTACAAGTTATGGATAAAGTATATACATCGTATATACGATCCCTATACATAGCTTGAGCTATCTACTTATAGACCGGAGAGGAAAGAAAGACACAAATCCTACTAAGTATAGAAAATCCTATACTACAACGACTAAAGAATTAAGGAAATAGAGAGTCGATTGTCCCCCTATACTTAGGATCAATTAATCCTAAGTACAGCAGACTATACACCAAACGAGGATGGGCGAGGGTTAGAATGTACGAAGTCGTGGCTCGACTTGTCTCCCATTGTACCTAAGGTAAAATATACCTGAGTATAGATAGAATATCAACAAGTTAGGAGACAAGCGAGGGGAAGAAGAATGAAAAATATAAACGGGTAAACAACATAACTCCAACATACTTAAGGTAAGAGTTCCTTAAGTATAAGCATCAACATGAGTAATGAAACAGAATGAATATGAACAACATGGTCTCTACACGCCCCTATACTTAGGATAAAGTGCATACTACATATAGACATAAAGATACATGTTAGATCTAGGGTGTAAAATGATAGAAAGAGGCGTGAAGGAGTGAAAAAGACAAAACACACATATACAAGGTAGCCATTTTTTAGGTGCCTCTCAATGAGCGCTTGATTTTATGCCCCTAGTTGGGCACAAAGGCTAGGATAACACAATATCAAGGTTCAGGATGCCATCGGTAAATCAAATACCTTACTCTCGTCATCGTGTCGGTGTGAGAACAATGAAGAAATCAACATAGTATACAAAAACAACCAAATAGACATGTGGGTTTTAGGTCGATAGAATTGAATAGACAACTACGCCAGGAACTAGTAGCATAAAAAGAATCATCGCCTTATAAGAATAGAGTGAATGAGCCATGCCGATAAAATCGATTGTGGAGAAGGACGAACCGATTATGAAATCCTCCACGTCAGTAAAAGTCTCAATAAAGTAGGAAAAGTCAAGGCCAAGAGATGCACTATGAAACTGGATATCCTATGCACATAATGTGTAGAAATCATTTTAATCATCAAGTGTCAGAAGACACGACTCATCCTTGCGAGGGTCATCAAGGATAGAAAACTCATAGAACTAAGAGAAATCAGATAATCAAAAGACTTGGCCTCAACATCCTATAGATTGGATGAACAATCAGAGAGTGAAACCAACTGAAAGAATACAACTCATCCTCCCGCAGATAACCCTCAGGAGTGATGTAAATTCATAGATCTAACTCAGAGAAGAGAACGAAGGAAATAACTCAAATAACCGGGTCTCTCTCAATGGTATAGAAGATCCTATCTGGGGACTAGAAATCACAGGTAGGGAACGAAGAGAAATGATAAGAGAGATCATTCTCCTGTAAAGAAGAAGATAACTGGCTTGCATCAGAAATGTGTAGCTCAGGTCCATCACAAGATATGCCTGTCTCAATAATCTGATAAATATCCTCAATATGGGTCTCCTCAGAATGCTCACAATAATCATAAGAAGAAGATGATACAGGTGGGCACGAAGAGGGTGGGTTAGACATGCAGAACATAATTCCAGATAAGACACCAAGCATACGTGCATTGAAGTCAAATCTGACAAGGAAAAATTATGATTCAAGAAGAGAGTATTCCTGAACCAGACTAGGAGAACGAGGGTGATATGGGTAAAACAAAGCCGTGAGATCCAACTGAAGAGATGAGTGACCCATGATCATAATACATACTAAAATAAAAAGAAGACTCAAAGACTTAGAGACTGATGGAACTCATATAAAGATGAACACAATCGATCCACAAATCACAATCAAAACAATGCAAACTCTCAGTTCACATACTCAACAAAATAATGATCGTAAGATGCGATCCTTATAATTTCAAATTTAGAGTTAGGAGATTCAATCAGTTGTTGTATCAAGCTCACAGATGCTCTTCTCAAATCAATGAATCAATTACGTTATTTTTATGGTCAAAGGAATTTAACAATCCTAATTTATTTTGGTTATCATTTTTTTGGATATTTTTCATGCAATGGCCTAATAACTTTTCCATTTTCCTTTATTGACTTAAGTTAAATAAATCAAGGGAGATGAATGCGGAAAAGCTGATGCGCGAGAAAACGATGAAATGCGAAGGCTAGAGATAGAAGATGCGTACCTTTCTTTCCAACACTCTACATGACAAATGATCCACACATAAATTTAAACTAATTTATATGCAATGAAAGTGTGAAATCATCCTAAGATAAATTTTTATTAGTGAGGATAACCATTTTATTTGACTTAGTCCAAACGTAGCATGCTATAGGTACAGAATTCTAATTAGGGTTTGGACCTAATAATTACCCAGCTCAACATATATAGAAACCTAAGTCTAAGGTCTCAAGTACATAAAACAAATGAAAGGAAAATCGAAAAGTTCAAAATATGAGAAATAAAATAAAGCAAGATGGAAAACCACAAGAAAGTCGTTGAGATCCCCCAAGTGCACCGACACTTGGGGAAACAGACCTCGAGTAGTCTAAGTGTCCAAGTGTACCAGTGTTATTACAAGTTGAAAATAAATTTCTCTCTCTCACAAATAGAAAATAAAATAGCTACTAAATCAAGTATGCTCCTAAACACTATTCTTTGTCTCCTTTGGTGCTCTCTTCTACAGGCTAGGGAAGAATGATCTACTCCGCCTCACATGGGTGCAAAGACTATCCGAAGACGACCTCCCTCGATAAACGATCCCTCACATTAAAGGAATCAAGAGACAACATCAGAAACAATTGTGAGCAAATATAAGCAAGATAATATAGAAAGCTATGTAAATAAACAAGCAAGCAGACAAAACAACAAAAACCTAAGTGCCTAAGGCTGCTAATCTACTCGACCATTGCTCCCTAGCAACGACACTAATTATTTAAACAATTGGATTACTCAGAGGATCCTAACATCCACTCTTGGAGGGCCAGTGGTGCCTGACAAGTCAGGTATAACAATCACTGTATCGACACCTCTCTCGATTGTCCAATCTTGAACAATCAACTCAAGCAACAAGGATCAAAACCTACAGATGTGCATGTGTAAATGGATCATGCAGGGGTGAGTGATGAAATTTATTTAACTCTACATGAAATGTGTATAAGGCAAGCATGTAGAGTGTCATTCATGGGAGCAAACATGAATAGATCACAAAAATAAAACCCAATGCAAGAAATAAAGCACAAAATTGTTGGTTTTGCAGCCTATTAGGTTTTTATGTAATTTTTGGGTTTTTAATTTTTATCTTTTTTATTTGATTTTTAATTGTATATTGTTTATGGATTTTAATTTTGCAAATGTTTTCATCTTTAATTAATAATATATAATAGTAAAGATATACTAATATATATAATATACAAGTGAGAGATATATAAAAAGAGATAAAAAAGAATATTTTTGTATTTTTCTAATAAAGCAAATAAAATTAAAATGCACAAAATGAAATATTTTTGGATTTTTTATATTTTCCCTGTTTATGGTATTTTTATGGTATTTTAAGCTTTTAATGGTACTTTTATGGTATTTTTAATCTTTTAATGAAATGTTATTTTTATGATATTTTTAAGCTTTTTAAAAATTAAAATACATAAATAAAAGAAAAAAAATATAGGAACTTTAAATGGGCCTAAAAATATCTATCAGATAAGAAAAGCCCAAATTATTTTTTCTATATAGTAATAAGTTAAAGAAATTTTGGAGTTTAAACATATTTTCTGATATTCTATGATTTTTTATGATTTCTATAAGTTTTTATGTATTTTACATTTTTAAGCTTTCTATTTTATATTTTTTTGTGAATTTTGGATATGTGATAAAAGCTAGTAAAATACAGTTACCCTATTTGTTTGGTAATTTTTGGAGCTATATTTTAATTTATATGATTTTCTAATTAAAAATAGTAAAATATAGCTATTTGTGCAATTTTTAATTATAAAAAAAATAATAAATACCTTAAAAATATATATGTGCTTCAATATAATGTAAGGTATGTAAAAAATTTTCCTATGATTTTTGGAGTTAATTAGCCAATTAACACAATTAAAAACAAAACAAATAATTAATAAAACACACGAACCATTCTACAATTTGAAAAACCTCAAGCATGCATTTTCAACAAAATAGCAAAGTATACGGTGGAATTAGTAATTTTACCAATTAAATAAGCATTTAAAAAAGCACATGGAAGGGGTATTTTTATAAATTGGCAAAGGTCCAGGGGTATCCATGCAAAATTCCCAAATAAATATTAATTCACTCTAAACAAGTAGGGATTAAAACATAATTTCCATAAACATTTTCATAATTTTTGAACAAGTCTGTGAAACTATTGGATGTAATATGCAAAATATCCACCAAAAGGCCTCACGTGGTCATCCACGTGAGGTGACGTGGTCTGGCTCCAATGACTAGTAGATGAAAGTTTGGGTAGAGGAATGCAAAAGTCTTTTTGTAGCCTACCATTAATATTTATGATAACCAATGTTTGACTAGCGGCTAAATTGTGTCTGTTGTAGAGATCACTAAGAGAAACACTAAATAATCAATTAAAAGACACCAAACTCAGGAGAGAGAAAGAGAGAGAAAATGAATAAAAGCGACTTCTCTCCTAATTTTGGTGTTTCATTATCTATTTAACCAGACAAGTGTTCCTGGGTCGAACACAAGGAGGCAAAAAGATGTGCTCGTATTTTTGAGTGAAAGAAGATTTTTGTGATTTTTATTTATTTCTTTTCTTCTGCGAGAAAATCTTTTTGGTCGCTTTTAGTTTTTGATATTTTTATTTGATCTTTAATTTCCAACTTTTATTTTGTTTTTCAAAGTGAATTTTTCAAACAATTTATCTACAATATAGTACATAAGTGATAGAAAAGATGTAGTGATGTTGTATAGTAGATTAATCAAGGAGACATTCGAACAACGAGCTTAAAGGACTCAAAATGAAACTCAAAACATAGTCAAGAATTGAAGAAGAAAATCTCGACAAAATCACGGTTTAAAATCTCAAAATTCGAATGGAAAATAAAATGTAGAATGATACTACACTCAAATAACGTCCAATAGATCACAAATGTTCAAGGTAGTTCAATGTTAATTGTATAAAAAATAAAACAAAAGAAAAAAGCTTTCTTTCAATTACGTCCCTGGTCAAGGACCTAATTGCAATAAAAAACGGGAATCTTTGCAATTAGGTTCTCATACATGGACCTTAATGCAGTTTTCAAAATGTTTTGGAGCGCGAGTGAATTCCTGGAGACTGCAGGGGCACACTTGTAATTTTTACATCCCTTCATTCTTGGACGACTATGATTAGATAGAAGCTTCTAAACTGGATTGTCCTTTGCAAGCATGTGTCATAAGAGTACAACATGGTTGTTCTTCCACTGTTCGTCCCTAAATCGATGTGGGCGGCGACGAACCTTTTGCTTAGATCGTTCTTCGACGATTAGGCACGTCTCAGACGAATCTTATAGGGCCAGAAGTTGGCTCCTCACCCTTCGAGCTCACCTACGGTGGGTATGGTTGGAGACAATGACGGTGAAAGCATGGAGGTCGGCTAGTGTTTGAAGTTACAGGTCAATAACTGCTTCAATTGCTCGGTGGTGAAGATATAATGCTTTATATGCTGATGGATATTACAGATGCACTCCAGACGCGATGAAGGACATGCATAGAGTTATTGATGCTCGATTTCACAAGAAATCAACCAAGGGTAAGATTCTTGCATGTTCAATATGAGTTCCAGGAAGTGGTTTTGTGGGGGATTTTGGATGCGAATTTAAATGAGTCGAAGGGGGATTTGATGAGTGAATCAGAGATGATGATTAAGGGAATCTAAGACTGTGATTAGTTGTATAATTATACATGAGAATTGAGGAATTGGATGATTGAAACGGGTACTTAGGCTTTCAAGCATTTTTGACCCTCTAGATCTTTGCTCAACAAGCCGGTATACCTGGAGCTCTATGCCCGTGTGGCTGCGATGCAAGGCCAAGGATGAGCCTTGGAACCTTCCTCCATCGATTAGTCATCCACACAGAGCGACAACCATGCCCCGTCATGGCTGGTGGTGGCTGATGCGAGGTGGAGAATATGGGTTAACGACTACTGAAATGGTGGTTGGGAAAAAGTTAGTTTGAATTGATGGATTTTAGATCAATAAATAGGCCGATCGATGAGGGAATTGGATTTATCGAAGGGTAAGCATGTATTAGGTTAGTTAGATTTAAGATCTGTAGGGTTTGGATTGGTGATTAGATGTAAGGTGAAATGGGGGTAAATGGGAAAAGCCGGTCGGTCCGACCATCATTCTAATAGAGTCTTGGGAGGAAGATGGTTGTGGTGCTAACACGTGTCAGCACCACAACGACCAATAAATTTAATTCGTTAAAAAATAAATATTAAATAAGAAATATCAATATATTATCAAATGTAATAATAAAAAGTATAAATAATTGAATTATCAAATTTATGGTATAATTTATTTTGATAAATATTATATTTTTTATGAATTATAAATATAATATTAATAAGTAGATATATAGTATACTTAATAAATAGCTTTTGTATTTTTATTTCAATAATTTAATAAATCGTATATCATTTTTTATATTTATTAATTATTATAAGCACAAATAGGAATAGTCTGAATTTTTATGGATTTTTATAAATTAATTTATATGTATTAATGAGTACATGTATATAGTACACATTTCAATTTCATCTATAATTTAGGGTTTTTGAATGATATAAAGTAATAAATAAAGGTTTTAATTCAAAAAATTTTATAGATAATCTACAAGATCATGAAATAATTAAAAAATATAAAATCAACAATACTATAAATAGTGTGTTCCGAATAAAATAAATAGCTCAGAAACTCAGTTGTCATTTGGTCCCAATATCGACTTTTTGCAAACGGACTCCGATTTTAGTAAAATCACCTTTATTAATTAGAGAATATTATTTTATGAAATTTGAAGTGAGTGGAGTAAAATTGGAGTTTGTATGAATATGTTATGAGGTTCGGAAGATGAAAAATAGACAATTTGAAAATCAGATTGCTTGGCATATATACAGGTTGGTTTTTTTATGATTATTATATTTTTATATACATTTTTATGAACATAAAGTAAAAGTATTGTGAAAAATATATACAAATGAATTAATTAAAAATCAATGAAGTTTTGGTAAATAATGAATAAAAAAGATTAATTGTTCTATGTATAGAATTAATTATTTTTATTGTTTTCTTCCTTATCTCCCCCCCTACTTATTATTTGTTGACCAATCCATGCTGACTTGATCTCAGCAGTTAGGTTATATAAATATATCTTTCATTTATATTTATATCTAATTTATTCATACTGCACATTTATACATATTTATAGGTTGCCTCTTTTCTTTTCTTTCTTTTTTAATTTTTTTTATTTACATGTTTTAATGCATAAAAATGCATTTTTATTCATGAATGCTATTTGATAATATGTGGAAATTAATGTATATTTACATGCATTTGTTAAGGATTTAAGACAAAATGCACAAGGTAAGTTAATGAATCATGGATTCATCAACCCCCCATATTTAAACTTTGCTAGTCCCTTAGCAAACATTTATTTGAAAAATAAGGAAAAAAAGCAAGAAAGTTTGAATGAATTTATTTTCCTAAACCAATTCATGAGAACAGATAACAGACAGAGCTTGATCAAGCCTTAAATAAGCATTTTGTCAGTACCACAAATCCTAATTCAGGTTCACCTCAACGTATCCATATCGCTAACTCTATAAACCTTGAATTCAATTTACACGGTGTATGAATGTCTTATCTCTTCATTTTTAAAGAAGCAAAAAAACCATCCATCCTATTAATATACTACCATTGGTTCCTCATCCATCTACTCTTTCCTCAAGGAGGGGGTATTTCATTCTTAGGTCAGGTCGTGTTGTGTCCACAATCGAATAGGGAGAGAATGTCGAAGAATGAGAGAAGAGCTGGAGTGTGACCAGCGTAGTCACATCTCCTTGTGATGCCCAACCGGTATAGCTAAGTCTCCACTAAGATGTACGTGCTTTTTGGAAGCTTGGACCACTGTGGTCATATTTGTATTTGGTGGTTGGCTTCTTTTTGGTAGTACTTGTAATGTTGCTTGCACTACATCAATCCTTTTGTGACCCGATGGATATAGTATTTTTTCTTTCCGTCCATTTTTTGGGGTCTTGGAAAAATTATGCGAACATATCCTTCCCTCATCCGAAGCTTTATTTCAACCCCACACTCTCGTCTTTAGACATCCACGCCACTAGACAAGGATGAAAATGCACCACTAAAACGAATTGCCCTTCGCAACCCCATACAAGTCGAGCTAAGTGCAAAGTGTATGTATCTAAAATTGGTTCAATATTGGAGAGTTAAATAGACGACACCAAGTATTCTACTTAGACAAGTTTAAGTTGAATTTCCAAACATGGTCTCATGGAACCCAAAGAATTAAGTCAAAGACCTGAAGAGTTAAAATTTCAGTTCCTAACTAGGCTCCTTACAATGAAAGTCAATGGCTATAATCAAGCTTGATCCTTTAGACTATTCCCAATCTTTACTTTGAGAAATCAAACTTATTCTGAAAAGTTCTAATATAAATGTAACCAATTTTTTGTGAAGTACATTTTTTTACTTTTTACTAATTTTTATGGATTTTAAATATTTTTGTAATTTGTTTATGATTTTTAGGACTTATGTTTTTTGTATTTTTCATTTTTTATAAACAAGCATAATTACAAGAATTTTACAAGATAAATTACCAATATTTTATTTTGATTTAAATAACTAATATATTTTACAAATTTTATATACCTGAATTTTACAAGGGTTAAGTTATTTTTGCTTGTATTTTAATAAATAGAATTTTAAATAAGTATTTTACACTTTAAATACATATTTTAAACACATATTTTAAATTAAGAAATTTAAATAAGAATTTTAATATATTTTACTTATTTACAAGGATTTGATAAATAATAAATAAATAGATTTTAAAAAAATTAACCCTTACCCACTTTTTGTGGATCTTAAAGATATAGAAAATACATAAAAGTACGAGTTATGGACAAAAGTATATATAGAATATATACAACCCCCTATACTTAGCTTGTGCTATGTCCTGATAACATGAAAAGAGAAAAAGGAGGACATAACTCATGCTAAGTAAAAGTGGGTGAAAAAAAATAGAAGAATATAAGCCAGTCCCCCTATACTTACGATATGATCATTGTAAGTATAGTGATAAAAAATGAGGTGATTCAGGGAAAGGAATATACAAACGAAAGAAAGAAGAAAAATAAATGAAATCAACGAAATCATTTGCCCCGTGTACTTAGGATCAAAAGAATGTGGCCAAAAATTAGGGATGAGTGACTGGTGTAAAAGAAAGGAAAATTGAAAAGAAAAAGAACAAAATTGAAAATGCAGATCAACAGACAATCAGTCCCCCTATAGTTAGGATCTGGTATCCTAAGTATAAAGACGAGCAAAAATGGGGATGACTGGTATCTAAGAAGAATATACAAGTGGTGGTGTACTTCAGAATACCGAATGGCTCACAAGTCTCTGTATAGGACAAAATGAAGTAGAAGAGTAGCCATAAGGTCTGTACAGAGTAGATCACCTCAACCTGGCTTGTATGGAATCATCTGTTGTGCATGTGCATACTGAACCCTCATTGTCCGAGTAGAGCTGGCTCTGTAAGTGAACATTGTACGCGACATAGGTCTCTTTACTGCAGTATACATCTTTGGAGTCGTGCTACATAAGGTGTCTATACAAGTGTCCATCATACCATCCGACTCTCTACGCTGAATAGATCTCATAATCTCTAAAATGTAATCAAATGAATCTCGTGATGGAATATATGAACTCTCAATCTGTAACATTGAGATGTCTACTACAATTGACTACTCCTCTGGTCCTGGTATGATCTGTGTATATGCAAGTGAATAGTCGTATGAAGAACTAGGTATCGTACGATCAACTCCATCCTCATGTAGGATATCGTGGGTATAAAAAAACATTTTCAAGATCAAGAGACTATGTCTCATCTATGTGGTGACAATCATTTGCAAGGTTGGTGTCCTCTAATGTGAGTGACAATATGATGAACCTCCATTTCATCACCTTTATTCTATCATTTTGGCCTCAAAAACCCCAGCAAATGCATGTAAAAAGCATCAAATTGTATATAATAGCATTCATGATTCATTGTATTAATTACACATTAAATAAGGTTCTTAATGCCAAAATTATAGAATAAAGAGGAGAAAAGAAAAAGGAATAAAATATTGCAAATATTTTATGACCCAAACCCCGAGACCAAGGCCAGTATGGTATTGGTCGACAAGGAATAAAGTAGGGGGAGATAAGGGCCAGTGTACAATAAATACCTCATTTATTTATTCATTCATTTATGCCTTTTTGATACCTATTTAGTACATACTTATTTATTAATCAAATAAAGAAACTTTGTACATGAAAGTTGTAGATAATAATGTAAATAAAATTATAAAATTGAGTTTGTGTAAAAATAATACTCAGCGCACATTTTATACACAAAATAAAAAGCCAAAATCCCAACTTCACAGACCCATATCTTGCAAATAAAAATACCAAATCAACCAAACTCACCTTTAATTGTATATAGAATTTCAAGAACTATTTAATAAAATTGGTTTCATAATTTTTGGAGTCCATATGCAAAAATTAGGTTTTTCGCCCTTCTTGTATATAGGATTGATTAAAATATTCTTTTTATTCAATATTCATTATTTTATAAATTCATATTGTTAGAATTTTGTAAATAATTTATATAATGCATACACACATTAAAAGTAAAGGAAAACCAAAAATAATTTGTAAAATAAAATAAGTCTACAAAAATTCATAGACAAAATACCTATGCTATATATCTATACATAAATAAAAAGGATTTTATTCCTTGGTTCTTTTATTCTTTTATATTTTTATAATAATGTATACATTATACATAACTCATTAAAAATACAAACCCAAAATAAAAATCAAGAAAATACAAATAATAAATTAAGTATACAAAATACATAGGTAAAAGACCTATAAGGATACCTACATATACCTATACCTATTTCTTTAAAAATATAAATAAACTCCTAAAAATTAAATAAAAATACCTTTATACTCACAAAAATAAATTATAAATTTATAAAATAAGCCAATAAAATAATAAAAGAAAATAAACAAATTAAAAATAAAATACACAAAAATACATGTAAATACATACATATACACATTATTAAATTAAAACAATAATAAAACACTTCGAAACACTCAATAAAAATCAAAAATAAATACTACATGAAAAAATACACATTTTTTATGTTTTAAGAAAATTTCAATAAAATCATTTACTAATGTAAATAAATCAATTTCAACTCAAATTCCCTGTTTTGTCTTCTAGCGTATGACTTGGACCAATCCCAGGCCGTCAACAGTTGACCGCTCGATCAACTACTTCCCCAGCCGCCCGATGTGACGCAGCCTGTCTCTTCGCCCATCTTCTCCCATTTTTTCAAGGCACACCATCCATCAATCGAAGATGCTTCCTTCACAAGAATTAATCCCTAATCATCCATGATGCCTGCCAAAATCTTAGATCAATTAGATACTCATTTGATCAGCCAATAATCACCGGTCAATAAGGCTACTCGCCAATGTCTATAAATAAGTAGCTCCGCCTCCTTCCCCAAATTTGGCCACTTTTAATCCGATCTCAAGCCTTGATTCTAGTCCTAGGACATTCCTCGTGACAGGGGGGTGAGCTGGTGCCTTGAATCGGCCGGAGGTAGGAGAGTTTTGTCGCGGCGGAGCTCCGACGTCCGCCCTGCTCCCTGGAGCCCCCAGGTATAAGAGCTGTCCATTTATGCATTTTTAGTTAGCTTTTAATGTTAGTTTTTCATTCCAGTTGTTAGATTAGTTGTTAGTTAATTCCCTTAGCGTAAAAATCCGAATTCGAAGTTCGCCGGAGCTCGGCTCCGGCGACTTCTCCACTGTTGTCTTGCCTGTCTCCTACCGCCGCGTTCATCCCATTTCAAACCTCAACGCCTTCTCCATCGATCGCACCCATTTGCTCAACCCAGGACCCTTGGTCTTGGCGAACCGGGGCTCCACCTCCGCCGTTCGCCGGAGCCCCTCCGCCCACCTTCATTTTGTGTCGCAGCTTCAAAACCACGGGCCGAGGAGATAGCTCTCTCGCCCCCGATTCTTCCTATGCAGGTACATCGAGGAATAGAGCCCATCTGGGCTTGCATTGAACCAGGAAGAGGTTCATGGGGGTCCCCTTCTTCATCGACCTCGACCCAGCGACTCGGACCTCCAGGAGCCATGAGAGAACCATCAGACGACGCGGAAGCTTCCCAGCTACGTTCAGAGCACTTCAGATGCGCGGGAGGTGCCCGGAGGAGCCCGAGCTGCTCGATCGAAGCTCGCCGGGGGCGAGCTTCTTCCCCGTTCTTTCAGACGCCTCCAACACCGTTGGATCGGGAGGCCGGGCCCAGATTGATGGAGAACCGTCCGATGAAGACACGCGTCCATCGTCAGATCATCCAGGAGCTTCTAATCCAGGCCCTTCATCGATGAACCGGCATCCGCCGTCCGATGGGCGACACGTGGATAAGTGGCGCATCCAGCGTCGCAGGATGAGGCGCCCTTAGGGGGTAAATTTCACATCTAGCCCCCCCCGTTTTTGTATTTATTATTTAATACCGAAAATAAAAGTTTAAGTTATAAATAAGTTGTAGAAATTGCAGAACAACCCTTAAGGTTTTGATATTTATATTTTAGTCCCTCCGCGCCTCACGTGCAGTACCACACGTGAGGCGCGTGAAATTTGCATGTAAACCCTGCCGTGTTTCATTAATTGTAAAATGGACCAGAAAATAAAAGTTAACGTGTATTTTTATTGTGATTTTTGCATGTATGCCCCTGTCAACTATTTTATTTGCAAAAATACCCCTATCAGGCCATTTAGTTTTGAATGCTTTGTCTATTTATTTTGTGCTTCATATCTATTCGAAAAATCTTGCAAAAATAGACTTAAGCTCCTGATTGGTTGTTCTTGCACGCCATATTTTTAGTTTTTCATTTTGTTGCATTTTTGCATTTATTAAAAAAAAACATGTCTTTTATTCACTGTCTAACTTATAAAATCCCAAAAAAATATGAAAATGCCTCGAAAAATTCCAAAAAAATTAGCTATAGTGCTTTGACCTATTTAAGTGTCAGTCTAAAAATCCCTAAAAATTTCAAGAGGAAAAACTTAAAAATCCAAAAATACCTGAAAACTTCAAAAAAATATATAAAATCAAAGGAAAATCAAAAAAATATGAACCCAGTCCCTATTTATGCTATATTTTATTATCTTTATTAAAAAAATAATGTGGAAAGTTTTTGAGGCTGTTTGTTATTTTTAATACCTATTTTTCTTACAGTCAGACCCTATTCCACTGTTTACTCTTATTTTGCTATTTAAAAATACTAAAAATGTTTGGAAAAATGCCCAAAAATCACAAAAACAGTAAAAAATCATGAAATTCCCAAAAAGACTTTATTCCTGAATTTTTGACTATTTTTGAGTATTTTTATAAATATTATAGTACCTCTTTATGTATATGTATGTATTGCTAAATATATATATATATCTAATTACTTATATATATTTATATATCTATTTACTAACCCTAATATAAAAAATATAATATATATAATATCTATGCTTATATATACCTATATATATTGGATGTATTACAAGCTATAAACTAATCCTCTATGGGAATACATATATTTATACAATTATATTTTATATGTATATATCGATATATATAATCTAACTATATTATTATATTAAAAAAATAAAAAAATAAATAAAAAATAAAAAAAATTCTAAAAATCAAAAATCCACTTCACACAAGGATGACTCTGAGATACATGTAGGCTATGGTATTTTGTGTTGCTCTCTGTGGTTCGACCTCTACATGCTTGTCACTGTGCATTTTATGGTAGAGTAAATAAAGATTAATTCACATTTATTTTTGAGCTTGATTGTTGTATTCTTTGGTTGTGGGTTAATTGCTGATTAACACCGGTCTTCTATGAGTGGTCGCCTCAGCGACAACACTTTTATATTTTTCATGGTGACCCTCGTGGAAAACTACTGTGATCAGATGGCGCCGTTGCCGGGGAGCAATGAGCATAGCCTAATTTATTTTTTCATGCTTGTATAAAAAAAATTCTTGATTTATCATTCCTTTTTGTGAGCAGCTATTTTTATTGCTATTAATCACCATGCTTCATTTATTTATTTATTGTGATTATTTCATCTGCTCCATTTGATTGATTGAGCTCTACTAATGCATTCTTTTTGTGACTTTGATGCGAGGTCCCGCCACGCGAGGATGGCTTCTTAGGAGGCCAATGCAGCCAAGCTTGGAGGAGGACGGTCTTCTTCTCACGACCATCTGGAGAGAGCACCAAAGAAGCAAAGAGAGGGAGATTAGATAGGATTAATATATTAAGGATTATTTATTTTGTAATTTATGGTGAGAGAGAGACTATTTTGGCATGTAATTAAACATGACTCTACTCTTCACAATGAGGTCCAGTGCCCGGGTGATTGTTCACCTGGGGGCCTCATCGCGGCTTTTCAAGTTTTCATCGCTTTATTTTCTTTGTTTTCCGAGGTTTTGAGCTTTCCGTCCTTCTTTTACTTTGTTTTGTGTGCTTGGAGCCCCTAGATATAGGTTGCTTGACTCGGTAGCTAGGTCCAAACATTAATAAGAATGCATGTTCCTATAGTCTACTTCGCTTGGATCTAGTCAAACTTAAACAAGCCATTCATTTATCTCTTAGCCCTTGTGCCGGAGCGAGCCCTGTAAAGCGCTTTCTCCTAAGCTCAAGTGTGTTGAGTACAGAGGAGGGGTGAGCCAAGACCGGACCCTTCGGGCTAGAGATGAATGAGCGACTTACGGTTCTTCACGTTAATAGCAGCTTATGTTTAGGACGATTTTGTGCCTTGCATACCGACATGTAGATAGATTTAAAAATTCTGTTTTGCATACCACATGGAGAGAGCTGGGATGCACTGTAAGTCTTCTAACTCAGCATGCATCATTCGGTTCAATGGTGAGATTTCCATCATGGAACCACTTGCACGGCTTTTCCGCTATCTCCCTCTGATTTTGAGCACCTAGGACTTAAATGAAAATCTACAAAAACGTTAGGCACTGGTAAGAAACAGACTCAAAAAAAGTGAAAACCCAAAAAAATAAAACAAGGGGACTGCTAATAAACTTTGATCTTAATTAAAATCTGTAATGGACTATCATTGTACCGGGTTCATAAAGCCCTCATTATTTTGAGGTACCTTGGAGGGGGACCAAAACCCTACTCCCTTGAGCGAGTGCGACCCCTAAGGATTAAAGCCCAAAACCCAGTCTGCAACTGCCTTGTGTATCGCCTGGATTTCCGAAGTAATAACGCTTCTATCGTACGTAGGCGAGTAGGGCGTGGTCACCAATGGTGACTCTTTGTTGAGAGAGCATCGATCTTGTCCGAAGTATTGAGCAGAGGCCACGCCTTCACGAGGGTGTCTGTCTCATCGTCCTGCGTCCGAGTAGGTTCTTGCACGCTCATGGGTGATTCCGTTGCGAGCAAGGACCGAAGTATTGGTTTCGCCTATTGGCTTCCTCTCTCTTTTCTTTGGCTGAGTAGGGATCCAGGAAGGGTTACAAGGACTCCAAAAAGTACAGACTACAGGTTACACAGGAGGAGGACAAGTACGAGATACTCTTCCGGCAATACTCTCTCTCCTATAGGGTAGCGTACTAAGGACTTGTTATAAGATATGCCTGAAAATCACAACTCTAAAAATGAAAAGATAATGAATAGCCAAGCTTTCACAGCTTTACATGGTGTGAGTTGGTGAGCCCGATTTTGTATTGTGTTTCAATGGATCTAGATTAAGGTTCAAAGATCAAGTCCCGCGCATTTGCGCACATTTTGTTGTTTCTCCCTTTGACCACCCTGCTCAACCGAGCCTCTCTACTGTTTTACACTCCTTTTATTCCTCGTTGACCACCGTATCTTTCATCCAACATCCGATCCTCTCTTGTACTTCGCGAAGTTGATCCATGGATGGTTTCCGTCGGGACCATGCCGACACCCACATCGATTCCATGAACTCAACTCCGCCAATAAATTCGAGGCGATTCCCGAGAACCCGATCCGGACTTTGTGTATCGATCTCCAGACTCCTCGTTTTCTACCTTTCTCTTGGCCACCCAATAAACTGGGATCACTTTTGTCCCACTTCCGCCGTTGTGAATGGGAGTCGATTACAGTCTACATCCTTTTCCATTCACAACATGCTGGGGTTGACCTGAATTCCAGCTTCATCACGGCAGCTGAAAGTTAATTGCAAGTGATCTGATTCAAACTATCTCATTCTGCAGATAGAAGACAGTGCGAGCCCTGGAGACTACTCCGGAGTTCATCTCGTCCGACTCAGACCCTGACATGGCTCTAGGAGGAAAGGGCAAGGGTCAGCAGCCACCACCAGAGGGACAGGTGCCAGATCAAAACCAAGTCAATGCACAGTTGCTGGCATCTATCCAGGCCATACAGCAGCAGCTGACCGAGCAGGCCCTGACACAGACCGCATTCCAGGATATGTTGAATGACACGATGAACCGTGACGATGGAGGAGGAGGCAGAGGCAGAGGAGGCTGGGGAGGAGGAGGTAGAGGTGGTGATCCTCCTGTTGATGATCTTGAATTACCACCACCAAAGCCGACACTCAACGAAACATACAATCCGGGAGATAGCCAGATGATCAAGTGGATTCTCATTCCACCGGTACACGCTCACTTTGAGCTGAAGCCCCAGTTCATAGCCCTTCTCCCTGCATTTCATGGAAACACCAGCGAGGAGCCGTACATTCACCTACAGCAATTCTCCCGCATTTGTCGTACCACACACTATCCCAATGTCCCTCTGGACATTGTAAAGATGATGGCTTTCCACTTCAGCCTACAGGACAAGGCCCTCTATTGGGTCAATCATTTGGCAAAGGTCGTGACGACCTGGGAGGAGTTGAAGTCCGCCTTCCTGCACAAATATTACCCTCTTGGTCGGCTCAACCAGATGCAAGCCCGTATCAGTAATTTCACCCAAGGACCCCACGAGTCTATACATGAAGCTTGGTAGAGATTCACTGACCTACAGGAGAAGTGTCCCCATCATGATATCCTGAAGACCAGCTTGGTCCAGCATTTCTTTGGGGGACTGAATATTGAAAGCCAACGGCTTGTGGACGTAGCATGTGGGGGTTCCCATTTTAATAAGGATGAAGATGTAGTCTGGCAGATTTTTGAAGAAATGGCCAAAGGAGAGGCCGCTCTCTCTTCTTCCAAGGCATACCATAAGTAGCCCCAGATCCTCCAGAAACAAGTGCACATGGCTGCATCCAAGGAAGTAGAGAGATATGAGAGCTCCAACCTCAGCATCATCGGGGGCCATCTCTCTAAGGTAGATATCATTGAGAAGCGATCACAGGACCTTGAGAAACTCGCTATGATCGAGAAGAGGACCCAGAACCTGGACAAGCTAGATCAGATCAACAAGTACCTTGAACTGTTGGTCAGCACTATCAACTCTGTCCAGTCGGCGACACCATCTGAAGCTCCCGCTGAGAAGAAGGACGAGCAGCAACCGCAGCATCAGCCTCAGCCGAGCCAACAGCCACCGGCAGTCCAGCACGTGTACTACGTGCAGGTGCCCGACCAGGGCCCGCCGCAGCAGCAGATGGTAGTATACCAACCAGAGTTCCTTTCTTTACCTGATCCAGTCTTCCCTCCACCACCCCTGATTCAAGAAGTGAATGGGGTATGGACTCATGATGCACAACCGACCCGTCCTCATGGACAACCCCAGGGTCAGCAATTTGCCAATTGGCAGTACCACCAACCTCAGGGTGGTCGTTTTGGTCAATCCTCCCAGCAACACCAGCAGTACCAGCAGCCTCTCCAGTTTGCACAGCAGTGGAGGCAGAATTTTCCTTACCAGCAGCAGCCACAGTACCGCCACCCACAGCCGTACCACCAGTACGCGGCTGCCCCCTCTCCACAATATCAGCAGTATCCTCCTCCATCCTACCAACAACTTCAACTTCCTGCACCACCTCAGAATCACCAGCCACAGTCTCCCCACCCATCTAACCAACAGCAGCGTGGTCTGCACGCTGAATCTTCTAAAGTACCCCCTGTGAATCCCACCATGGATTGTCTGGCCCAGCTTGTTAAAGGGATAGCGGATATGACAAAGCGGCTTGACGACCTGACCGCCACCAGAACTACCATTCCGGCGTAGGTCGAAGCCAACCCCAATAATTTCAAGAAGAAAGAGCAGGTAGATTGTGATGTTTTGTCCGAGTCCGGTAATGATATTACTGTTTATTCTAATGCTGTTACTCTCAGGAGCGGTAGGGCCTTGCCTTCGCCTGCTACCAGAAGTGGGGTGAATAAAGAAACAGGTGGATCGTCATCTTCCGCATCAGCCGTGCCAGCTCTAGGGGCGGGTGAGGAGGAAGAAGAAGGAGAAGCCAGTCCAGCCGTCGTGCCATGTCAGCAACAACCTAATCCAAAAATACAAAAATGCAAGAATTTGGGCTGGGACAGCTCAAGCAGACACGCATGATCCTTCAGTTCGCTGACCGATCCGTCAAGCGGCCCCGAGGTCTGTTGGAAGACGTGGTAGTTAAGGTGCAGGAAATGAAATTCCCAGTTGACTTTGTAGTCCTTGATATGGACTCACCTGCACCCCTGCTCCAGACCCTATCATCCTTGGCAGACCATTCCTTCGTACATCAGGTGCCATGGTTGATTACGGGTCTGGGAAGATCACTTTCAGCTCGAACACCCAGCAAATCATGATAAACATGAACAAAGAGCTGAATGCCACAACTGAGGAGAGCCAGGCAGCATCAGAAGCAGACTGTGATTTCATTGCGGAGATCAGAGATTCAGAGTTATCATTGGACGATCCATGGACCCGAGAAATCCTCACTCTTGAGGAGGACTTGGAAAGCGCAGTCAGCATATGCTCCGATGATTCTTGGGAGACAGATTCTCAGATGCAGGCGCATCTTCTTGAGCATTCACTCCAGACCGAACATGATTAGCTTAGCGCAGTACCGTTCGGTGCATCACCGAAATCTCAACAGGATGATGAGGATGGTAAGTATCGTAAGGAAGTACATCCCACCACCAACATGGTATCTGAAGTGACATATAAAGTTGACAGATCTAAACCAGAACTCAAGCCACTTCCTGCAGGCCTGAAGTATGCTTTCCTTGCGGGTGAAGAACACATGTATCCGGTCATCATCGCAGCAGGCTGAATCCGGATCAGGAATCTCGACTTCTCGAGGTTCTAGAAAAGAACCGCAAGGCACTTGGTTGGAGCGTATCAGATCTCCGAGGGATAATCCAGCTTTGTGTTCACACCATATCTTTTTGGAAGAAGATGCCAAGCCGTCCCGTGAATTCCAGAGAAGGATGAACCCTAACCTTCGGGACGTCGTCATGAAAGAAATCACGAAATGGTGTGACGCAGGCTTCATCTATCCCATCTCCGATTCAAAATGGGTAAGCCCACTGCATGTACTTCCCAAGAAATCAGGGCTTACCGTGGTTACAAATGATAAAGGAGAGGAAATTTCCACTCGGGTACCAACATCCTGGCGGGTGTGTGTTGATTACCGCCGTCTCAATGCAGCAACCAAGAAGGACCACTTCCCCTTGCCATTCATTGATCAAGTTTTGGAGAGACTAGCAGGAAAGGAGTTCTTCTGCTTTCTGGATGGGTACTCCGGGTACAACCAAGTGGCGATTGCTCCTGAAGATCAAGAGAAGACTACCTTCACTTGCCGTTCGACACCTACGCCTTCAAGAGAATGCCCTTTGGATTATGCAATGCACCTGCAACATTCCAAAGATGCATGTTAGCAGTCTTCGCCGAGATGGTAGGCAGTTGTCTCGAGGTGTTCATGGACGATTTCTCTGTTTATGGTGATAGTTTTGATTCTTGTCTTGCGCACCTAGACAGAGTGCTTCAGAAATGCCGGGAAGTCAATTTAGTGCTCTCATGGGAAAAGAGCCATTTTATGGTCACTGAAGGTATTGTGCTGGGCCACGTCGTTTCCAAACGTGGCATGGAAGACGATCCAGCGAAGGTGGATGTCATTTCAAATCTCCAGCCACCTCAATCAGTGAAGAATGTGAGGTCATTCTTGGGGCATGTGGGATTTTACAGACGATTCATCAAGGATTTCAGCCGCATTGCCCGACCTCTGACAGAACTTTTGTGCAAGGAAACCGAGTTCATTGTTGATCAGCCAGTTCTCCTTGCTTTCAATCAATTGAAGGAGCTCATCACTCAGGCTCCAATCTTGCAGCCTCCTGACTGGACTCTTCCCTTTGAGATAATGACCGATGCGTCCGATTTTGCAGTAGGAGCTGTTCTTGGGCAGAGGAAAGACAGAGCGCCCTATGCCATTCACTATGCCAGCAGAACATTAGATGAAGCACAAAGAAATTATACAGCGATAGAGAAAGAATTGCTGGCTGTGGTTTTCGCCTTAGAGAAGTTCAGATCCTACTTGTTGGGATCGAAAGTCACTATCTTTACAGACCACTCTACTATCCGGTACCTCCAGCAGAAGAAGGATGCCAAGCCGAGACTGATTCGTTGGATCCTTCTCCTCTAAGAATTCGATCTGGAAATCAAGGACAAGCCTGGAGTTCAGAATGTGGTAGCAGATCACCTCTCCAGAATTGAACAACCTGAGCCTCCTCTGAGCAATGCACCTATCACAGAAACCTTCCCTGACGAAGACATCTTAGCCGTGGATTCTCTCCCTTGGTATGCTGATATAGTCAATTACCTCACCTCTGGGGTAATACCTTCGGATTGGACGAAGAACCAAAAGAACAAATTCATGTCGACCATCCGCTTCTACCAATGGGAAGATCCTCTTCTATTCAGAGAAGGAGCAGATTGTATTTGGCGCAGGTGCATCCCTCAGACGGAGCAATCTAGTGTCCTCGAGTATTGTCATTCGCTCGAATCTGGTGGACATCACTCTGGAGATCGGACGGCAGCCAAAGTACTTCAGTGTGGCTTTTGGTGGCCCACTTTATTCAAGGATGCAGCAGAGTTTGTCAAAAGATGTATTGACTGTCAGCGACTGAAAGGCACACTCACTGCCAAAGATTCAATGCCCCTGAAAATCATTCAGATAGCAGACGTTTTCGATGCATGGGGCATTGACTTCATGGGGCCTTTCCCTAACAGTCAAGGTTTTGAGCACATCCTTCTTGCCGTAGATTACGTGAGTCGTTGGGTTGAAGCTATTCCCGCCCGAGCCACCGTCAGCAAAACAGTTTGCCAGTTTCTGAAGAAGAACATCATTTCACGGTTTGGGATACCAAAGATTCTATTATCAGACGGGGGTAGCCACTTCATCAACAAAGAGGTCAAGAAGTTAACGAAGGAGTACAACATCGATCACCGTGTCACGTCTCCTTATCATCCGCAGACCAATGGCATGGCGGAGTTATCCAACAGAGAAATCAAGACTATACTGCAGAAACTTGTTAGGCCGAATAGAAAAGACTGGTCTCAACTCTTGGACTTAGTTCTATGGGCTTACCGAACAGCCTACAAGTCTCCCTTGGGCATGTCGCCCTATCGTCTTGTATATGGGAAACCATGCCATCTGCCCGTGGAATTGATCCACAAATCTCTTTGGGCAATCAACAGTTGTAATTTGGACTCGCGAAGAAGTGGTCAGAAGAGAAAAGACGATCTGAACAAGCTCTTGGAATTCCGAGACTATGCATATGATAACACCTTGATGTACAAAGAGAAGGTGGAACGCTGGCATGACCGGCACATCAGACGAAAGACCTTCGACGTTGGACAGAAAGTGTGGCTATTTGATGCAAAGTTGCGGATATTCCCAGGTAAATTAAAGAGTAAGTGGACAGGGCCATTTCGAGTATGTGAAGTGCGTGACAATGGAAGCATCGCTATATCAGAATTGTCCCCTGACGCACAACCCTTCATCATCAATGGCCAACTACTGAAGCCTTACCTCGAACCAGATGCATTCTTGGCTGTTGTAGACTCTATTCAGCTAGTACACCACGATGACATCTCCACAGCACATGCGGCATCGAAAGATTCAGACGATGTACTCCAGCCACTGTTTATCTGATTTTCTTCTTTTCTTCTTTTCTTCTTTTCCTTTCCTATTTTCTTTTAATATCTAAAAGGTGCCGCCCTTGTAGACAGTTTTCTATACTTAGGAAGTACTTTGTCCTAAGTATAAGGGGGATGTGCACCTACAGTTTTTCATTTTGTTCTGATCCTCTCCATTGTCTCCTCTTCTTGGCTATACTTAGGAGTATCTTACCCTAAGTATAGGGGGAGACAATCTGAGTACGATCAGTATATTCCCACCCTTGACCCTCCCTGCTTTTTGTACAGACTACTATACTTAGGATTATTTGATCCTAAGTGTAGGGGGGACGGTCAACTTCTCATTCATTCATTTCATTCATATTTATTCTTTAGATCTGTCTATACTCAGTACGAGTTATGTCTTTGCTTTTCCTTTCGATCTATGAGGACATAGCTCAAGCTAAGTATAGGGGGGTCGTATATATCATGTATATACTATAAGCCATAACTCATACTGAAAAATAAAATATAAAATCCCAATATAAATTAAATTGTAATAAGTAACTATATAATAATAAAAGATGGTTGTGAGCTCCTCAGGCTCTGTCTACTTATACTGATTAGTAAGTCAGGAAAAAGGTTTTGCTAAAAGTGTTCTTTGAAAAATCTTGTGAAAATTGTTTGAAAATAATGTGTACAAGTATTCAACTTTTGAAAAATCAGTTTTGTATGTAAAATTTATTTCCTTTGCGTGAAATCAAAATGTGTCAAAATCAGTGTGCAAATGATTGTAAAAATTTGATTGTCAAAATTGTTTTGAAAAACCTATCTATGATGTGTAAAACCTTTGTAAAATCATTTTCAAATACGTGTATATGTTTGCAAAATTATTTTGGACTAGAGCTTTCAAAACCCCTGTGAAAAATGATTCTTGAATAAGTCTGAGGAGTCCGCACAAAATCTCTCATTTGTAAATAATGAATATGCCCAAACAAAGCCTATAAGAAACAAAACCATATTGTACATCAAATACAATTTTTCTTCTTTTGTATCTACTGATTAATAAATCAGATACCTATACAGTATGATTTGAAAAATAGTGTGACCAGTTTTGAAAAATTTGATGTGAAATGATTTCAAATGTGTGAAATTATTTTTATTGAAAAACTTTTTCTTTGTGTGAAAGAAAGGATTTGAAAAACCTATGTGTAAATATTTTGGAAAATGCTTGTCAAAACTATTGTGAAAATTATATATAGCGTGAAAAATCTTTGCAAAAATAGTTTATAAATGCGTGTAAATGATTGGGGAAATTTTTGGGTACTATAGTTTGCAAAATTATTTTCAAAAACTAATAAGAACACCATTACAAATACTTGTAAATCATAGATAAGTCACATACAAATCTTTCTATACATTTCTAAATAAACTACTTCATTCAAACCTGTAAAGTTTTTAGAAAGTCATATATTTCGTAAATAAAGCGGCACACCCATGTAAATAATTGTATATACTTTTTGTATGTGTCCAGTTCTTAGTTCATTTGCAAAATTTCTTTGTGTAAAAACATTCTTGGATTCTTTCAAACTCTTTGTGAAAAATTACATCATTCATTGTGCATAGCATAAGCATACCATTCATATTCTTTTTGAGTGAGCTTGATGGTTGAATCAGTCTAATAAAGTCTCAAGTTGGAGCTTGGTTGGACCTTACTGCACCTACTTGTACTGGAGCCTTATGGGAACTTGGTTTAAGGTACTTCAGGTCTATTCAGACTTAATTCTTCGTGAAATCAGGGCTGGGTTCAAGTCACCTCAGTGGACTAACTAGAACTTTTCAAAACACACGTATGACTCTTGCCAACCGTGACCTAACTTGGACACTTGCACCTCTCACTTGGCTCAACTCAGTTGGAGTGGTGAGGGGGTTGGATTTGCCAGTCTGAGACGCACACGGGTGGAAACATTCGTCCTCGTCTAGGGAGGGAAGTGCACCCCAACCTGGTCCAATAGCCATGAGGTCTAAAGACAGGAGATTGTGGGATGCGATAAAGCTTCAAAAGAGGGATAGTCAACTGGCTCAAGAGGAAAAACTCCTTATGTAAATGCTGCTGTGAATAGTATGTTGAAAAAAAATATGGTCAGGCCTGTACAAAAATAAAAATGCCTGCAAAGTATGTACAAAGTCAATAAGCAAGCTTGAGTTCCAATGACAAATATGTGAGCCTGCAGCTGGATGACTTGACTACACTGGTCTTGCATCCCAGGATAGGTAGCTACACTGGCTACCATCCATTCTTCTCTTCACCCCCTCCTCTTGAGCTGGTTGCCACTTGAACTTAGAAGGGAATACCCTGCTCCTCGAGGAAAGAGCTGTTGGATCGGGGAATCATTAGGTTGTCATTCTGGAGAAGTCAGTTCCTTTATCATTTCAGTTGGGGAGAGCCACTATCACTTACACCGTACAAGTCAGCTTCATAGTCATAAGGGTTTGCGTATGATGTAGACTAGTTCTGACCCGGCTATTGGGGTGGGTTGAACCGAGTTCTGTGACTATCGAAGGCTGTTGTATTTTAGAGCTGGTTCCCGACTAGGTTCCACACACATTCACACCCAAGGTCTGACAGGAGCTCCAAATTCAGATTTTGTAAAGACATGCATTGCACTGAAAGCACCCCTATTCTCTCTATCTTTCTTTCATTCTCCTTTTTCTTTTCTTTATTCTTTTTGTACTTATTGCATAAGTGTTTGCTAGGGACTAGCAAAGGCAAGTATAGGGGGGTGATGAACCTCCATTTCATCACCTTTATTCTATCATTTTGGCCTCAAAAACCCTAGCAAATGCATGTAAAAAGAATCAAATTGTATATAATAGCATTCATGATTCATTGTATTAATTACACATTAAATAAGGTTCTTAATGCCAAAATTATAGAATAAAGAGGAGAAAAGAAAAAGGAATAAAATATTGCAAATATTTTATGACCCAAACCCTGAGACCAAGGCCAGTATGGTACTGGTCGACAAGGAATAAAGTAGGGGGAGATAAGGGCCAGTGTACAATAAATACCTCATTTATTTATTCATTCATTTATGCCTTTTGACACCTATTTTGTACATACTTATTTATTTATCAAATAAAGAAACTTTGTACATGAAAGTTGTAGATAATAATGTATATAAAATTATAAAAATGAGTTTGTGTAAAAATAATAGTCAGTGCACATTTTATACACAAAATAAAAAGCCAAAATCTCAACTTCACAGACCCATATCTTGCAAATAAAAACTCCAAATCAACCAAACTCACCTTTAATTGTATATAGCATTTCAAGAACTATTTAATAAAATTGGTTTCATAATTTTTGGAGTCCATATGCAGAAGTTAGGTTTTTGGCCCTTCTTGTATATAGGATTGATTAAAATATTCTTTTTATTCAATATTCAATGTTTTTATAAATTCATATTTTTAGAATTTTGTAAATAATGTATATAATGCATACACACATTAAAAGTAAAGGAAAACCAAAAATAATTTGTAAAATAAAATAAGTCTACAAAAATTCATAGATAAAATACCTATGCTATATATCTATACATAAATAAAAAGGATTTTATTCCTTGGTTCTTTTATTCTTTTATATTTTTATAATACTGTATACATTATACATAACTCATTAAAAATACAAACCTAAAATAAAAATCTAGAAAATACAAATAATAAATTAAGTATACAAAATACATAGGTAAAAGACCTATAAGGATACCTACATATACCTATACCTATTTCTTTAAAAATATAAATAAACTCCTAAAAAGTAAATACAAATACCTTTATACTCACAAAAATAAATTATTAATTTATAAAATAAGCCAATAAAATAATAAAAGAAAATAAACAAATTAAAAATAAAATACACAAAAATAGATGTAAATACATACATATACACATTATTAAATTAAAACCATAATAAAGCACTTCGAAAAATTCAATAAAAATCACAAATAAATACTACATGAAAAAATACACATTTTTTATGTTTTAAGAAAATTTTAATAAAATCATTTACTAATGTAAATAAATCAATTTCAATTCAAATTCTCTGTTTTGTCTTCTAGCGGATGACTTGGACCAATCCCAGGCCGTCAACCGTTGACCGCTCGGTCAACTACTTCCCCAGCCGCCCGATGTGACGCAGCCTGTCTCTTCGCCCGTCTTCTCCCATTTTTCCCGGGCACACCATCCATCAATAGAAGATGCTTCCTTCACAAGAATTACTCCCTAATCATCCATGATGCCCGCCAAAATCTTAGATCAATTAGATACTCATTGGATCAGCCAATAATCGCCGGTCAATAAGGCTACTCGCCAATGTCTATAAATAAGTAGCTCCGCCTCCTTCCTCGAATTTGGCCACTTTTAATCCGATCTCAAGCCTTGATTCTAGTCCTAGGACATTCCTCGTGACAGGGGGGGTGAGCTGGTGCCTCGAATCGGCCGGAGGGAGGAGAGTTTTGTCGCAGCGGAGCTCCGGCATCCGCCGTGCTCCCTGGAGGCCCCCAGGTATAAGAGCTGTCCATTTATGCATTTTTAGTTAGCTTTTAATGTTAGTTTTTCATTCCAGTAGTTAGATTAGTTGTTAGTTAATTCCCTTAGCATAAAAATCCAAATTCGAAGTTTGCCGGAGCTCGGCTCCAGCGACTTCTCCACCGTTGTCTTGCATGTCTCCGACCACCGCGTTCATCCCATTTCAAACCTCAACGCCTTCTCCATCGATCGCACCCATTTGCTCAACCCAGGACCCTTGGTCTTGGCGAATCGGGGCTCCACCTCCGTCGTTCGCCGGAGCCCCTCCGCCCACCTTCATTTTGTGTCGCAGCTTCAAAACCACAGGTTGAGGAGATAGCTCTCTCGCCCGCGGTTCTTCCTATGCAGGTACATCGAGGAATAGAGCGAATCTGGGCTTGCATTGAACCAGGAAGAGGTTCCTGGGGGTCCCCTTCTTCATCGACCTCGACCCAGCGACTCAGACCTCCGGGATCCATGAGAGAACCATCAGACGACGCGGAAGCTTCCCAGCTACGTTCAGAGCACTTCAGATGCGCGGGAGGTGCCCGGAGGAGCCCGAGCGGCTCGATCGAAGCTCGCCGGGGGCGAGCTTCATCCCCGTTCTTCCAGACGCCTCCAGCACCGTTGGATCGGGAGGCCAGGCCCAGATTGAAGGAGAACCGTCCGATGAATACACGCGTCCACCGTCAGATCATCCAGGAGCTTCTAATCCAGTCCCTTCATCGACGAACCGGCATCCGCCGTCCGATGGGCGACACGTGGATAAGTGGCGCATCCAGCGCCGCAGGATGAGGCGCCCTTAGGGGGTAAATTTCACATCTAGCACCCCCCCCCCCCCCGATTTTGTATTTATTATTTAATACCGAAAATAAAAGTTTAAGTTGTAAATAAGTTGTAGAAATTGCAGAACAACCCTTAAGGTTTTGATATTTACATTTTAGTCCCTCCGCGCCTCACGTGCAGTACCCCATGTGAGGCGCGTGAAATTTGCATGTAAACCCTGCCGTGTTTCATTAATTCTAAAATGGTCTAGAAAATAAAAGTTAACGTGTATTTTTATTGTGATTTTTGCATGTATGCCCCTGTTAACTATTTTATTTGCAAAAATACCCCTGCCAGGCCATTTAGTTTTGTGTGCTTTGTCTATTTTTTTTGTGCTTCATATCTATTCGAAAAATCTTGCAAAAATAGACTTAAACTCCTGATTGGTTGTTCTTGCACGTCATATTTTTAGTTTTTCATTTTGTTGCATTTTTGCATTTATTAAGAATAAAAAACATGTCTTTTATTCACTATCTAACTTATAAAATCCCAAAAAAATATGAAAATGCCTTGAAAAATTCCAAAAAAAATAGCTTTGATGTGTTTTGACCTATTTTAGTGTCAGTCCAAAAATCCCTAAAAATTTCATAAGGAAAACCTTAAAAATCCAAAAATACCTAAAAACTTCAAAAAAATATATAAAATCAAAGGAAAATCAGAAAAATATGAACCCAGTCCCTATTTATGCTATATTTTATTATCTTTAATAGAAAAATAGTGTGGAAAGTTTTTGAGGTTGTTTGTTATTTTTAATACCTATTTTTCTTACAGCCAGACGCTATTCCACTATTTGCTCTTATTTTGCTATTTAAAAATACTAAAAATGTTTGGAAAAATGCCCAAAAACCACAAAAACAATAAAAAATCATGAAAATCCCAAAAAGACTTTATTCTTGAATTTTTGACTATTTTTGAGTATTTTTATAAATATTATAGTACCTCTTTATGTATATGTATGTATTGCCAAAAATATATATATATATATATATATATATCTAATTACTTATATATATTTATATATCTATTTACTAACCCTAATATAAAAAAAATATAATATATATAATATCTATGCTTATATATACCTATATATATATATTGGATGTATTACAAGCTATAAACTAATCCTCTATGGGAATACATATATTTATACATTTATATTTTATATGTATATATCTATATATATAATCTAACTATATTATTATATTAAAAGATAAAAAAAAATAAATAAATAAATAAATAAATTCTAAAAATAAAAAACCCACTTCACACAAGGATGACTCTGAGATACATGTTGGCTATGGTATTTTGTGTTGCTCTCTGTGGTTCGACCTCTACATGCTTGTCACTGTGCATTTTATGGTAGAGTAAATAAAGATTAATTCACATTTATTTTTGAGCTTGATTGTTGTATTCTTTGGTTGTGGGTTAATTGCTGATTAACACCGGTCTTCTATGAGTGGTCGCCTCAGCGACAACACTTTTATATTTTTCATGGTGACCCTCGTGGAAAACCGCTGTTATCACAATATGAATCTGGGACTGCTACATCCTCTCACCATCTCAATGTGTACCTCTTCATTGTCTGTGCGAAATGATACTATCCCAGAATCCTAATCAAAGAGGGTCTTCATGGTCTGCAAGAAAGGCCTCTTAAGAATGAATTGGAGCAAGGTGTAACTGTGTAGGGCACGTCATGTCTTGGACAGTAAAGTCCACTGTAAACTACACGCCTTGAATGATTAGTACAATGTTCCTCAACATGCCTCTAGGTCTCTTTACTGATCGATATGCAAATTTAAGGAACACTCATGATTTTTAAAGAGGACCTAACTCGAGTTTATCGAGTAAGCAAGATGGTATCAAATTAAAGGAGGAACCATTATCTAAGATAGTGCAATTGAATGCTGCATCTAAAAACTCGCATCTGACAAAGTGAGCACCTGAGTCTCTCTTTTTCTTGGGTACCTTGTTCTGAATAGAACATGATGTAGCCTTGGTCAAAACATGTTTCTCAACTCGTGATTTTCTTTTCCTATGTATTGTACATTGTTCTTCAATTGTTGTTTAAGTGTAGGAAAATGGTCCAAGGCATCATGGAATGGAATCTTCAAAAAAACAAGATCTTTCAATAATCTCTTTGTTTCTGGAGTGACAACAATTTTTTGGTATTTTCTTTCCTTTTCTATACAAAGCACGTGGAAAAGAAACAACCTCTGGAACAACAAAATTCTTTTCTTTATTCAGATCAACATGAGCGGAATCATCATGTACAATAGGGGTCTCAGAAGTGTATACAAATAGAAACATCAAGAGTGTCTTTATGGCGTGGCATGGTATCATCGTCTAAATTGCCTATATCCATATCAACTGTCTCTACATCACTCCCATGTAAAGCATCATCCAAGACATCATGATGGTCCTCATGGTGGTGGTCCTCCTCCTTAGCATCAAAATGTGTATCAAATCATCATGGATTGGCTCTTTCTCCTCATCATGTAACCTCTCCTCTTCTAGATCAGGTACTCATGGATGTTTATCGCTCTTGAGACAAATGAAGTTAGATAAAAATTCAGGACATGTAGTGGTGTCTACCTTATCTAGATGTTGCCTCTTGTTTTCGGGTTCATATGAGGCTAAGATGGGAGAGTGGTCTTGGGTGCGGCTAACTCATATAAACGATGGTTAACCTGCTCCATCTTAGTCCTATGTGATGTCTGAAGCGTGCTCAACATATCAATGATTAGATTCAATGCTAGGAACTTTGTAGATAACTCTGTCTCAGTGTGTTGTCCCTGGATCTCTACTCTCTCCTACCTAGAAGTGTGTTACGGCTGTGGTGTATATGGTTCAGGAGATCTCTGTGGTGTAACAAAAGACTGCTGCTGCTGGTGGTGATGATAAGAATTTGGATGTGTAGTAAGAGATTGATAAGAATGTGGTCTCTGGTATGCATGCTGGTGAGATTGCTGTTACGTATATGGTTGTCGATGTTGAAAATATAGAGATAGAATCCATGATGTAGATGAAATTGCTATTGTTGATGGTGTACGCTCTGAGGTGTGTGCTGGTGACTGATACTGAACATGAGCGTACCATATTTCGTTGATCATAATAGTGGAGGGAGAATCGACATCATCAACTATAGGGCTCGTGATCTGACTCTAGTTGGCATTGAATGAATCCTCATGTGAATCTAGGTGAAGGGTCAATGGAACATGCTGGCTCGCTATTAATATGGTGAATCTGACGGTTGGGAGGAGCGAGTAAAGACCACATACATGCTGAGAAGTAGAAGAACAAAGCGACTGCCGGTGCTGAAACTACAAATCTGTCACCTTCTTTGTCATATCACTCAACTGCCGAGTAGAATCAACAACTCATGAGTTCTCTACCAACCCCTCAAAGATGGACCAAACAAACTCGACATCCCTATTTAAATAGCTACCACCACATGCGACACTCAGTAAGCCCTGAATATCTGGATGGAGTCCTCCAAAGAAGTTCTGAACTAGCACCTTTAAAGGTATCTCATGGTGAGGGCATCTCTCAGTCAAATCCGAGATACATTCCCATACCTCATGGAATGACTCAATTGGAAGCTGTGTAAAATTGGAGATCAGACTCCTCATTACATCCGTTCATCCTAAAGGGAAATATTTATGCAGGAAAGTGGACTTCAGATCATCCCATGTAGAAATCTCCCTCCCTAAATGATTCAATTAGAAGAATGCCTTATCTACTAAGGCGAAGGGGAAGGCATTGAGGCATATAGCCTCCTATGTAACTCCTGGATAACTTGTCGTACCACATATCATCTCAAACTGTTGTAAAAAAGTGAACAACTCCTCTGATGTGTTCCCATAAAACTTCGGAAGCAATGAAATAAAGGACAATCTCAACTTATGTGACTCTTGATTTGGTTGTAACCGAATCCAGTGCTGTAGCATCCTAGCTCAAGGGTCATACTCATCTCTCAAAGTAGCAAGAACCACGATAGGTGGTGGTGGGTTCCCTGCTCCTTCTCTCAGCGTAGTGATCTCAGATCTCAAGTCATCGTGGACTCTACACTGATCTCGTATTTGTATGCTCATTTACTGAAGTATGTATAGAATCCATGCTGTGATATCAATAGCTAGTTCAGGTTTCTCATCTGTGTGTCTCTCATCAGCTGGTCTGTCCTCAATAGCTCACTCATCGATTGGTGCTTTCCCTCTAGCCATGATGTCCTTCGAATCCTATGGGAAGGAAAAAGTGTCATAATCACTCATGGAAAAATGTGCAGGAGAAATAGACGAAAAGTCGAGGTGAGGGTCTACCTTGACTGAAGAGCTATGATGCGAGGGAGTCTGGGACCAACTCACCTCGTGACTAGGTGGGACCTACTCAGGTAGAGGGTCATCCCGAGTCTGTGAAGATGTATGTAAGACGCTGGAAGATCAAAGGCTCACATTGTCTGAGCGTAAATTCCATCTGAATGTCATCCTTGATGTTAAGAGAATATGAGAGAGAATACGATGTCAAATGAAAGAACATGAGTGTGGAGGCGTATAAGATGCTAAAAAATGCACACCCCGTAAACAAACACAATGCATACCCCAAATTCACCAACTTCATACTGTGGAGAATGTAAGAGTTCGACCTTTTATCTTTTCAAATTTAGTTAGGTGATCAAGCATTTGTATTAAGGGATATTTACACCCATAATCCAGAGTAATTTCAAAATTACCCCAAAAACCCTCTATAGCCATGAATTACACTGAGGACCCTGAATAGTGCGTAACTCTTACACTCATATACCTGTGTTATTTTCTATCCAATTTTCTATTAAGTACAACAATATATGTCAAAGTATTTACATTTTAGACCCTTTAAGTTCCTATTATTTACGAATGCCTTCTCCCCTTCCTCCTCCATCCACCAACCCCTTGCCTACCTCCTCCCCTTCCTCCAACTAGGCAAACCCCCCTCCCCCTGCTGACATCCTCTGCCGACCTCCCCTTCTTCCACTGCCAACACCTCCTCCTCCCTTGTTGACCACCGCCTCCTCCTGTAAGCCCCCCTTCCACTAACCCGTTCCCCTACCCTCACCACCTGCAAGCCCCCTCGCCACTGCCTGTAAGATAAACCCTTCCCCTACCCCCATCGTCTGCAAGCCACTTCACCACCGCTTGTAGGCTAACACCTTCCCCTACCTTATGCAACCCCATGGAAGCCCGATTACTCTTCGAGTAGCCTCCACTAGCACCCCGCCATCCCCCATGGAAGACCGACCCTAATAGCCCCGCCTACAAGGCAGACCCCCACATCGTGCCTCCACCAACCCCCACCATCCCCCGTAGAAGGCCGACCCCTGACAGGCCTGCCTACAAGGAACCTTTGAGAAGCCTCCACCAGCCCCCAGCCATACACCATGGAAGGTCGACCCCTGACAGCCCCGCCCACAAGGCATGCCCCCCGATCCTTCCAACATGCCCCTGCCTCCAACCCCCCCTCCCTGCAGGCCCCCACACCCATGGAAGCACGGCATGCCTCCAACCCCACATGCAAGCCCTCCCACCACCGTAATGCAAGCCCCTCCCTGTAGGCCCCCACATCGTCGAAGCCCCCCTCTTTCAGTGGAAGCTCGATTTCCTCCAGCCCTTTTCCACCCCCTGTGGAAGCCTGACCTTCATTGGCAGCCTCCCCCTACCTGTAACCCCCTATCTCCGCCTGCAAGAAAAATCTTTTTTCTTTTCTTTTTTACTTCGTTAATCCTAGCCATTAGATATTGGATTGGTTAGGTTAATCCACTCATATGGTTAAGTTAATGAACTAAACTAACAAAAGGTTATTGGTGTAAAACGGAGCATTTATTCAAGGTTATGGGTGTAATTCATGATTATAGAGGGTTTCTGGGGTAATTACAAAATTACTCAAGGTTATGAGTGTAACTATTCCTTGTATTAAGTAGAATCACAGGTGGTGTCACCTTGTTGCCCGGTATACGTCCTCACAGTCCCCCAAACAGTTGTACCATCTGCTCAAGATGCCGGGTTATATCAGGCCCAGAAGGAACTGAGAGGCAGAGTACACCAAAATGACTCTCTATGGTTGGAGGCAAGTGCTTGAAGTTGCAACCACGAACCAAAGAGTGGTACACATGTACTTAAGGCACAAGTCAAGGGATTTTTTGCTCTAATCCTTATGGTTGTGTCCTCACCCACCATGCCTAGAGTCAAGTACCTGCAACAATGGGTGGATTTTTCTCCCAATACAACTAAGTCCAGATTTTTTTATTTTTCTGGTCGAAGTTTCAAAAGAAAAATAATCTTTTTTATTTTTAGGGTTTTAACTTTTTTTGGATATTTTCAAGAATATCTAGTGGTGGTCTAATTTCCTTTAACTTTGAAAAATGTGTCTCATAGAGGGGGACATCACGGAATGTAGCGGAAGACAACGATGTATGCATGGGAAGAGAACACACCTGTCTCCAACACTCTACATGCAAGCTGATCCTCATAGAAATTTAAACCTAAGATAATGCATGAAAAAGCCGTAAAAATCATATCCTAAATTAGCAGCTCTAGTGTAAGAAAAAGTTAAATTTTAAATAGGTTAATTACGCTTAAGTGTGTATTAGGAAAGTCGATTCTACTTTACTCCTCTACTCAATCATGCATGCACTCTTAGGTCTTCACGAAATCACATGAAACAAAAAAAGTCAAAAAAAACAATGGTGAAGCTCCCCAAGTGCACCAACACTTAGCGAAATAGCCCCTGAAAAAAAGAATTAAAGTCCTGTCTACAAGCCGGGATGTCCTTAATGGAACCCTTGCTAAAAAAACAAGCAAGTGCCCCTTCCTCTCTCATCGAAAGTAGGAAAACTGGCAAAGGCCCTCTCACTCAAAATAAAATAAACTGAAAAAACAAACTGTCTGCACCGGCTCACACTTCTCCTCTATAACCAGCTCGTAGAAGACTAAACATGTCTGTGCTCTCTCAACTGGTTTGGCTTCCTAGGAAGCCGGCTAATCCTTTAGGCCCTATAACATGAGTTGGCACAAACAAATAAAAAATCAAACATAAAAATCAAGCAAATTAGAAACAAAAATAAACTTAAAATCAAGAAGAAATCAATGATAAAAACCTGATAAAACCTGAGAAAACAAAACCCAAGAAAAACTATGAAAAATGAAAAGAAAACAAAACACAAAAATCGAGAAGAAATCATAGAAAATAGAAGAAAGAAACCGAGAAAAAATCAAACGAAAAACAAATAAAAATCGAGAAAAATCGAGAAGAAGAGAAGAAAGAAAAAAATCACAAAAAATAAAATCTCTCAAAAATCAATCGTGACGACACCTCCCCAACAACGACACCATTTTAATAACTAGCATTTGACTAGCGGGTAAATTGTTCTTTGTAGAGACTGCTAAGACAACTGCTAATTAATCAAATAAAAGACACCAAACTCAGAAGAGAGAGAGAATGAATAAATGCAGCTTCTCTCCTAATTTTGGTGTTTCACTATTTATTTAACCAGGCAAGTGCTCCTGGTCGAACACAAGGAGGTAGAAAGACATGCTGGGATTTTTAAGTGAAAGAAGATTTTAGTGATTTTTCTTTCTTTCTTTTGCAAGACAATATTTTTGGTCGATTTTAGTTTTTGATGTTTTTATTTGATTTTTAATTTCCAATTTTTTATTTTAAGTGATATTTTTAAAAAATATTTATCTACAATATAGTATATAGGTAATAGAAAAATGCAGTGATATTATATACTAGATTAATCGAGGAGATACTCGAGCAATGGACTCGAAGCACTCAAAATGAAACTCAAAACTTAGTCGAGAATCGAATAAGAAAACCTTAACAAAATTACAGTTTAAAATCTTGGAATTTGACAAGAAAATTAAATGTAGAAAAAATACTACGCTCAAATAATGTTCAATAATCCACAAATGTTCAAGTTAGTTCAATGATTAATGTAAAAGATTACAACAAAAGAATAATCTTTCTTTCAATCAGATCCTTGTTCAAGGACCTCATTGCAAGAAAAATCTAGAACCTTTGCAATTAGGTCCCTATACGGGGACCTAGATGCAATTTTCAAAATATTATGGAGTGTGGGTGAATTCCTGGAGACTGCATGGGCACACTTTTTTTACACCCCTTCTTTCTTAGACGACTATAGTTAGATATAAGCTTCTGATCTGGACCATCCCTTGAAGACACATGACACAAGACAACAGTGTGATTGTTCTTCCACCATTTCTCCCTAAATCAATGCAGGTGGCGACGGACCTTCTTCTCAGATCATTCTCTGACGGTTAGGCACATCTCCGGTGACTCTTCTAGGGCCAGAAGGGGGCTCCTTTCGAGCTCACCTACGGTGGGCATGGTTAAAGAAAACAACGACGAAATCTTGGAAGTTGGCTACGGTTTGACGCTCCAGGTCAAGAACTACTGCAATTGCTTGATGGCGAAGATCTAATGCTCCATATGATGTTGAATACTATGGACGCAAATTTAAATGAGTTGAAGGGGGGATTTGATGAGTGAAATAGAGATGGTGATTAAGGGAATTTAAGACTGTGATTATTTGGTTTAATTCTACATGAGAATCAATGAATTGGATGGATGAAATGTGTAACTGGGCTTTCAAGGGTTTTATGCCCTCAAGATCTTTGCTCAATAGGTCAGTATACCTGAAGCTCTACCTATGCATGGCAGCGATACAAGGCCAAGGTTGGGCCTTGGAACCTTCCTCCCTTGACCAGTCTTCCATGCGGAGCAGTGATTGGGCCCTGTCACGATTGATGGTGGCGGGTGTGGGATGGCGAAGATGGGTTGACGACTAATGGAATGGTGGTAAGGAAAAAATTAGTTGGAACTGATGGATTTTAGATCAATAAATAGGCTTATCGATGAGGATTTGGATTAGTCAAAGGGTAGGCATAGAATAGGTTAGTTAGGTCTATGATCTGAAGGGTTAGGATTGGTGATTAGATGTTAGGTGAAACATGGGTAAATGGGCAAAGTCGGCATGTCAGAAAAACATTCCAAAAGAATCTTCGGAGGAAGATGGCTGTGGTGCTGACATGTGTCATCGCCACAGTGGCCAATAAATTAAATTTGTTAAAAATTAAATATTAAATAATAAATGTTAATATCTTAAATAGGTGAAAAAAATAAAAAATAAAAATAATTAAATTATATAATTTATGGTATAATTTATTTTGATAAATATTATATATTTTATGATTTATAAATATAATATTAATAAATTTATATAGTTACTTAATAAATAGCCTTTATAATTTTAGTTCAATAATTTAATAAATAATATATCATTTTTACATTTTATTAATTATTATAATAATAAATAGGAGTAATGTGATTTTTTTGGATTTTTATAAATAAATTTATATGTATTAATAAATACATGTATAAGGTACACAATTCAATTCATCTATAAATTAGTGTTTTTAAATTATTTAAAATATTAAATAAAGGTTTTAAATTCTAAATTTTTTTTACTGATAATCTACAAGATTATGAAAATAGTAAAAATATTTAAAATGATACTATAAATAGTATGTTCAGAATAAAATAAATAGCCCAGAAACCCAGTTGTCACTTGGTCCCAAATTGACTTTTTGCTAATGGACTCCGATTTTAGTGAAATTACCTTCAATAATTAGAGAATATTATTTTATGAACTTTAAAGTGAGTAGAGTGAAATTGGAGTTCCTATGAAGAAGTTATCAGGTTCAAAAGTTGAGAAGACAATTTGAAAATTAGATTTCTTGGCATATATATAAGTTGGAAATTTTTTTATGATTATATTTTTATATACATTTTTATGAACATAAAGAAAAAGAGTTTAGTGAAAAATATGCACAAATGAATCTGTTAAAAATCAAGAAGTTTTGGTAAATAACAAATAAATAAGATTAATTGTTCTATGTACATAATTAATTTTTTTTATCATTTTCTTCCTTACCCCCACTTATTGTTTATCGACCAATCCATGCGGACTTGATCTCAGGAGTTAGGTTATATGAATATATCTTTCAATCATATTTATATTTAATTTAGTTATAGTGTACATATATACATATTTACAGTCTGCCCCTTTTCTTTTCTTTCTTTTTATTCTTTTATTTATTTACAAGTTATTAATTCATAAAATGCATTTTTATTCACGAATGTTATTTTGATAATATGTGGAAATTAATGAATATTCACAAGTCTTTATTAAGTGTTTTAAGACAAAATGCAAAAGAATAGTTAATGAATCATGAATTCATCAATTTACAATACTAAAATAAAAATGACAAAAAGTGGTGGGTCGAACCCACACCCTTTAGCGACCCAATGTTGGAGATTCACCCACTTGAGAGATCAAATGGTGGAGGTGTGTCTATAATGCATCGTCGGACGTCGGCTCAGATTAGATCCCGAGATAGATCATGCGATGGATGATGAGCTTGATCGGATGACTACTGTAGAGTCTGGACCAGTGTTCTAGATCTAACAGTGTAGGCACTTCTTGGAATAACATGAAATCTACCCTACATGGGCGAGCTTCGATCATATCTCCCCCATGACTTCGGTAGACTATCTAGTTGCTGAAGTGCTCAGTCACTTCGCATGAGTGATCCACAGCTACAAGTGTCCTTCAAAAGATCTAGGACCCATCGATGGGGTCCTGGTGGTCCAGCAAAGCGAGGAGTACTTGGAAGTCAACATAACAAGCAATTAGTCCTTAGATGGGCCTCTTCATGACCTAGTACGTGTGCAAAAATAATGGTGGAGCTCCGGTGGTCAATCCTGGCCTTTATTGGTGGATGGGTGATTGCTGGTGAGATGCGATGGTGGTGCTCTGGTGTAGAGTGGAGGATGAAGCACATGTGAACTGGATCTGAGGAGATCCAGGTGATCTGGATATGGAGGGAGATGGAGAAGGTGCGGAGGAAGATGATAGGGGCGACGTGGAAGCGAGACGGTGGCTGAAGACTATGGAATGAAGGTCAGATTCTTGTGCTCCGACGTACTTAAACTAACTGAGAATTACACCAGATCAGAATAATAATAATAAAATAATTTGAATAAATCGAAAGCTAGAATGAAAATGTGTAAAGAAAATGGAAGAAAATCTATCATCGATAGGCCAGGGAGGGTCTGGAGGCATCTTCGCCAAATATAAGCTCGGAGCAAAGGAAACGCCAGCGTGGAGGCCGTCTCTACGCTGCAAGACCACCACCAACTCCTCCTGTCATCGGAAGCGATGCGGTTTAGTGGAATCTTAGGGTTACGATGCTCTAGGATGGGTTAAATTCAAAAAATGGATAAACGAGAGAATATATTCAGGCGAGAAAAAGGAAAAGAGGGCTTCGTGTTTTCTGTCCAAATGGCTCATAAAAACTGAATCCTGAAGATATGATGTGGAAGGACTTAATCCTATCGCCAAAAAAGATGAAGAGGTCAGGGAAAAAAAGAGAAAGAATTCGGTCGGAAAAATCATCAAAAAGGGAGGTACAACACGAACTGACAGATGGCAGAGGGTACGGGGGCTGTTGACCTATGGTCAACTGTCCTCTCATGGAATCTAAGTCAAAGTAACTTGAAGCTTCCCAATTCCAATCCTCAACGGGTTCCTATGAAATTAAGTGTATTATGGTATAGACCAATCTTTAATCTTCTGATTTTATTCGAACTTGTTCAATTGTCAAAATCATTCAGAGAAGTGGCTATGCAATGTAAGAAATTTTGTGTGATCATTTTCTAATTTTGAACTTTTTATGGATTTATCAAAAAAAGTTTTTAAAAATTATTATAGAGTTTTGCAATAACCATCGTATTTTCAAGGAATTTTATACAAGGAATATATAGGTTTTATACAGGATTTTGTACATATGTGTACATGTTTTATTTCAAGAGAGAGAGGGTTTGGTATATAATCTATGTTTGATCGACTATATAACAAACCCTCTCTCTCTCTTGATGCTTTTTTTTCTCGGTAGAGAAATTACTGTCAGCATGTCATGATATAAAAAGAAAATGATCTTCATTAGATCTGTGTAATAACTATAGAATTTGAACAACACATAATTGTGAATCATGATTGGAAATTGTTATACTGTGTTTTGTGAACACCAACGGATTTTCAACATAATGTAACGTTTATTTTTAGGATAACAAAATGTTATTAATGCTTACGTTTTAGTATTGATGTGCCAAAATTAAGAATGCATGTAATACTGATTGATTATTATATGGTCGACACTAACTTTACGAAATAGGAAAGAAATAGATAAATGCAAAAAAGGCAATGCTTTGGTGATGAAAAGGGCATGCACGTTCATGCATGTTTAGAATTAGTGTCCAAGTACTTTTATGTCACTATGTGTATAAGACACGTTACTATTATCATTCCCATGCAAGCAATGGAATTACAACTATTCTATTATTTGCTAATATAGATGATAGATGGCAAAAAACAAAAGGACATTCCAAATCCATAGCGCTTCTATGACAAATTTAACTCGAGGAGGCGGTTAAGTAGCAAAGGAATATTGTATCACACAGAAGTTGAGCTAAATAAATATTTTGCTAAACGATTATGGCCTGAATTCCATTCTTTCTACTACGATCTTCAAACCAAGCAATTGAGATTTGAAGTGGTCATAAATAATGATCTATGATGGAGTAATTTTCAATCCTATAGTTACGATTTCATGGGGATCATGTTGAAGGAGGTAGGTGCTACAAGGGATCGAGCATGCACCCTTGGGCCCCCGGGTAGATGCCATGAAGGTCGCGACCCCAACGGATGAGTTGGGTGACGCGTTGCACTTAGCAGCCCGGTAGCAACCGGAGTCGCTCGATGGAGTTGGCAGGTGGCGCAGTTGGCGTTCTTGGTTTCACACTTTTACACGATATTAAGACTCGAATTAAAAATTGATGTGGCCGCGTCGAATTTTACTTCGAGTATTAGTATTGTGAGAGGTGTTCCGGGATATGATTTGAAGTTGGAGATCTTGAGGTTGAAATACTTGGAGGTTTATCCAAGATGACAAACAAGTTCCCGCGTAGCGGAGGCCTGCGAGTCGCGTACTTGCGTGTGCTAAAATAATATGATAAAGGATAAATAATTTATGATCGGATGCCAGATATTGTATATCATTGTGGACTCTAACCAACTTGTCAAAATATCAATGATCATTGTCGTAGAACTTAAACGATTATTATTTTTTATATAAAATCAATGTGATCGAATGTGATTTTAAATGACTTGGCGTTCTTTCTGAATTGTTTCAATACATGTATATTCCATTAAATAAAATTGGGTATACATTCTTTTCTTATCCCTACTTTAGTCATTATAATATTTGTCTCGTTACTGGGAAATTGCTAATAACGTTACCCTCGTGTGAACCCAACAGGTGTACTTGAGCAACAACCACCACAGTAGCGTTCTTTTGAGGAGATCAGACTTCTCTTCGTCATATTCGCATCAGGTAGGGTGCGTCCTGCTTAGAGTAATTTATTTACATCCGTTTTATTTTCTGTTATTCTGAGAGACTTTGTAGTGAGATATGTGGAGAGGTTTTCTACAAAGTTTGAGCTTTTCTGATGTATCTCATATCATGGACATGGACTTGATGAGTATTGATCAGAATGGATGTTGCATTTTTATTTCCATTTCATATTATTCTCATGTTGTTATTTATATTTCAAATGTTAATCTAATGTGCATAAGATGGTTTGCTGATTATCATAGATCATGGGTGTATTTGGACCGTAGGTCCGACGCTCCCGTCTCGTCGGTTTCGGTAGCCGGAGGGGCGGGGCGTCACAATCAAGTCAAAGATCTCTAAAAAGAGGACTTGGCTTAAATTTATACCTTAGAATGTCCAGGGTCAAACATAGGGACACAAACAATAATTTGATTGAGGAGGTAATTATCTACTTAGATATTTTGTAGTATGTCTAGGTCAAGCGTAATGCAAAACAAAATACATGCAATTTCAATACATTTTTTGTGCATGTATATTACATGAACAATAATGATGGAATGCAAAACAAATTAGATGCACAACTCACAATTATGCTCTTGATTGAGTAATTAAATTACTTGTGAAACCAATTAACATACTAATAAACAATCAATGTAATAAAGAATGCAACTCAACTAATACAATCTAACTTTAAATAAATATTAGGGATGATTAAATAAGTTTTACACTGAAATTTAATGTATGAATTGTAGATCAAATCAACAAATAAATTACACTAAAATAAAGAGCATGGAAATAGCTTTCAAATGATACCAATTTCATTAAGATTGAATAAAAGGTCCACAAGTTATTCAATAAAATTCATAAGGGCATAAATGTCATAAAACATAATTTATTTAATTACAAACAAGTAAAAATTATACTAAATAGCAATTACATAAACTCAACTAGATATGATTGTAATTTTTACAAGCACGAGGAGTTATATGCAAATAATGGAAATTATCAGGGTGCACATGCAAATTTTCCACCCTCACATGCACCAGGCACGTGACAGGTAGGCTCGATCACTACACAAGTTCCGGCCACCTATCGTGATGGCATGCATCGTAGTTGATTCGAGTGCATGAACCGCAGGAATGAAGCGTTGCTTCAGTCTTTGGTTCAGAGAGGATATGCACTGTTGGATCAGATCTGGAAGATCAGATCGAACGACAACTGGACATCATGTTCTTCCCCTTGTTCTGCATGCGATGGAACTCGTGCAAAACTCCGATAAAGGCAAGGTAGCTCCTCCGCATGTTGAAGAGAAGCTTGAGGGTCCAAGAACCTTGGTGACGGTCTCACAAAGGCCCTGGAGATGTTATAAAGGTTAGGTAATCACTGAATAAGCATGGTGGTGTCTTGACGTCGGAGGCTTCGATCGAGATCGAAGATGAGTTGTGAACTCCGACCAATAAATGAGGAATCAAGTACCTGCTAGTCTTTGCAAATAGCTGAAGTATCTATGAATTAAATGAGATGGTTTATGGGGTGAAGTGTGGGTTCGGTGATTGTGGAGGTTATGGAGACCTTATTATTCCAGATGTATGCAAGGTTTGGAATGGAGCGAGGTGGAAGAGATGATGGAGAAGTGGACGAGGAACGAGGAAGGTCATGCATGAAATAGTGATGAATGGCAAAGGTTTCAAGCATATCAGATTGTGGAAAGAATATACATATTTACATGTAGAAAACAAAGAACAAATATGAAAGATAAGTTCAAAATATTTACCTGGAAAGAAGATGAATTAAATTGAGGATGAAGACAAGGAAGACAAACCTGTAATTGGAGCATGAAGCTCTATTCTTCGCTTGACGGGCCTGAGGTTACATGCACGAAGCTCAAGCAACCTGGAGATGCAAGTCGTCAAAGAAGACAAGGATCTCTTTGTAGGTTGCTTCACTATTGTGGCTCTTAATTTCTCACTCTCTCTATTACAGGAGCAAGAGAAGGTTGGGAGAGACCTTGAACAAGTGGCGGATCCCGGTTACGGTTGACAGAGGATATGGTTTTGATGCAAAGATTATAACCTACAGGTGGTTGTCACATGGTGGTTTCAACCGCATGAGAGGGGTGTCACGTAAAGGGGGAGAGAGATCCGAGGGGTTGGCGAAGAAAAAGAAAGATAAAGAGCGGTAATGGTGTAGAAAATGATTGGTTTGGGCACGTGAGATGGCCGATAAAATTGGGAGAAGTTAAGAAGGTGGAACAGTTGATGGATGAATTGGGTAAAGAGTTGTGTTGGGGATGATGAACAATGACTGTCTAATCTGTAGATCATACGGCCACCATTTGGGCGCAAATGGGTGGATTGGAACCACTTCATCTTCGGATCAAGCGATCATGATCAAGGCGAAAAGGGATAATGGGAGGGACCATGTGGTGCGATCTGAAGGCGTCACATGGCTCGATCAAAATTGAGGGAAATATAAAAACTAATTTCAATTATAAATAAAATAGTTATAAGTTGAATTAAGAAAATTGACGAACATGAAAGTTGTGTATGTCGATGAGATGTACAACTTTCATATAAAACTCAAAGAGAAATAAAGTCAACTATACATAGTAAATATTTTGCAAGTAATTTAAGGTATTAAATTACTTATTTTAATTCTGTTTCTTTTTTTGGATTTTGTTTTATAAATTACGTTAGATTAATTAAAGTACAATATTAATCTAATTTTTATTGGATTTTTAATAAATAATAAATACATAAAGTAATAGGCAAAATAATAGGTTGTTTAATATACAATAAATAGGGTTATTTATTCACAACACAGTTAATTAGTGTTAATTGTTATTGAATCTTGTCAGGTTTCATAAGTAGGAGAGATAATATAGATAAATAATGTACATGATCTGGGATTCATCAGATAACTCAGCCAAACCATTAGACTGAGGATGATAAGGAGATGCAATACGATGGTTGATGCTATACTCCTTCACAAGCTTCTTTGCTTTTTTATTGATGAAATGGCTACCCCCATCTAAAATGAGGATCCTTGGAATCTCGAACCATGAAATGATATTGTTTAGAAACCAACAGATTGTGCGACTAGAAGCAGATCGAGCGAAAATATCTTCTACCTAGTATCTTACATAATCAATGACAAGAACGATGTATTCATATCCTTGATTGTTAGGAAATGGGTACATAAAATCAATGCCCCAATAATAAAAAATATCAGAAATCTAAATAAATATGAGAGTATGGAGTCTTTTGAACTGAGGGTTCCTCTCATTTTCTGACAATCTATGCAACCTTTGACTTATGCTGCGACATCCTTGAATAGTCTGGACCACAAAGACCACACTACAATACTTGTACTGACGTTATGCTTCCAGATTGGTGTCCTTCAGATTTGTGCTTATGATAGTGCTTGAGGACACTAGTGTACTCCTCTCGAGGGATACACCGATGCCATATTCAATCTACTCCTTCCCTGAAAAGGTATGGATCTTCCCACTGGTAGAAATGAATATCAGATAAGAATTTGTCCTTCTTGACTCTAGTCCAATCTTGTAGGACTACCCGAGATATAAGGTAGTTCACAATATCGACATACTAGGGGAGAGATGCAGCACATAAAATTGCTTCATTAGGAAAGGTCTCTGTGATCGGTGTATTGCAAATATGAGTATCTATGCATTCTATTAACTATAAATGGTCTGCTACCACATTCTGATCTCTAGGCTTGTCTCAGATTTCCACATCAAATTCTTGAAGGAGAAGGATCCATTTGAATAAGTGTGATTTGGCACCCTTCTTCTGTTGTAAGTATCGGATAGTAGAGTGGTCAGTATAGACAATTACTTTAGGTCAAAGCAAATAGGATATAAACTTCTCCAGGGCAAAAACCACTACCAACCGCCCTTTCTTTGTGATCGTATAATTCTTCTGTACATCATCTAATGTTTTGATGGCATAGTGAATGGCATAGGGAAATCTGTCTCTTATTTATCCTAACACAACCCCAACATCGGAATATGATGCATCCGTCAAGATCTTGAGTGGTAGAGACTAATCGAATGGTTGTAGGATAGGAGCCTGAGTGACATGATCTTTCAACTGATAAGGTTACTAGATAACCTTCTGAATAACACTGAAATCGATCTCCTTGCATAATAATTTTGTAAGAGGTTGGGAAATATTGTTGAAGTCCTTGATAAATTTTCTATAGAAACCTACATGCCCAAGGAATGACCTCACATTCTTAACTATTTGAGGTGGCACACGGTTAGCAATAACTTCCACCTTTTCTAGGACAACTTCCATGCCACACTTGGAAACAACATGGTCCATCACAATTCCTTATGTAACCAAGAAGTGACTTTTTCCCGTGATATAACCAAGTTAACTTCATAACATTTTTGAAGCATTCGGTTTAGGTGTGCAAGACATGCATCAAAACTATCACCGTAGACTGAGAAATCATCCATGAACACCTCGAGAAAGTATTGATCATATATGCAAAAACATCTAACATACACCTATGGAATTTAGAAGGTGCATTGGACAATCCAAAGGACATTCTGTTGAAAGCATATGTGTCGAACGAACAAGTGAACATAGTCTTCTCTTGATCTTCAAGGGTGATCATCACTTGCTTGTATCCAGAGTACCCATCTAAAAGCAAAAGAACTCATTTCCTGCAAACCTTTCAAGCACTTAATCAATGAACGATAGTGGAAAGTGGTCCTTCTTAGACGTTGAACTCATACATCAATAATTAACACAAATGTGCCATGATGCATGTATTCAAGCAGAAATCTCCATTCCTCGGTCATTTTTAACCACAACAATCCCAGATTTATTTGGAATTACATGCAATGGGCTTAACCACATCGGGTCAGAGATGGGGTAAATGAAGCCGTATTCACACCATTTCGTGTTTCCTTTCATTACATGTCCTGTAGGTTAGGGTTCAAACTTTACAGAAATTCATGGGACTGTTTGCAATCATCCTCCCGATAGATATGGTGTGAACACATGGCAGGATTTATCCTTGGATATCCAAAACTTTCCAGCCAAGAGCCTTGCGGTTTTTCTTTAGAATCTAGAGCAAGCGAGATTCATGATCGGAGGCCAGCATGCTGCTGATGATGACCAGATATATATTCTGCTCACCTACCAGGAAATCATAATTTAGTCCTGCCGAAAACTACTTTAATTCAGGTAATTGTTGAGTCCGCTTCACGGACACTTCAGAAACTTAGCTAGTAAGGGAATGATCTGTTGAAAATAAGGAGGTGTTGTTCACCTCTATCACTCGTGGCTCAGATAAAAATGTATCGAACATGTATGCAATGATTTCATCTTATTCGGTATGGTTTGAATCTTCTTTGAATAAGCTAATTAATAAATCTGACACTGTGTCCCAATTACCAACAGAGTAAGGATGGAATGTGCTTTCTAGATCCTCTAAAGAGAGGTTTTCCTGTGTCAAAATATCATTCGAAGAGACTAGTTGATTACTAATATAAACAATGTCAAAGTATTCAACTAATGGTTCTGCTTGGCTTTCCTTAGATATGCTCTCAGTGGTTTTTGGCTCATTGATCATGTCCAAGGTGACTCTTTCACTACATGAGCAGAATGTGATCTTTACAGAACCATAATCAACTACCGCTTCGGCAGTTTGAAGGAACGACTGACCAAGAATAATTGGATTATGGAGTAATGATGCAAGTGAATCCATTTCCAGGACAACGAAGTCCACTGGGAAGTACATATCCTGCACGGTTACGATAATGCCCTCCAACAAACCTCTGGGCCGCTTACTGGATCGATCAACAAATTGAAGGATCACGCATGTGGGTTTAAGCAGACTCAACCCAAATTCCTAAGGTAATGACGAGGGCATGAGGTTTATAGAGGAACCATTATCAAGCAAAGTTCGCTTGAAAATTCGATAAAAAATCTCACATCTGATCAAAGGTTTTCCCTCGTCTAGATTCTTCAGCGGAAGATCATTGATAGCATTCACTGTGGCCATGGTCAAGATGTGCTTCTCTCCTCGGTTGCGTCTGTTATTGCATGGCTGATGCTTGATCTTTTTTACAGCTTGCATGTATTCTATGGCCTTCAATTTCAATAATGATATTCCATGGCCTTCAATTTCAATAACAAGATTTTGATTAATATCAACAACATCAAGATTTGATAATGCATTTTTCAACTTTGTAATTTTTTGGAATTTTCTATAGCATCATGAAAAGGAATATTTATAGAACCAAAAGCATTGTTCTTATTTACATGATTATTTACAAATGACTGGCAAGAAGGTGTACCATCATTCAAAAGTGAAGCAGGAATAAAGACAGGAACATCAACTTCGTCGATTAGTACATGAGCTACTAATGGTTATGGACCTCCATAGTTTGCTCAGCTTCGGCCTTGGCTGTTATTTTATTTTTGGTTTCTTTCTTTTTATTTATTTTTTTTGTCTTTTCTAGTGGTTGAGATCTGGTGCGGCTCCCTTATCTTCTTCTTCCTTACCCAGCATTATTGCTGGATCAGTTGGTGCTGAAGACGACGATTTGCCAAAAGATACTTTATTCTTCCCCTTAGCTATGGTTACTGGCTGCAAGGTCCTACTACTCCAGAGAGTCACAACATTAGATAACATAAAATTTGGTATACCTGACTCTGCAGGATCGGATGAGACATCACAAACTACTTAATTCTTATGTTAGAAATCGTTGGGATTGGCCTCGACTTGTGATAGAATGGAAGTTTTCATAGGAATGAGGTCATTGAGCTTCAGACTCATCTCCACTAGGCTCTTCACCAATTGATACAAGAAGTTGAAAGCAGGGCTCACAATCACAACCTCAAATGGTTAAGCATGCTGACCACGTTGAGACTGATAACGCAGACGAGGTTGCGAGTGAGAATACTATGAATGGTACCGGGGAGGATGCCACTGATGATGCTGAGGAGGAGGGTATATTGGTTATGTTGGTAGCCATGTAATTCTGATAAAGCTGGTACTGGCAGTACGCCGCTTGTTGATATTGAGAATTCTGTCTCCAAGTGTTATGATATGGTGGAGACTGATGTTGTTGAGGTCGTTGCTAGACAAACTTCCCACCCTGAGATTGGTGGTATGATCGAATGGCAAGAGACTGGACTTGTTGATGTCCTCTTGGATGAGCCAGTTGTGCATCGTTTTTCCATATGTTGTTTGCCTGAATTTGGGGTGGAGATGGGAAATACATATCCACAAATGACTGTTGTAGACGACCATCTGTTGTTGAGACTGTTGTGACGGTGCATAGTCAGGAGCCTGCACGTAATATACATGCTCGATCGGATGCACTAGACTTGACTAAGATTGCTGGGGCAATAACAACTCCTTCGGCTCAGCGGGAGTCGTGGCTGATGGGCTCACAGACTGACATGTCTTGATAATACTAACCAGCAACTCCAATTGCTTGGTAATCTGATCAAGTTTATCCATATTCTGAGTTCTTTGTTTGATCACAGAGGATTTCTCGAGGTCTTGTGATCGATTTTCAATGATGTCCACTTTGGACATGTGGCTCCCAATAATACTAAAGTTGGAGCTCTCATCTCTGACCACTTCATGAGATGCCACCATATTGTCGGGCTTGTGGTGGATCTACGGCTAGCACTAATATGCATGTGATGAAGACAAGGCAACCTCTCTTTCAACAATTTCTTCAAAAATGTGCCATACAACATCTTGATCTTTATTGAAGTGACATCCGCTACATGCGACAAATACAAGCCTCTAACTCTCAGTAGTCAAGCCCCCAAAGAAGTGTTGGACTAGGCTAGTCTGAGGAATTTCATGGTAGGTCAATTCTCTTGAAGATCTTTAAACCTCTCCCAGGCACCATGGATGGACTCATGTGGTCCTTCAGAGAAGTTGGAAATTCAGGCCCTCATTTGATTGAGATGACCCAATGGATAGAACTTGTGGAGGAATGCGGACTTCAATTACTCACATGTTGTCACTGAAGGATATGGTTAGAATCCTCAAGCGCATCACGGAAGCGTGGGCGTCGTATCGAATACAACGAGGAGAGACTAGTCGCACTAGTTGCTCGATGCAACGGAATTTAAAATTTTTATGCGACGAAACCACATGATCCAAGAACACTTCTCGGATCATTTCTTCTAAACCACAAACAAGTAATATGATTACCTCTTGAAGCGTGGTTGCGATCGATTCTCTAAAGGAAGAGACCTCCTGTCTCAAGTCCGATCCGACAGAGGAGACGCTTGCGAGCGCGGGGATGAACCGCGTGCTTCTCGCAGTCCATGTTGATGATCCAAGCGGCGGATCTCCTGATCTCGACACACGAAATACGACGTCTTCTTCACGAGCAAGGCACACCGAAGTAGACGGAGATCCACGATCGGACGATCGGACAGCATAACGACGATGTTGCGACGATGGAGACTTTTCTATAGGTCATCCATGGTGGACGACCATGAGAGGAAGAGAGATGGCGTGTAGAGAGAAAGAGAGAGAGATGTGCTTCTCAAGCATTATGTGTGTAAAGAGAGAGCATGGTATGCCTCTCTATTTATAGGGTTTTGGGATCCATGGATCTCAATCCATGGGACATATAAAATCAATGGATGAGATTGATTTATGTCAATCCAATGGTCAAGATTATTGTTGGTAAAGCCAACAAATTATGGTCTAATTTAGATTAAAATATATTTGACAAAATCAAATATAAATCAATCCTAAATTACATCAACAAAATAAGGAGAGGATATACATGGAGATCAAATCTCCCATGTATAATCAAGGTGGACGGCCACCCATTCCAAATAGGACTTGGGTGCCGCCCACCACATTCCATGTGGGGCAATCTCATGGATTTCCATGAGATTGCATGCCGTCTTGAATTTCTCCTCTATTTATTTCCAACAACTTTTGTTGGGATTTATTCATAAAAAATAATTCACAATTATATTTGAGAATATTGCAATCTTGCCACTGAAAAATTGTGAATCATATTCACAACCCAAAACAACATATAATTTACATTGTCAATTAATTACGTAATGTATATCCAATACACACAGTAATTAATCAACAAATATAAATTATAATTAGCTCTCTCTAATACAATATAAATCACATTTATAATATATTATGAATAATTGGATATTACTATCCACATTATTGTTATCCATAACAATTAAATCACATTTAATTATATTGGATAACTTATTCTCATGTGCTCAAATAATATGAATCACATTCACATTATTTACATCTTTGATAATCAAATCACATTTAATTATCTAAGATAACTCTCATTATAATATGAACCAAATTCATATTGTTCATGATAATTATATCACATTTAATTATCCATTTTCTCAATGCTCGGATACATATATCAGCAATAGAATTATCCATGAACTCTTTTAAGGATAATGCGCTTTCTCCGTGAATACTTGGAGATAAGGACAGGGCGATTGTATTGTTCCACGTATAGTGACTTGGATATTGACATCACATCTCAAATCCAGATCTCGGGCCTCCCATAGATGCTTGATTATATCAAGACCGTAAATCTAATCTTCTCATTGAATCTGAATCACATTCAGGTCAATGTCCAATATTTGGATCAAGATCAGATTACTTCTCTACTTAGAGGAGTCACTAAAATCCAGACCCATTTCATCACTCCCTAGGAATGGAAGCGTCAAGGTTATAAAATCGTTTATGATCACATCACCCTTAGGTATTCCCAATACCTGTACATCCTGCATACTGGAAGACTCAGAATAAACCCGAAGTATTAGATCTACCTTACAATGTCTACTTCAGGGTTTTATCAGTAAGTTTCTCATTCGATCATTGGGAGTCAGTATCGATCATATACTTTCCAAAGCATATATCATACCTAGGTCTTGATCATATACTTTCCAAAAGTATATATCAAACCTACAAATTCAGTCAAGCTTCCAAAGCGAGACGACCATGCGCATGGAATTTGATTCTTCCCAATATCTCATGAGTGGGCTCATGTCTTCCGGTTCAGTAACTGAACCTGTATGATCCCTTTGAGAGATCGTATTACTCATATTCCCTTATATGCACACCAGCGCGCCGGGGTATAGACCTTGATTAGGTCATCAACCTATTGGTCTGCCAAATGTACATACTTAGACATATAGTAACACATATGTCTCTGGTCAGATGATGCATGCCTATATCATGACAGCATACGATATAAGACTTTGGTTATCTCGATCTCGTTAAGTCAACTCTTTGACCTAACTAATCTGACACCTCCGAATCTCTATTCCTATGCAGAGGACCTGCATCAAGAGGTATGTCAGATATCAGCCTAATTGAGAAAGGATTGCCATTTCCTACTCAGGTTGGAGATCATCTCTTAACCATCTTTTGATGGTGCTTGATGAGTCCTCGATCTAACTCATTAGATGTTCATCCAAGAACCAGCCTCTGTGATTCAATATTTGAATCAACAGCTATATGATTATCAAGATGGCCATAGTACATAACCCTAATTGTACTAAGGGACCTATTATGCAAATTATGTATTCTTCATTTCAGATTAGGGAATGATATTTGCAATAACATTTATTGCATAATGGCTCGTCGTGGGCTCGCATGTCCAACAATCTCCCACTAGCCCAAAGAGCCATTAATGGGCTAATCATTTAAACCCACACTCATGCGACAATCACAGGCTATTTAAAAAATAGCTAGGTAAGCTGATCAGTCACTCTGTTCCCAAGAGACTATGCCAAGTCCTTTTACGACACTTGCATATCCCCTAGTAATAGTGCTTACATCTAATGCGAATCTTGCATCTTATGCAACTAATACTCAATTTTGTTATAGGGTCCTTGACACTATAGCTAGATAATTATTATAACCAGTATGCCCATAATCTTTATCCGACTACCTTTATTCCTGGACATCTCTATCTCCTAAGGTATCTGCAGTTAAGACCCTTGTAGATCACTATCTACAAGGTCTTAAACTTTTGAAGATAAGACTTTGAGATCACTATCTCTAAGTTTCATCATCTTTGAAGATATTGTTATTACTGCAACCAAGTGTTTTTATTTCCAGAGTAGGATTAGTAACAATTTACTACTCCCACTGCATGGCAGACATATGGCTTTTGTACACATCTAGCATACACTTCAGCTTCTCGTAACTGATGCACAAGTGCAATCAGTTCTAGCATTCACTTCCTCAACTCTTTGAGGTGTTATCCCTTTAGACATGTCAATACCACATCTTAAGGGAAGGAAGCTTTTCTTGGAATTTTACAGAAAAATGGAATAAGTCCAAGGTGTACTACTTATGCGATAGTCCCAATACCCTCTTATCTTTGCCTCTAAACGACTTCAGAAATAAGATCTAAGAGGTATCCTTGAGATCTTATCTCAAGGTATGGAACAACCAAATTATAAAACACTTATTATTATTCTTATAACATTCTAAATGATTAGAATAACATCTACATTTAGCACAATGAACACAATGGAACTCCCACTAAGCTTCACATGGTTCATCAAGATTTTATCTGAAATCATAACATTTATAATTTCATCAAATTTTATGTTCCAAGTATAGGAAGCTTATTTGAGTCCAAAGATGGTGTTCTTTAGCTTGCACACCTTGCTTTCCTCAACCATGAAACCCTGGGGCTACTTCATGTGAATATCCTCAGAGAGGTATTCATAGAGGAATGCAATCTTGACTTACATCTTGAAGATACAATAGTCAAGTTGTGTATCTAAGGTTAGCAATATTCTGATGATTTTAAGCATGGTCACCGAAGAGCAAGTCTCATTGCAAGCAATGTCTTCTCTTCTGGTGTGTAGCTCATGGCTACGAACCGTGCTTTGAAGGTCTCTACCTTATCATCAGGTTCTCTTTCTCTTGAAGATCCATTTACACCTTTATGGGTCTTACCCATGTAGGTGGATCCGCGAGGGTCTATATACAATAATTGTATATGAAGTCTACATTAGACTGTTATTGCTAACATCCATCTATCCATGCTACGATCTTCAGAAGCTTCATTACATGAAGTTCGATCATTGTCAGATTTCTCTGACACATGGAATCCTTCATCAAACTCATTTGAAGAGGTTTTAGTGTTTCATCTTTAATTGTCCTTTTAGTTTCCAATTTCAGGAGCCTCATTATCTTCTCAAGATTAAACGAGTTCCTACACTTCATTTTCATCTTGATTCTCAAGAGTCTCAACCTCTAAGAACCATATTTTCAGAGATGAGATATTTTAAGAATCTCAAGGTCATAAAGTATGTATCCAATACCATCCTTTATTTTCCTAATGAAGTAGCACTCTCTAGTGCTCAATTCCAGCTTACTTGCATGGAATCTTATTAGGTATATAATGTAGTCTCTACCACATATGCATATACCTTGAAACTAAGAGATAATTATGCTAAGATTATCATTGATCAAATCATGTCACACATGATCAATTGTATCTCCCTACAACTCTATTGAGTTAAGGTTCATTAGGACGGGTGAAATAGAAATGATATTCACATCTCTATAAGGTATTCTATGAATTCATCTAATAGGTACTGACTACCTAGATTAGATGAAATTCATTTAATCTTCCTTCAAACTTTGGTTCTAAACCAAAATTGTGAAATCTTTGAACATTTCAAAGGTTTCTCAGTGAAGAGAAGAAGTCTCATGTCACAAATAATCAACAATATATATCACATATCCATAATGTTTACTATGATATAGATGATTCACATACATCAATATGTATGAGATCCTAAATACCTTGACATCTTACATCTTTCCAAAAGAAGGGTGTATTGGATATTTTACTTTGAATACAATATTCATAAGTATGCAAGTCTTGAAATTTTAGACATTCAAAAGTTTCATCTCTTACTTGTCCATTGATCTCATCAACAGACATATGTCCAAAACATTATGCCAGATCATTGTCAAATGATCTTTATCCTCCTATTGATCTTCAAAGGTTTAATTTTCAGTATTAGAAATCTTAATGAACCATTCATTAATTTTCTAATTTAGTGGACTCCACTAGATGTTAGATTACTATCTGAAATATCCCCATCATAACTCTTTATGATAGGCCTATTCCGGAATTCATGCTTATTCCCAACATTTAGAAATAAACTGAGTGTATTCTAATATCTAAATTACAGAGACATTCTCTAGGACCAAGGGCTCCCACTGAAAATATGAAGTCTATTGATCCAATGGAAATTGTTGCAACAATAGCATCACTTCCAACATGATGATCATTAAACCTTAAGATCAAATTATTATAATACAGATGCAACCAATTGCAAGTGTCATTAGAAAAATTGAGATACAGCTACTAGACTTTATCTTATCAAATAAGTAAGTCAATTTCAATGATTATATGTTGGTTATTCCAATGCACTATCTGATTCCTTCTTTAAGGATTTTAGATAGATTTGATAGTCATACTATCAACACATCAACTTATTGCAGTATTGGCATTCATCCAACTCTTTGGATGTCACATGGAAGTTCAGAAGTACAGTCAACTCTTTGACTTTCCTTCGTACTTGGGTCCAGCCCATGCTTCCACTGCGCTCCCTTTATCAATAAGCAACCATTGCTTAAGACCAATGTCTCTTATGTTAAAATAAAAAATTTCACTATAAGAGTACATGCTTCATTATATTCATACAATATGAATATTATGAAGCTTCGTGAATGACTAGAGTATAGATAGTAGAATGATGACACTCATCGTATCTACATCCATTTAAACTCTTTAAAACTTAGGTTCAGGTAGGTACTCAAACAATTTGAATACATCATCTCCTATAGAGCCACCATTCTGCATAATGCAGAGAACCATGTCTTTCATGATTATATGTAGAGAGCACATATGTATTCCAGAACATCTTCTTAGATTTTTATAAGGATTATTTGATAATTATGATCATTATCGACATGTCACTTCAAAAGTACATTCGATGAGATCAAGACTTATAGAGACATACAAACCCTAGGGTTTCAGTCCTATTGTCTATTTAATTATCAATCCTCATTATTATGAGTAAACTTTCATATTGCAACCACATACATTATGTGTCCAATTGCAAGTACAATATCTGGATCATGGGTCCAATCCAATATATTCTACTGCTTGTTATTGAGTATAACATTGAGTAGGATTAAAGAAGGATTATCTGAAATAAGAAATTTGCATAAACATATATAAATATATAATTTACTTTGATTTAGGAATTTTTATATCAAGGTTGTCTCGTCATGTCAACAAGGAAAGTTCATTCCCTTAATCACTTTCAATGTAAGAGATATACTTACTATTATATCTCAAGCAAGATAAGGGATCTCCTTCCTTATCTCTGTTACATCCCAATAATATGAGAACCTGTAGCTCGGATAAAAAGAAGCGGGAACACATTCCGCCTTCCAAGTCCAACTTGCATCTCTCAATTCGATCTTTAACACCGGGCCCACCACCCCTAAGGTGATGTTGACCCGTCATTAATTGAACCAACCGTTAACAGGAATACAACTCGCTATGCGCAATCCAATATCACCCCAATAATATGAGGACCCGATATTAGGGTCACTACGCATTCGTCCTTACTCTTTCGAGAAGCGACGAGCCCGATCCAAGTGGATCATATGCAGGAGCTGTCACTTCGGACAGGCGTCTCCTACATATAATATCTGGCGACGAAAACCTTCGCCTTGACGGGAGACCATGGATGTCATTTATGTGATCCTCAATTTCATATTCAAATTCTAATTAATTGTCATGAATCATATTAACATAATTAATACTTCCAAGGGAAATAATAACTCTATTCATAATAGAGTGTTCTTAATTTGATATAATTAACTTAATCATATTAAATTAATTTTCAATCCAATTTAATTTACAAACTTGATTTTACTTGAATATATGGTTTTATCTCAAAATACGTATTAATTCAAATTTTAATAATTAGAAAAATACATCATGATCTCTCAGACATCATTCGTTCCTTACCCGCTGTCATGGCCAGTACCGGCGGGAGTGGGACAAACCGCATACGTTACAACCCACTACCCCAGCGATCCCCGACTAGACACAATATCTGCCTTGGGAAAAAATAATGTCGAGTCAATCACTTTGTACTCGAGATGATCGTCGGTTTTTCAACCAAAATTATACCATATAGTAAATTTCAAAACATTTTTGATTATAAGGAAATTTGCTAGACAAATTCCCAATCCTATTCAAGCAAGGAGTTTGATGATTGTGTTTTCAATTTTGATCTAGATCAAATCTAATCAATTATTGGTTGAGGCCAAGTCAATTAAGGAAATAATCTTCATCCAATATTTCTCAAATATTTTCCATAATTATTTCATGAAATTAACAATTAATTTCACTAATTGACAATCACATGGTTCTTGATTAGGAAAGTAATTTCAGCAGTGACCCCTACTTACTAAAATTAGCATATCTCAATCAATTTAAATTCAAATTAAGTAAAGTAAGTTTTCATAGTTTGCTAACTTGATTTACAACAGAACCTATGTGATTTGCACACATTTCAAGGCGTTTCTAAGCAGTAATTAACTCCTTAATTACGTTAAGATTCGTAGTTCCCGTAACAGTGAATACATGTTCATTAAAACAACCATATCTCGAGCAAACGAAATCCAAATTATGTAAACTCAGATCTTATGGTTTCCTTATTTAATGGGGAACAATCGTGTTTAAACAATTTAATCAGGGCCGAAAAATTGCACTAAACAGAGATGCAAAAATGAAATGCGATAAAACTTTCACAACCCTAACGAACCCAAGTCGCCTTCGGTTTTATGGATCGTATCCAAAACCTTCGACCTAAGGCTCTGATACCACTTGAAGGATATGGTTAGAATCCTCAAGCGCATCACGAAAGCGTGAGCGTCGTATCGAATACGACGAGGAGCGACTAGTCGCACTAGTTGCTCGATGCAGCGGAATTTAAAATTTTTATGCAATGAAACCACATGATCCAAGAACACTTCTCGGATCATTTCATCTAAACCACAAACAAGTAATATGATTACCTCTTGAAGCGTGGTTGCGATCGAGTCTCTAAAGGAAGAGACCTCCTGTCTCAAGTCCAATCTGACGGAGGAGACGCTTGCGAGCACGGGGATGAACCGCGTGCTTCTCACAATCCATGTTGATGATCCAAGTGGCGGATCTCCTTATCTCGACACATGAGATCCGACGTCTTCTTCACGAGCGAGGCGCACCAAAGTAGACGGAGATCCACGAGCAGATGATCGGGCAGCATAACGACGACGCTGCGGTGATGGAGACTTCTCTCTAGGTCATCCATGGTGGACGGCCATGAGAGGAAGAGAGATGGCGTGTAGAGAGAAAGAGAGAGAGATGTGCTTCTCAACCATTATGTGTGTAAAGAGAGAGCATGGTATGCCTCTCTATTTATAGGGTTTTGGGATCCATGGATCTCAATCCATGGGACATATAAAATCAATGGATGAGATTGATTTATGTCAATCCAATGGTCATGATTGTTGTTGGTAAAGCCAACAAATTATGATCTAATTTAGATTAAAATATATTTGACAAAATCAAATATAAATCAATCCTAAATTACATCAACAAAATAAGGAGAGGATATACATGGAGATCAAATCTCCCATGTATAATCAAGCTGGACGGCCACCCATTCCAAATAGGATATGGGTGCCGCCCACCACATTCCATGTGGGGCAATCTCATGGATTTCCATGAGATTGCATGCCTACTTGAATTTCTCCTCTATTTATTTCCAACAACTTTTGTTGGGATTTATTCATCAAAAGAAATTCACAATTATATTTGAGAATATTGCAATCATGCCATTGAAAAATTATGAATCATATTCACAACCCAAAACAACATATAATTTACATTGTTAACTAATTACACAATGTGTATCCAATACACATAGTAATTAATCAACAGATATAAATTATAATTAGCTCTCTCTAATACATTATAAATCACATTTATAATATATTATGAATAATTGGATATTACTATCCACATTATTCTTATCCATAACAATTAAATCACATTTAATTATATTGGATAACTTATTCTCATGTGCTCAAATAATATGAATCACATTCGCATTATTTACATCTTTGATAATCAAACCACATTTAATTATCTAAGATAACTCTCCTTATAATATGAACCAAATTCATATTGTTCATGATAATTAAATTACATTTAATTATCCATTTTCTCAATGCTCGGATACATATATCAACAATAGAATTATCCATGAACTCTTTCAAGGATAATGCGCTTTCTCCGTGAATACTTGGAGATAAGGATAGGGCAATTGTTTTGTTCAACATATAGTGACTTGGATATTGAGATCACATCTCAAATCCAGATCTCAGGCCTCCCATAGATGCTTGATTAAATCAAGACCGTAAATCTAATCTTCTCATTGAATCTGAATCACATTCAGGTCAATGTCCAATATTTGGATCAAAATCAGATTACTTCTCTACTGAGAGGAGTCACTAAAATTCAGACCCATTTCATCACTCCCTACGAATGGAAGCGTCATGGTTATACAATCGTTTATGATCACATCACCCTCAGGTATTCCCAATACATGTACATCCTGCATACTGGAATACTCAGAATGAACTCGAAGTATTAGATCAACTTTACACTGTCTACTTCAGGGTTTTATTAGTAAGTTTCTCATTCGATCATTGGGAGTCGGTATCGATCATATACTTTCAAAAGCATATATCATACCTAGGTCTTGATCATATACTTTCCAAAAGTATATATCAAACCTACAAATTCAGTCAAGCTTCCAAAGCGAGATGACAATGCGCATGGAATTTGATTCTTCCCAATATCTCATGAGTGAGCTCATGTCTTCCGGTTCAGTAACTGAACCTGTATGATCCCTTTGAGAAATCGTATTATTCATATGCCCTTATATGTACACTAGCGCACCGGTGTATAGACCTTGATTAGGTCATCAACCTATTGGTCTGCCAAATGTATATACTCAAATATATAGTAACACATCTGTCTCCGGTCAGAGGATGCGTGCCTATATCATGACAGCATACGATATCGGAATTTGGTTATCTCGATCTCGTTAAGTCAACTCTTTGACCTAACTAATCTGACACCTCCGAATCTCTATTCCTATGCAGAGGACCTGCATCAAGAGGTCGGTCAGATATCAGCCTAACTGAGAAAGGATTGCCATTTCCTACTCAGGCTGGAGATCATCTCTTAACAATCTTTTGATGGTGCTTGATGAGTCCTCAATCTAACTCATTAGATGTTCATCCAAGCACCAACCTCTATGATTCAATATTTGAATGAACAGCTGTATGATTATCAAGATGGCCATAGTACATAACCCTAATTGTACTAAGGGACCTATTATGCAAATTATGTATTCTTCATTTCAGATTAAGGAATGATATTTGCAATAACATTTATTGCATAATGGCTCGTCGTGGGCTCGCATGTCCAACAATCTCCCACTAGCCCAAAGAGCCATTAATGGGCCAATCATTTAAACCCACACTCATGTGACAATCATAGGCTATTTAGAAAAATAGCTAGATAAGCTGATCAGTCACTCTATTCCCAAGAGACTATACCAAGTCCTTTTACGGCACTTGCATATCCCCTAGTAACAGTGCTCGCATCTAATGCGAATGTTGCATCTTATGCACTTAATACTCAATTTTCTTATAGTGTCCTTGACACTATAGCTCGATAATTATTATAACAAGTATGTCCATAATCCTTATCAGACTACCTTTATTCCTGGAGATCTCTATCTCCTAAGGTATCTACAGTTAAGACCCTTATAGATCACTATCTACAAGGTCTTAAACTTTTGAAGATAAGACTTTGAGATCACTATCTCTAAGTTTCATCATCTTTGAAGATATTGTTTTTACTGCAACCAAGTGTTTTTATTTACAGAGTAGGATTAGTAACAGTTTACTACTCCCACTGCATGGTAGACATATGGCTTTTGTACACATCTAGCATACACTTCAGCTTCTCGTAACTGATGCACAAGTGCAAGCAGTTCTAGCATTCACTTCCTCAATTCTCTGAGGTGTTATCCCTTTAGACAGGTCCTTACCACATCTTAAGGGAAGGAAGCTTTTCTTTGAATATTCCAGAAAAATGGAATAAGTCCAAGATGTACTACTAATGCGACAGTCCCAATACCCTCTTCTCTTTGCTTCTGAACGACTTCAGAATTAAGATCTAAGAGGTATCCTTGAGATCGTATCTCAAGGTATGGAACAACCAAATTATAAAACACTTATTATTATTCTTATATCATTCTAAATGATTAGAATAACATCTACATTTAGCACGATGAACACAATGACACTCCCACTAAGCTTCACATGGTTCATCAAGATTTTATCTGAAATCATAACTTTTATAATTTCATCAAATCTTATGTTCGAACTAAAGGAAGCTTATTTGAGTCCAAAGATGGAGTTCTTTAGCTTGCACACCTTGCTTTCCTCAACCATGAATCCCTGGGGCTACTTCATGTGAATATCCTCAGAGAGGTATTCATAGAGGAATGCAATCTTGACTTACATCTTGAAGATACAATAGTCAAGTTGTGTATCTAAGGTTAGCAATATTCTGATGATTTTAAGCATGGTCACCGAAGAGCAAGTCTCATTGCAAGCAATGTCTTCTCTTCCGGTGTGTAGCTCATGGATACGAACCGTGCTTTGAAGGTCTCTACCTCATCATCTGGTTCTCTTTCTCTTGAAGATCCATTTACACCATTATGGGTCTTACCCATGTAGGTGGATCCTCGAGGGTTCATATACAAAAATTGTATATGAAGTCTACATTAGACTTTTATTGCTAACATCCATCTATCCATGCTACAATCTTCTGAAGCTTCATTACATGAAGTTCGATCTTTGTCAGATTTCTCCGACACATGGAATCCTTCCTCAAACTCATTTGAAGAGGATTTAGTGTTTCATCTTTAATCGTCCTTTTAGTTTCCATTTTCAGGAGCCCCATTATCTTCTCAAGATTAAATGAGTTCCTACACTTCATTTTCATCTTGATTCTCAAGAGTCTCAACCTCTAAGAATCATATTCTCAGAGATGAGATATTTTAAGAATCTAAAGGTCATAAAGTAGGTATCAAATACCATCCTTTATTTTCCTAATGAAGCAGCACTCTCTAGTGCTCAATTCCTGCTTACTTGCATGGAATCCTATTAAGTATATAATGTAGTCTCTCCCACATATGCTTATACCTAGAAACTAAGAGATAATTATGCTAACATTAATCAATGATCAAATCATGTCACACATGATCAATTGTATCTCCCTACAACTCTATTGAGTTAAGGTTCATTAGGAGGGGTGAGATAGAAATGATATTCATATCTATATAAGTTATTCTATGAATTCATCTAATAGGTACTGACTACCTAGATTAGATCAAATTCATTTAATCTTCCTTCAAACTTTGGTTCTAAACCAAAATTGTGAAATCTTTGAACATTTCAAAGGTTTCTAAGTGAAGAGAAGAAGTCTCATATCACAAATATTCATCAATAGATATCACATATCCATAATGTTTACTATGATATAGATGATTCCCATACATCAATATGTATGAGATACTGAATACCTTGACATCTTACATCTTTCCCAAAGAAGGGTGTATTGGCATTTTACTTTGAATACAATATTCATAAGTATCCAAGTCTTGAAATTTTAGACATTCTAAAGTTTCATCTCTTACTTGTCCACTGATCTCATCAACAGACATATGTCCAAAACATTATGCCAGATCATTGTCAAATGATCTTTATCCTCCTATTGATCTTTAAAGGTTTAATTTTCAGTATTAGAAATCTTAATGAACCATTCACTAATTTTCTAATTTAGTGGAGTCCACTAGATGTTAGATTACTATCTGAAATATCCCCATCATAACTCTTTATAATAGGCCTATTCCAGAATTAATGCTTATTCCCAACATTTAGAAATAAACTGAGTGTATTCTAATATCTAGGTTACAGAGACATTCTCTAGGACCAAGGGCTCCCACTGAAAATATGAAGTCTATTGATCCAATGGAAATTGTTGCAACAATTGCATCACTTCCAACATGATGATCATTAAACCTTAATATCAAATTATTCTAATACAGATGCAACCAATTGCAAGTGTCATTAGAAAATTGAGATACAATTATTAGACTTTATCTTATCAAATAAGTAAGTCAATTTCAATGATTATATGTAGGTTATTCTGATGCACTATCCGATTCCTTCTCTAAGGATTTTAGATAGATTTGATAGTCATACTATCAACACATCAACTTATTGCAGTATTGGCATTCATTCAACTCTTTGGATGTCACATGGAAGTCACAGAAGTATAGTCAACTCTTTTACTTTCCTTCATACTTGGGTCCAACCCATGCTTCCACTGCGCTCCCTTTATCTATAAGCAACCATTGCTTAAGACCAATGTCTCTTATGTTAAAATAAAAAATTTCACTATAAGAGTACAAGCTTCATTCAATTCATACAATGTGAATATTACGAAGCTTCATGAATGACTAGAGTATAAATAGTAGAATGATGACACTCATTGTATCTACATCCATTTAAACTCTTTAAAACTTAGGTTCAGGTAGGTACTCAAATAATTTGAATACATCATTTCCTATAGAGCCACCAATCTGCATAATGCAGAGAACCATGTCATTCATGACTATATGTAGAGAGCACATATGTATGCCAGAACATCTTCTTAGATTTCTATAGGGATTATTTGATAATTACGATCATTATTGACATGTCACTTCAAAAGTACATTCGATGAGATAAAGACTTATAGAGACATACAAACCCTAGGGTTTCAGTCCTATTGTCTATTTAATTATCATTCCTCATTATTATGAGGAAACTTTCATATTGCAACCACATACATTATGTGTCCAATTGCAAGTACAATATCTGGATCATAGGTCTAATCCAAGATATTCTACTGGTTGTTATTGAGTATAACATTGAGTGGTATTAAAGAAGGATTATCTGAAATAAGAAATTTGCATAAACATATATAAATATATAATTTACTTTGATTTAGGAATTTTTATATCAAAGTTGTCTTGCCATGTCGACAATGAAAGTTCGTTCCCTTAATCACTTTCAATGTAAGAGATATACTTACCAGTATTTCTCAAGCAAGATCTGGGATCTCCTTCCTTATCTCTGTTACATCCCAATAATATGAGAACCTGTAACTCGGATAAAAAGAAGCGGGAACACATTCCGCCTTGCAAGTCCAACTTGCATCTTCCAATTCGGTCTTTAACACCCGGGCCCACCACTCCTAAGGTGATGTTGACCCGTCATTAATTGAACCAACCGTCAACAGGAATACAACTCGCTATGCACAATCCAATATCGCCCCAAAAATATAAGGACCCGATATTGGGATCACTACGCATACGTCCTTACTCTTTCGAGAAGTGACGAGCCCGATCCAAATGGATCATATGCAGGAGCTGTCACTTCGGACAAGCGTCTCCTACATATAATATCTAGCGACGGAACCCTTCGCCTTGACGGGAGACCATGGATGTCACTTATGTGATCCTCCATATCATATTCAAATGCTAATTAATTATCATGAATCATATTCACATAGTTAATTCTTCCAAGGGAAATAATAACTCTATTCAAAATAGAGTGTTCTTAATTTGATATAATTAACTTAATCATATTAAATTAATTTTCAATCCAATTCAATTAACAAACTTAATTTTGCTTGAATATATGGTATTATCTCAAAATACATATTAATTCGAAATTTAATAATTAGAAAAGTCATCATGATCTCTCAGGCATCATTCGTTCCCTACCCGTTGTCATGGTCAGTACCCGCTACCCCAGCGATCCCTGACTAGACATCATATCCGCCTCGTGAAAAAATAATGTCGAGTCAATCACTTCGTACTCGAGATGATCATCGGTTCTTCAACCGAAATTATACCATATAGTAATAATCAAAATATTTTTGATTATAAGGAAATTTGCTAGACAAATTCTCAATCCTATTCAAGCAAGGAGTTTGATTATTATGTTTCCAATTTTAATCTAGATCGAATCTAATCAATTATTAGTTGAGGCCAAGCCAATTAAGGAAGTAATCATCATCCAATATTTCTCAAATATTTTCCATAATTATTTCATGAAATTAACAATTAATTTCACTAATTGATAATCACATGGTTCTTGATTAGGAAAGTAATTTTAGCAGTGACCCCTACTTACTAAAATTAGCATATCTCAATCAATTTAAATCCAAATTAAGCAAAGTAAGTTTCCATAGTTTGCTAACTTGATTTACAACAGAACCTATATGATATGCACATATTTCATGGCGTTTCTAAACAGTAATTAACTCCTTAGTTACGTTATGATTCGCAGTTCCCGTAACAGTGAATACATGTTCATTAAAACAACCATATCTCGAGCAAACGGAACCAAATTACGTAAACTCAGATCCTATGGTTTCCTTATTTAATGAGGAACAAAATACAAATTTTATTTTCGTGTTTAAACAATTTAAACAGGGCCGAAAAATTACACTAAATAGAGATGTGAAAATTAAATGCAATAAAACTTTCGTAACCCTAACGAACCCAAGTCGCCTTCGGTTTTATGGATCGTATCCAAAACCTTCGACCTAAGGCTCTGATACCACTTGCAGGATATGGTTATAATCCTCAAGCGCATCACGGAAGCGTGAGCGTCGTATCGAATACGACGAGGAGCGACTAGTCGCACTAGTTGCTCGATGCATCATAATTTAAAATTTTTATGCAGTGAAACCACATGATCCAAGAACACTTCTCGGATCATTTCATCTAAACTACAAACAAGTAATAGGATTACCTCTTGAAGCGTGGTTGCAATCGAGTCTCTAAAGGAAGAGACCTCTTGTCTCAAGTCCGATCCGATGGAGGAGACGCTTGCGAGCGTGGGGATGAACCGCGTGCTTCTCGCAATCCATGTTGATGATCCAAGCGGTGGATCTCCTGATCTAGACACACGAGATCCTACGTCTTCTTCACGAGCGAGGCACACCGAAGTAGACGGAGATCCACGAGCAGACGATCGGGCAGCATAACGACGACGCTGCGGCGATGGAGACTTCTCTCTAGGCCATCCATGGTGGACGGCCATGAGAGGAAGAGAGATGGTATGTAGAGAGAAAGAGAGAGAGATGTGCTTCTCAAGCATTATGTGTGTAAAGAGAGTGCATGGTATGCCTCTCTATTTATAGGGTTTTGGGATACATGGATCTCCATCCATGGGACATATAAAATCGATGGATGAGATTGATTTATGTCAATCCAATGGTCAAGATTGTTGTTGGTAAAGGTAAAAAATTATGATCTAATTTAGATTAAAATATATTTAACAAAATCAAATATAAATCAATCCTAAATTACATCAACAAAATAAGGAGAGGATATACATGGAGATCAAATCTCCTATGTATAATCAAGGTGGACGGCCACCCATTCCAAATAGGACATGGGTGCCGCCCACCACATTCCATGTGGGGCAATCTCATGGATTTCCATGAGATTGCATGCCTCCTTGAATTTCTCCTCTATTTATTTCCAACAACTTTTGTTGGGATTTATTCATCAAAAATAATTCACAATTATATTTGAGGATATTGCAATCTTGCCATTGAAAAATTGTGAATCATATTCACAACCCAAAACAACATATAATTAACATTGTCAATTAATTACACAATGTGTATCCAATACACATAGTAATTAATCAACAAATATAAATTATAATTAGCTCTCTCTAATACATTATAAATCACATTTATAATATATTATGAATAATTGGATATTACTATCCACATTATTCTTATCCATAACAATTAAATCACAATTAATTATATTGGATAACGTATTCTCATGTGCTCAAATAACATGAATCACATTCACATTATTTACATCTTTGATAATCAAATCACATTTAATTATCTAAGATAACTCTCCTTATAATATGAACCAAATTCATATTGTTCATGATAATTAAATCACATTTACTTATCAATTTTCTCAATGCTCGGATACATATATCAACAGTAGAATTATCCATGAACTCTTTCAAGGATAATGCGCTTTCTCCGCGAATACTTGGAGATAAGGACATGGCGATTGTATTGTTCCACGTATAGTGACTTGGATATTGAGATCACATCTCAAATCCAGATCTCGGGCCTCCCATAGATGTTTGATTAAATCAAGACAGTAAATCTAATCTTCTCAGTGAATCTGAATCACATTCAGGTCAATGTCCAATATTTGGATCAAGATCAGATTACTTCTCTACTTAGAGGAGTCACTAAAATCCAGACCCGCACTCCCTAGGAATGGAAGTGTCATGGTTATACAATCGTTTATGATCACATCACCCTCAGGTATTCCCAATACCTGTACTTCCTGCATACTAGAAGACTCAGAATAAACCCGAAGTATTAGATCTACTTTACAATGTCTACTTCAGGGTTTTATCAGTAAGTTTCTCATTCGATCATTGGGAGTCGGTATCGATCATATACTTTCCAAAAGCATATATCATACCTAGGTCTTGATCAAATACTTTCCAAAAGTATATATCAAACCTACAAATTCAGTCAAGCTTCCAAAGCGAGACGACCATGCGCATGGAATTTGATTCTTCCCAATATCTCATGAGTGAGCTCATGTCTTCCGGTTCAGTAACTGAACCAGTATGATCCCTTTAAGAGATCGTATTACTCATATTCCCTTATATGCACACCACCGCGCCGGTGTATAGACCTTGATTAGCTCATCAACCTATTGGTCTGCCAAATGTACATACTCAATCATATAGTAACACATCTGTCTCCGATCAGAGGATGCGTGCCTATATCATGACAGCATACGATATAGGACTTTGGTTATCTCGATCTCGTTAAGTCAACTCTTTGACTTAACTAATCTGACACCTCCGAATCTCTATTCCTATGCAGAGGACATGTATCAAGAGGTCGGTCAGATATCAGCCTAACTGAGAAAGGATTGCCATTTCCTACTCAGGCTGGAGATCATCTCTTAACAAACTTTTGATGGTGCTTGATGAATCCTCAATCTAACTCATTAGATGTTCATCCAAGCACCAGTCTCTATGATTCAATATTTGAATGAACAGCTGTATGATTATCTAGATGGCCATAGTACATAACCCTAATTGTACTAAGGGACCTATTTTGCAAATTATGTATTCTTCATTTCAGATTAGGGAATGATATTTGCAATAACATTTATTGCATAATGGATCGCCGTGGGCTCGCATGTCCAACAGTCACGACCTTTCCCAAATGGTTGATTCAATATAACACCATGTCCTGAAGGTTGAATGGAAAGGTTGTCATCTTAACTACACCTAAGAAGATGTTAGGGTAGTACATGGTTATGCAGATACGGGAAAACTGCTAGAGATGGATGTATGGTTCCTCTTTCGTGTTTCCATGGAATGAGGTAAAAATCTAAGAGTGTTGTCCTGATCTTGAAATGTCTATGGACTTGAGGGATCTGGATCCACTCTATCATCTAGCCAATGCCGGGATTATAAATTCCCTTCAATTTGGGCTTGGAAGCCTCTCTTCTTTGTTCATCTTCCCCTTCGCGAGGTCTATCTATTTGTTCTTCACCTTGTCCTCCTTGGTTCTCCCTTTCTCTCCTTAGATCATTAAACAAGTCAGTGAAGGTGATTTGGGATAGAGCCTCATCCGTGAGCCGTTAATCATGCAAAGCCAAAGATGCTGGAAGAAATTATAACAGTGAAAAATATGATGAAGATTATACATTGGCCAGATGTTATATTTTGGGATCTCTCTCCAATGTGCTTCAGAAGCAACATTTGGAGATGGGCTCTTGCGAGGATATAATGCTGAATCTCAGGGATATGTTTGGTGATGTCAACTTCTCATAGCTTATAATGTTACCAAAGAACTTATTCGCTGTAAGATGTATGAAGGGACTTCTGTTCGTGAGCATGTACTCAAAATGTTTGGGTACTTATCTGAGCTGGAAACTCTTGGGGTAGAGATGGATGCAGAAATGTAGTCTGGCTACATTCTGTTGTCACTGCCCAAGTTTTTCAATAACTTTGTGGTAACGTACCATATGAATAAAATGGAATTAACTAACACTAAACTCATGGATTCATTAAAGTATATAGAAGATGTAATGAAAAAAAAGAATCCCACTAGTAGTGCAATGGTTACACAAGTCAAAGGGAAGCACGGGAGAAAGCAAGGATTTAGGAAGGGTCCGACCCAGAAGAGAAAGAAGAAAAGTCAACGTGTTGGCTCATCTTCTACTGCTTCTGCACTGGTGACATCGAAGAATATCGATGTATGATATCACTGTAAGAAGTCAGGGCACTGGAAGCATAACCGTTCAGAATACCTAAAGTCTGCTGATAAAGGAAAATCCCCATCTTGTATGAATTCTACTCTCAACATTGAAACCAATTTTCTCGTAGGATGAGAAGGTAGTTGAGTCATTGATTCTGGTGCTTCTATTCATGTATGCAATTTGTTGCATCTATTTTAAGAAATTAAGAATCTTGATGAAGGAGATATAGTCATCTAGATGGGATATGATGCAACTGTTGCAACACTCGCCATCGAGACCTGCAGACTATCATTATCTAGTAGAAAGAGTCCTAGTACTTAAAGAATGTCTTTATGTTCCATATGTTAGAAGGAACTTGATATCTGTATCTATGTTAGTTAGAAGTGGATATTAGTTTCTATTCAGTAAAAAACTTGTCACAAGTTGCTATGATAAATATATTGTGGATGGTGTTTTAACTTCTGGTGGACTCTATGAATTGCATATTGATGAAAATGTCAGGAATGTCACTGCCACTTATAAAAACCCTAAAATAACCAAGGATGGAAATTATTCTAATATAATTTGGCATCAAAGGCTTGGTCATTTATCATTGATAGGATCAATAGATTGATAAAGGATGGACCCTTAAATTTTGTATAGGTCCAATCTTTGCCAACTTGTGAACATTATATTAGAGGTAAAATGGCTAGGACGCCTTTCTGTAACAAGGTTAAAAGATGTGAAGGTATTCTTTACCTAATACATAATTATGTATGTGGTCCCTTCAGTACTACAACCAAAAATGGATATAGATATTATTTGACATTTATTGATGATCATTCGTGATACATGTTTATCTTCCTATTACGTCATAATCTGAAACCTTTGAAAAGATCAAAGAGTTCATAGCTTTGGCTGAGAACCAAACCGATAGGAAGATTAAACTGATTCAATATGATCGAGGTGGTGAATACCTTTCAAATACATTCAAGTAATACCTTAAAGAGAGAGGAATTGTTTCCAATCTCACTCCGCTTGGAACTTCCCAACTTAATGGTGTTGCTGAAAGACGCAAGAGGACCATCATGGACATGGTCCATTCAATGATGAGTAAAGCACATTTACCACTTAGTTTTTGGGGTTATCCAGTAGAGAGTGCAATATATATCTTGAATAAAATTTATAGAAAATCTATACCTAAAACTCCTCATGAACTTTGGTATGGAACGAAACCTAGTGTTAGACACATAAGGATCTGGGGTTGTTTGGTCCATGTGAAGAACATGGATGCAAGTAAGCTAGAATCTCACACTCGTGAGTGCTACTTCATTGGGTATGTTAAGGATGGTATTGGATACCAACTTTATGACTCTGAGACTCAGAAGGTAATCGTCTCTAGAGATAGAACATTTCTAGAGGATGACTTACTTAAGAGTCAAGACAAAAATGAAGTAAAGGAACTCATTGAATCCACTAAGGATACTGAGTTTACTAAACCAAAAACTGAGGAAGTAAATGAAGATGTAACACACGCACCTCTTCGAAGGAGTTCAAGGGTGGTTGCACCACCTAAAAGGTACGAATTCCATGTGTCAGGTGAAACTGACAATGATCCAGCTTCATTTGATGAAGCACTCACGGATCATGACATGGATAGATGGATGCTAGAAATGAAGTCTAAAATAGACTCCATGTATGAAAATGGTGCACGGACCCTAGAGGATCCACCTAGAGGGGTAAATCCCAATTGGTGTAAATGGATCTTCAATAGAAAAGGGGACCTGATGGAAAGGTAGAGACCTTCAAGGCACGACTCGTAGCCAAGGGCTACACACAGAGAGAAGGCATCGACTATGAAGAGACATTCTCTCCTGTGGCTATGCTTAATTCCATCATGGAACTGCTAGCTATAGTTGCATATCTTGACCACGACATCTGGAAGATGGACATCAAGATGGCTTTACTCAATGGATACCTCGAGGAAGATATCTATATGGAGCAGCCTCATGAATTCATAACTGAGGAATGAAAAGTATGCACACTGAAGAAAGCCATATAAGTTATCAAACAAGCTTCTCATAGCTAGAACATCATATTCAATGAAACCATAAAGAGTTATGATTTTGTGTAGAATCCAGATGAATCGTGTGTGTAGAAGAAGCTTAGTGGGAGCGCCACTATGTTCATCATGATTTAAGTAGATGACATCCTTATCATTGGAAACGATATAGGGATGATGACCAGTGCTAAGATTTGGTTGTCCCATACCTTCGAGATGAGAGATATTTGAGAAGCCACTTATATCTTGGGTCTGAAGCTGTCCAGAAATCGAGAAAAGAGGATTTTGTGATTGTCATAGCATGGGTACATTAAGAAAATCTTTGAGCGTTTCCATACGGAGAACTCCAAGAAAGTCTTCATTCTTTTAAGACATGGTATCCAACTATCTAAAGGGATGGCTCCTCAAAGTGTCGAGGAAAAGAAAGCCATGGTTGGATGCCCTTACACATAAAAATGTAGGAAGCTTAATGTGCGCCATGATGGGAACAAGGCCGGATATCTGCCATGCAGTTGGAATTGTAAGTCATTACTAACCCTACTATGGAGAACACCACTGGAATACAGTGAAGAACATCTTCAAGTATCTGAGATGGACACAAGATTACATCTTGGTCTATGGAGATGGTGATCTCCAAGTCTTAGGATACATAGATTCTGACTTCTAGTCTAATATTGATGAACAAAAGTCGACATCAGGGCTTATGTTCTTATTGAACGGTGGTGTTGTGAGCTGGAGAAGCTAGAAGCAGGACACTACAATCAATTCAACAACAAAAGTCGAATACATTGCCGCATCGGATGCTGCAAAGGAGGAGGTGTGGTTGTGCAAGTTCATCATGGAGCTTGGCATAGTTTCCTACGATACCCTCATCACGCTACTCTGCGATAACACGAGAGACACAGCTTAGGCGAAGGAACCCAGATGGCATCAAAAGAGCAAGCACATGGATAGGAAATACCACATCATTCGGGGGATACAAAAGTGAGGTGACGTCGTCATCACCAAGGTGGCCTTTGCCGACAACATTGCTAATCCTCTTACCAAACCTTTGACACAAAAGGTTTTCGACCAGCATGTAATTAGTATAGGTTTAAGGATTGTACCTGAATGGTTTTGAGGGATAGTGGGAGATTTTTAGCCATGTGAGATCGAAGCGAACCATTCCTACAATAAATGTTATTGTAATGATTGATTTATTAATAACAGTTATTGCTTTATTTAATAGCCTATTTGAGATAAATGAATGAATGCTTTATAAGGTCCCTTAGTACAATTAATGTTATGTACCATGGCCTTCTTAATGATCATATAGTTGTTGATTCAATTATTGAATCATAATGGTTGGTGCTTAAAGAGTTATATTGAGGACTTATCAAGCATCAATTGATTATTAAGAGATGATCTCCAGCCTGAGTAGGAGATGTAAATCCTTTCTCTATTGGTTGATATCTAACCGACCTCTTGATGCACGTGCTCTACATAAGAATACAGATTCAGAGGTGTTAGATTAGTTAGGTCAAAGAGTTGACTTAACGAGATCAAGATAACCAAGTCCTATGACATATACTATCTTGATATAGGCATGCATCCTCTAATCGGAGATAAATGTATTGATGTATGTATAAGTATGTACATTTGGTAGACCGATAGGTTTATGGCCTAATCAAGGTCTATACATCGAGGAGATGGTGTGCATACAAGGTCATATGAGTAACACGATCTCTCAAAGGGATCATACAGATTCACTTGTGAATCGGAAGACATGAGTTCACTAATGAGGTATTGGGATCGATCAAATTCCATGCATGGTCGTCTTGCTTTGGAAGCATGATAAGAATTTGTAAGTATGATATATGTTTTTGGAAAGCATATGATCGATACCAACTCCCCATGACTGAATGAGAAACTTAATGATAAATTCCTAAAAATGATAGTTAAAATTGATCTATATCTTCGGGTTTATTTTAGGTCTTCTAGTATACAGTATATATATGTATTAGGAATGCATGGGAATGACGATCCAATGTAATTAAATGTGATTTAATTGTTATGTATATGATATATATGGATATCACTACCCATATTAATCATATATATTATAAATATGATTTGTAATATATAAGAGAGGGTTATTTGTAAATAACATTTACACTTTAGATGTTGATGTGAATTGGATTCACATTAGACATTTAATTGAAAATGTAATTTACATATTATTTTGGGTTGTGAATCTGATTCACAAATTTCTAATGGCATGTTGATATTTCACCAAAATAATTTGGAATTGTTTTTGTGAATTAATTTACAACAAATGTTGTATATATTGGATAAATTCAAGGATTATTATAATCTCACCTAAAAGAAGGATGGAGCCACCTTCCTTATGGAGAAGGTGGACGACCACCAAGCCCTAATTGGAATTGGTGGTCATCCCCCCTCTTATGGAAGGAGGCTTGCCTCCTTCCTATTTCTCCAAGGTGGATTGATTTAATTTCATTTAATGTATATTGAATTGGTGGTCGTCCCCCCTCTTATGGAAGGAGGCTTGCCTCCTTCCTATTTCTCCAAGGTGGATTGATTTAATTGAAATTAATTTATATTGATTATTATTCAATATACATTAAATGAAATTAGATTAATTGTCATTGTACTGTTTAACCCACCTAACATGAAGGAGGGAGTCGTACGCTCCACACAAGGCGGGAGTGGTGTCACTAAGATGACCCCTTACAAGGCCCTAGGTGAGCCAAATAACAATAAACTCGTACATCATAACTCAATTAATGAATAAACAGGCGTGAGTCAGAATTTATAACAGACCCTACAATAAAATGTGTTTAGCGACAAGTAGAGTAGGGTGTTGAACACAAGGAACACATGATGTATCACTCAATATTATTTATAAATAAATAAATGAATAAATAATATTCAGATGTATATAGAGATATGCACAATATTAACCTAAGGATATGGATATTTGGTTTTATATTATTATTATTATTGTTTATTTTATTTTTGTTTATATTTTTATATTTTATTTTTATATTTATCTATATATATTCTTTTATTTCTTTTTTTAATGTACAATATAGAATATATAAGACTACACAGACAACAATAGACAATACAATTATAAAAACTAGTCAAAATACTTAAAATAGAAGAAATAAAATCTTTTAGGTTTTTAAATATATTTCTACTATTTTACAATTTTTGGTAAATTTTACTAATTTTTATATAGTTTTAAAGTCAAAAATACACAAAACCAAGAAGTTTTTAATTTAATCGAATTATTTTGAGATTTAAAAATACTTAACAAGTCCAAAAATTCTCAAAATAATTTTTATATATATTAATATGTATAAGTAAAATAATAAAGCAAGAATAAGTATTTTTTGATTTTCAGAATAGATTTATAATTTTGATAGGATTTTGGAGCATTTTAATTTTTAGGTGTTTTTCTTTTTTATTTTTTAGGGATTTTTGGTCTGAAGGTATTAGATACTATAAGAAATGCACACTTTTTTTTTGGAAATTTTCAGACTCGGTTTTACAATCTTTTGAGTTTTTAAGACAAATATGGACTGGCCATGGACTTTTTAATTTTTAGAAAATAGGAAAAGGGCATAAAATACAAATATAATATACAACGTGAACAAGCATGCATCCTGGTACCTGATATTAATTCGGTGATTTTTTAAGTATGCCAACTATTTTTAAAAAATAAGAAATCACACAAAAATATTTAAACTGGCAGGGCTATAATTGCAAATATAATTAAATGTGAGGGGCACAATGCAACTTATCCAAAAGTTTAAAACTTATATTCAGACTTTATACCTTAAACGATAATTGAAATAACCCGTAAGGGTGTTCATGCAATATTTACAACATAAAATGTGCGCACGGGCGTGATTGTGTCAGGGACTAAATTGCAATATTTAAAAGTTCTAGGGGCTACTTGGAATTTTGTCCACTACTTTTAAAACTACATATAATATTGACATGACTTCTGAGAAAATATAGAAAGGGCGGAGGAGGTCTGTGAAAATTACCCACTAAACGCTTGGGATCCAACCGTCCAAGAGGTGCCATATGTCTGATCGTGCGGCCTAGCACTCACATTGTTTTGCTTGTAATCTACGGTCAATATTAGATCTGGAGATGGACTAAATCTGAGAGTATTTGGAGCTCCTTCAAGAATACAAAGAACACCCATCAGGGTGAACTTCGATCGTCGATATCGTGCAGCTCCATCTCCAATCAGCTGAATATGTCGTGCATTTCGTTCTTGTTGGTCCTCCGCGTCGATTGATGCTTTCCAAATCAATCCAAGTCCCAGCTATGAGGTTTCAGAGGCTCCTCCACCTGAAGCTTCTCCCAGTTGTCGAATAGGGCCTAGATGACCTCCTTCCTCTATTGTACATGCACGAGAAGAAGCCCCGACTCGAGGCGAGGGCCTCGGTCCAAAATATGAGGCCCGAGACCTCACGGATGCACGAAAAGAGGCAGCTCCAGCGATGTGACAGAAAGGAGCTTTGAATCCTTGAATCATTATGTAATTCAAGGTGTTTTTTTGGGGAATCGGTTGAGAATGCGAAGGGGTTCGAGATGGGGCGATAAGTGAGTCAAAACAAAGGGTGTTTTAACATGAAAGCAACCTCGAGCTCCTGGTCGATGAACAGATCGGATTACGGCCTACAAATGCGAATTAAAATCCTAAATTAATAGAGGAAATGGAAACAACATTAATGCTATTACCTAAAATACGCAGTAAATGGGCTCAACAGAGCCTGGGGACTATGGATCAGAATCGACCAGAGAAGCTCTGACGGTGGGTGAATGTGCCTCTCAGGCCATCCTTGTCGCTACAAACCCACACCTGGAGCTCTCTATCACAAAGCATGAGATGTATGAAGGGATTTGAGGGGCTAAAACAGGCCAACAAGTGATCAAGAAGGAAAGATGGTCATAGGTTTTATTTATAGACGGATTTTGAGCAAGTTTCGAGGATCGATTGCGTGTAATCGATTGAGGGTTGGTGAATATTCTAGGAAGGGCGTGGATCTAGGACAAGATGGATACATGGTAGTGAAAATCTCGAGGGTAATGGATGACAAATGGGGGGCATTATAATTTGGCGAAGTAGGCACCTCATGACTTCTAACAGAAGTCAGAGGGGATGATGTACAATTGACCAAGGTCAATGAATGGAGACACCTGGTTGGTCCACGTGGATCAATAAGGAAATTCCAATGCAACAACATTAAAAAATAAATAATAAATAGTAATTGATTTTATTATTTTTAGGTTATAAAATGAAAAGTGTTTCTAATTTTCTGTAGTATTTTAAACTTATTCTATTTATTTTTTGAGGTGTTTTATCACAAGTTACTTTTTAGGGTTGTATTTATAGGTATATTTGGCTATGTTTTGAGTATTTTATTCTGTAATTTTGATTTTATTATTTTATTCTCTTATTTTTTTGTATTTACAGCTTAATTTTATACATATAAATTTTAATTATATTTTTCAGATGTGATATCTACACTTAAGTAAATAAGTATATATAATATGTAGGTATAACTATTGTATATGCATCTATGTATTTAGTGTACATATTTTATTTTAATATTTGCTTTATGGTTTTATTTTAGTTTTAATATGTACATATTCTATAAATAATATTTACAAAATAATAAAAATATAAAATTATAAAATCATAAAGAATAAATAAAATGATTATTTTATTCTAGTATCTTGTACAATAGTATTCCAAAACCTAACTTTCACACACTAACTCCAAAAATATGAAACCACCTTCATTAAATAGCTTATTAAAAGTTATATACAATCAAAGTGATTTATATACATTTTGAGTTTTTATTTGGGAGACATGGGTCTATGAAGTTTAAGTTTTAAGATTTTATTCTGTGTATAAAATGTACATTGTATATCAATATATGAAATAAATATTGTATCTTTCTATACAGTTTTAGCTACAATTTTCATTTATAAAGTTTATTTATTTGAGTTGTAAACAATCAAGAATAAAACAGGTCCCAAAAAGTAATTATCAGCCTATTTTGTAGAGTGATCCGACTATGGTTTTTGTACAATCAACCACACTATCTTCCCCAACTTTATTACTTGTCTACTAAGTCATGATGATGACTGAGTCTCGGGGGACAGGGTCATTTCAGTGTCCTTGACACTTCGCTCTTTTTCTTTTCTTTCCTTTATTATTTTATTTTGGCGATAAATACAATATGTGTACAATATTTTATACAGTATTTGTACAAATTAATGAATGTTTATTTTGACAAATTAGTGATATATTCATGCATTTAGCTAGAGTTTGTGGGACAAAATAAAAGAATAGAGGTTATGAAAAGGGGATTCATCATGTATTTTTACAACAAATCATGACCATTGAAAGAAACACAAATCAATTTCAACCAATATTTTTGTGTTGTCCATGGATTGTTATCAATGGACTCCCAAAAAATTATAAAAGAAGAGGCAACCCTAGCTCTTCATTTTGTACCATTGGAATAACATCTCTCTCTCCTTCTCATCATAATACATGCCCCATCTCTCTCTCTAAGTGGACGTCCACCTTGTGCCCTAAGAGAGAATCACTGTCATTGCCTCGTTGTTGTGTCGTCGCTTCGACTACTTGTGGATCTCCATCTCCTTCGGTTGATCTTACTCGTGAAGAAGATGTTGGATCTCGTGTGACGATATTAGGAGATTCATTGCTTGCATCATAGACTCAGATTGCGAGGCGCACACATTTCATCAACATGCTCGCAAGCGTCTCCTTCGTCGAATTGGGCATGAGATAGGAGGTCTCTTGATTTAGAGACACGATCACAATCACTCTTCAAGAGGTAATCCCACATATTATTTGTGGTTAGGAAGAAACGATCCGAGAAGTTTTCTCAGATCATCTGGTTTCATCTTTTTTTAAAAAAAATTCTGTTGTACCGAGAAACTAGTGCGACTAGTCGTTTCGATTGCATATGATGCGATCTTCACGCTTCTATGATGTGCTTAAGGATCTTCCCATATCCTTCACATGATTACCAAGATTCTCATCATAGAAAAGGGAAGCCATTTTATGAAAAAGAATTCATAAAGCTCTTGAAGGAGTACAATATTGAACACCGTGTCGCATCTCCTAACCACCCACAATCAAATAGTTTGGTTGAGTTATCTAATAGGGAGATTAAGATGATTCTACAGAAGCTTTTACGGAGAGATAGGAAGACTTGGTCTCAACTCCTTCATTCTTTTCTATGGGCTTATCAAACCGCCTACAAGACTCCATTGGGTATGTCTCCCTATTGGCTTGTTTATGGAAATCCATGCTATCTGCTACTTGAGTTAATTCACAAATCACTTTGGGCAGTTAACATTTATAACTTGGACACACAACGTAGTGGTCAGAACTACAAGATAGATCTTAATAGGCTCCTGGAATTCTGAGATTATTTATACGACAACAACCTGATTTACAAGGAGAAAATCAAGAGAAGACATGATAAGCTTATAAGAAGGAAGACTTTGGAGCCATGTTAGAAGGTTTGGTTGTTCAATGCAAAGTTGAAGCTTTTCCTAGGCAAATTAAAGAGAAGGTGGATAAGATCATTTCTGGTAAGGAATGTTTGTGACAACGGTAGAATCAAAGTTGACATTTGACACATAGCCATTTGTAGTCAAGGGACAATTGTTGAAGCCATACAGAGACTATGATACATTTTTATCCATGGTTGACTCATATGAAGTGGTATTTGAGGAAAAAATGAGAAGCTTGAGGTCTGGAGACATGAGTTGGAGAGTAAAGGATTACGTATAAGTAGGGCTAAGACAGAATATATGGAGTGCACCTTTGATGGAATCAATGGTGAAGGAATTGAGGTGAAGATTGGTGATGATAACATTCGGAAGAGAGATTCTTTTACATATCTGGGATCTATTATGCAACATGATGGGGAAGTTGATGGAGATGTTGCTAACAGAATAAATGCATGTTGGCTAAAGTGGAGAGGAGCCTCTGTTGTTCTCTGTGATAAGAAAATTCCTTTAAAAATTAAAGGAAAGTTTTACAAAGCAGCCATGAGACCTGCTATGCTTTATGGATCTGAATGTTGGCATGTGAACCATAAACATGTGCAGAGAATGACTCTAGCAGAAATGAAAATGCTAAGGTGGATGTGTGGACACACATGTAAAGATTGGATTCAGAATAATGCAATCAGAAAGAAAGTAGGTGTTGCTACGATCGATGATAAGATGCGAGAAAACCGCTTAAGATGGTTTGGTCATTTGCAAAGAAGATTAGCTGATGCACCGGCTAGGAGATGCGAGTGTTGGGATGTTGAGCCGTCTAAGAGAGGGCGGGGACGACCAAAGAAGTGTTAGAAAGAGACCATACGAAAGGATCTTTATTTTGTGGATATAAGCCCGGGATTGACCCAAGATAGATCTGAATGGAGGCGAAGAATCCATGTAGCCGACCCTACTTAATTGTGGGAAAAGGCTTTGTTGTTGTTGTTGTTCTTTCCTTTTCTTTTCGTTAATTCTTCCATTTATTCACTCACCCCTTTCATCAATGCTATATTTACAATGAATTTATTCTAAGTATAGGGGGTAAGTGTGCTGAGTGTTCATTCTTTCCCTAGCTTGTCTCGTAACATGTTGATATTTTTTATATACTTAGGGATATTTCACCCTAAGTAAAAAGGGGACAAGTTGTGTCATTGATTTTGTATATTCAAACCCTCGCCCATCCCTTCTTGGTGTACAGTTTGTTATACCTAGGATTAATTGATACTAAGTATAGGAGGGATGATCGACTTCTTATTCTTTGATTTTTAGTCATTGTAGTATAGATTTTTTCTATACTTGGTATGAGTTACGCCTTCTTTTTCTCTTCGATCTATGACAACATAGCTCGAGCTAAGGTCGTTTATACATTGTATATGCTTTATTCACAACTCATACTTGTGTATCTTAAATAATATGACTAATATAATAAATTTGTATAAAAATCCTGCAATATTTTGTATATATTGATTAATAAATAGGGTTAAAAATGCTTTGCAAAATGATTTCAAAATGGTTGGAAAACATTTGAAAAATCTTTTGAAATTGTTTGGAAAACTGTTTTTAAAATATTTTCAAATCTTTGTAAAAATTTTTTATAAAAATTCTTTTTACTTTGAATAAAATTTTTGAACACCCATTTGCAAATGAGTTGGAAAATGGTTGTAAACATATTTTGGAAAATCTATACATACTGTTTGAAAAATCTATAGAAAATGAGTATCGAATTTTTTATAAATTATTGTCAAATTAGTTTTAAAAAAGTAGTTCTCAAGTGTTTGTAAATTGTTTGTAAAAACTTTTTCAAATTACTTTGACAATTGTGTGTAAATTATGCAAATAAAACTTCAAATAAAATTCCTATATATGTATGTATATAAAATCCTTTATAGATACAAATCAAATTCTTGTAAATATTAATGCACTCCTGTGTAAATAGTTGCACATATTTCTTTCACTAACATTCTTAAAAATCCCTAAAATTTTGAAAGAAAATCAAAATACCATAGGAAATTGCAAAATGTTTTTCCAAAATTGCATAAAATTCTGTAAAACTTTTTCAAAAACTCATAAAAAGTTCAAAATTAGAAAATATTTCATAAAAAATAATGTTCAGCATTACACATAGCATTGCATTTGTATTTTTCTGATTTATAATGACAATAAACTAGTCTAAGTAAAATCTGAAGATTAGAGCTTGATTACGACCTTACTATATTTAAATTAATAGGAACTCTATATGAACAAGATCTGAGTCGAGTCGAGGTATCACTGAGGAGACTGGGATTTGAGGCTTGAGTTTGGACTTGATCCATATGATGCTTGAGGATGGGATAAAATTAATGATGGCTTTATGAAACTTGAGTATCAACAACTTATCTAGTATGGGACATGATTCTCATACTATGTCTTGACTTTGACCTAAAGTGATAGAGTGTGATGAAATAAAAATTAATAATTGATCAGTGTGCACCAATCCTAGAGTAAAGTAGTGGAGCTAGCCGAAAACAAGGGAAGTTCCCTCACAAAAAAATTGATAATGAAAAATAAAAAGCAAAAATCAAATAAGTGGTGAGTGCTCCCAACCTTTAAGTGTCCAATTGGACCAAAGTTTTAGGTTTTTATGAGTTATGATAGTACCTCGAAAAGGGCTCTACATCATAGCGATACAAGTCTGGGTACAAATATATTAGATGCTTAAAGAAGACGTACCCCAGTGTACTTCCAGAAAAACAAGTGTAGATGACTCAAATTTCTCTTTGATGGATACACTGATTGGCAAAAATAAAGAATTAATTTTTGTTACGTACTGGCACTCAAGAGAATCTTGTTCCAATGAGAGGATGTGAAAATAAGTACACAATCCTATATCCTCCATAATTTGTCCTTCCATCTACACCTTTTAAGTCTGACAAACTAAAGAGACGGTGGATTGAAGCAAGACTAGATTTATTCCTTAGAGTTGAGGGTTGGGTTCTAAGGAGATCTTCTGAGATTGGAATTCTTGGTGATATCGAGAGTCTACTCTTATGAGTGCAGTCAACACTAAGTCATATTTCTTATTTATATGTACATTGAGAGTCTGACAATTAGAAGAGTTGAATTCCTTTAGATTAACACATGGATCAACTTAGAGTCTTAGGATTTCTGAAACCTAGTGTTCTAGTTTAAATCGAGCCTTGTATACTCACACACACATGTTAGGGATCTCACTAATTAAGCTAATTCTATAACTAATTTATTTAATGGCTGGAGGATGAGCTTATCTTAACTACAGGGGGTGAAAAATCCTAGATTTATCTACATTATTTTATATTATTATCTCCCTAACTTATGCTATTCACCAAGATTCATTGACTAATTTATCTGTTGCACATAACTAACCCTAATTATACTATATTGTTTAACCTTATCATGGTATATTATTTTATGTATGTATAATATTGTACATAAATAATATAACATAAAATAAAATCAAAATATGAAAAAATAATAACAAAGAAAAACTGAAAGAAAAACGTTTCATATTATTTTAACATGTATTTAAATTTTATCTATGAATAATTAACCTCTGATCTCTTTGACTTCTGCATGACAGTTGTAGATCTCATCGAGATCTACAACTCTCATGTTTTACACGTTTTCCTATTTGACTCTAATTTTTGTTTTTCATTTTATACTACTTTTCCTTTTTCTAATTATCCTATTGGGCCACGTGGTGCATCTAGAGTGCTCCACGTGGCCTGCTTCTTCTTTGGCCATGCGCCTCCTCCAGCATCATCTGATAGCCGTGATCAGGTGCATCCTCATCATTCTTTAACACCGTCATATCCATTGTCCAATCTTCTGATCTTGCGCATCCCAAGCGTCAACTCATGCCAAAATCTGGGTCCTTGGATCTTAATCCAGTGATCCGAATATTGCCTTCAACCTCTCATCGGTTTCCTTTCCTCCTAGTGAACCGTTGAACCACCCATCATCACCCAATTTCTCCACCCACCCCCTATATCTTCTTCCCCCGAAACCACCACCAAACTCTTCACCACTCAATCGCCTTTCACATTTATATTTAATCTAACACTAACCCTAACTCCCTAGCTAATTGGAAGCAGTTGAACAGTTCGCCTAGTGACATCAACCTCCGACTTTACTTCCCCTTCAAATACACCTTAACCGGTCCCCGCAAATGGTTGTCCACCTTTATGCAGGTCTAGGCCTAGCATCTCTCCACCACTTTGTGACAAAAGGAGGTGCGATCGATGATAGGACGACAATATTTCAACCCCGGTGAGACCCTTGGTCGTCCGGCCATGCTACGGTCGTCATTAACGACCGTTTGAGTTGTCCTCCTCGGCTGAGAGGATTCATCAATGATCCGAGCCCTTGTTGGCTTAGACCAAACCTTGCGCTACCATTCTCTTATGTCTTTTCTAGTATTCAATTTGATGCATACAATCATGTCTTCCATCGATCAGCCATGCCCCAAGCTTCTCCATAAATCCTCAATCCATGCTGCATTCCTAACCACCTTCTCCGTCCAACAGAATCTGCCCTCACACCAAGCTTTTCATCTCCGGCGGAGCTTGAGATGAAACCTCCCAGGGCTCCATCTTCTCCGCCCATAAAGCCCTCCATTTCACTCAAGTCGCACACATGAACATCAGTACTTTGTTTCCTAATCTCACAGGTTGTAAAAGCATCAATGCCCGCTTAAGTTATAGAACCTCTACGCTAATGAGGATTAATCTATTCAACCAATTGTCAGTCTCCAGAGCTTCTTCGCCCTTCCATGATCTTCGCCAACACTTGGTAGTTCCTTCCTGAAATTCAGAGCCTTAGAAGAAGCATGGAGGATATTCCAGACCTCTGTCAGTGCCCCGCCATCACTACGTTCTGAGAGGAGGATGACAGTAGAGTAACACCCTACAGTTACCGTACGATTGGGTTAATCTAAGGGATCAGAGATCGCCTCAACCTCAGTGCCAGATTAGGAGGTTCATTGGAACATTATCCACTTTGAAGTAAGGAGACGTGCCATGCATCCTCCCAACCCATGACCGACCAGCCTTCGCCCCGAACCTGGCCGCGCATGTTCTTCACATGCGAACTTGGGCTTTTTACGATCAAGCCCCACTAGCGATCTAGATTTGCAAAAAAAAAACCCCGCATAGGGTGTATTTAATAAATTCAGTAGTGGGTTTTCTATATTTACATGTTAATCCTTCTAGGGACCTAAGTGTAATGATTTAATTATGTTTTTATTGCAGTTACGCCTCTGGATTCAATGATGAATAACTTGAGCTTGTGATAAAAAATTGAGATGATGTCAATATCATTGTGATCATTATTCCATTATCTTTAATATGGCATTATAAATTCCCTAATTTGATGCTTAATCTTTAATTAATTAATTAGAGATGTTATAGATGTTCTTAGATATATTAAATAAAACTTGGCTTTTATTAAATTGCTCAATTAAATCTAGATTTTATTTTGGTTATTACTTAAGTTGACTGATCGATTTTAGGGCATATTGATGTGTATGTTTGCATGTGTTAATGTTTTATCATTGTGTTCATCATGGTATTATTTATGACATGGATTTATATGTTGTAAAACTACATTATGTTTGATTCATACATGCACTGTGATGTGCACTGATTGGTTGTCTCTCTGTTTTTGACCTAGATAAATTATTAATCATTTGGCTTAGATATATTAAATACCTTAATAGTCGTATTATGGCTTGTGCGTTGTGTTTGGCCCTGGACATCCCATGTTTATAAATTAAAATTGAGTCCTCCTCGCAGAGACCTTAGACCTGGTTCTGCATGATTCGCTAAGTACTCGTATTACAACAAGTACAAATTAAGGCACACATTTAATGAAATATCACTTCTCTACTGAGAGGAGTCACTAAAATCCATACATGTTTCATCTCTCCCTCGGAATGGAAGAGTCATGGTTGTATAATCATTTATGATCACATCACTCTCAGGTATTCCTAATACAAGTACATCATGCATACTGGAAGACCTAGAATAAACCTGAAGATATAGATCAATTTTCACTGTCATCTTTAGGTTTTTATAATAAGTTTCTCACTCAATCATTGGGAGTTGGTGTCGATCATATGCTTTCCAAAGATATATACCATACCTACAACCTCTTGTCATGCTTCCAAAACAAGACGTCCATGCATGGAATTTGATTGATCGCTATACCTCATGAGTGAGCTCATGTTTTCCAATTCACAAGAGAATCTACATGATCCCTTTGAGAGATTGTACTACTCATATGCCCTTGTATGCACAACAACACGTTGATGCATAGACCTTGATTAGGCCATCAACCTATCAATATACCAAATGTACATACTTACACATGCAACAATACATCTGTCTCCGGTCAGAGGATGCATGCTTATATCACGACAGTATATAAGACTTGGTTATCTCGATCTCATTAAGTCAACTCTTTGATCCAACTAATCTGCCACCTCCAAATCTCTTTTCCTATGTAGAGGACTTGCATCAAGTGGTCGATCAGATATAAGCCAATAGAGAAAGGATTGCCATATCACACTCAAGCTGGATATCATCTCTTAATAATCATTTGACGGTGCTTGATGAGTCCTCAATCTAATTCTTTACGTATTAATCCAAGCACTAGACTCTATGATTCAATAATTGAATCAACATTTGTCATTAAGAAGTCCATGGTAGATAACCCTAATTGTACTAAGGGACCTTATGGTGAATTCATTCATTTAATCACATATAGGAAGTGAAATAAACTAATAACTTTTATTGATAAATCAAATATTACAATAACATTTATTGTAGGAATGGTTAACCTCAGGCTCACATGGAAAACATCATGAATCGTGAGATAAAGTTGTCCTTGAGAAAGCTATAAATGGTATGGCTGTCAGCATAATGAACAGGGACTGCCTCAACTAATTGACTCACGTAATCAATGGTAAGTAGGAAGTATACAAATCCTTGTCGGATAGGAAATAGGCCCATAAAGTCGATGCACCAAGCATCCAATATGCCTGAAATTTGGATGAGCTTGAGTGTCATAGAATATTTGGAACCGATGGCACCTACCAATTTCTCGCAGTCTATGCAACCTTTCACATTTGTTGCAGCATCCTTGAATAATGTAGGCCACCAGAGGCAACAGTGCAATACTTTCATTGTCATATTGTGCCTAGAATGGTGTCCACCTGCTTTGAGCTTATGACAATGCTCGAGGACACTAGTATACTCCTCCTTAGGAATGCACCATTTATAAATGCAATCCACAGATTCCCTCTAATGAGACGGGTCCTCCCATTTGTAGAAATGAATGTCAGATAGAAATTTATCCTTCTGTACACGAGTCTAATCTTGTGGAACTTTCTCGATCACGAGATAGTTCATAATCTTTTCATACCATGGGAGAGAATTGACACTCAAGATCAATTCTTTAGAATGGTCTCATTGATAGGTACAATGCTCAAGGGAGTCCCTAAACTTTCAAGTATGGACAAATGGTATGTTACCACATTATTAACTCCATGTTTGTCTGTTATTTCCAAATTGAATTCTTGGAGCAGAAGGATCCAATGGAGCAGTCGTGACTTGGCATCCTTATAAGGACCAATAGTTCTTTCATCCTGGGTTTAGCTGGCATAGTGTATAGCAAATGGAACTCTATCCCTGCTCTACCCCAACACTGCCCCAATAGCAAACTCTGAAGAATCCATCATGATCTCAAATAAGAGAGACCAATCGGGTGGCTAAAGGATAGGAGCTTGAGTAACCAGTCTTTTCAGTATGTTGAAAGCAAGGAGTACCTTATCATCAACAAGAAACTCATTATCCTTTCTCAGAAGCTCGATAAGAGGTCGGAAAATTTTGATGAAGTCTCAGATAATCGCATGTAAAATCCAACATTCCCCAGAAAAGACCTCACTTGCTTTAGTTTTCTAGGTTCAAGAATTGCAATGACATCCACCTTGGCTAGGTCGACCTCCACACCTCTTTTAGAGACGTCATGGCCTAACACTATTCCATCAGTAACCATGAAATGACTCTTTTCCCAAGAGAGCACAACATTGACTTCGCAACATCTCTTAAGCACTTGGTTTAGGTGCATAGGAAGGAATCAACATCATCACCATAGACCAATAAATCGTCCATGAACACCTCCAAAAAACTACATACCATATCGGTGAACATAGCCGACATACACCTTTGGAATGTACCAGAAGCGTTAGATAATCCAAAGGGCATCCGTCGAAAGGCGGAGGTTCCAAATGGACAAGTAAATGTAGTCTTCTCTTGATCCTTAGGGGAAATTGCCACTTGAATATCCTCAGAATACCCATCGAAGAAACAAAAGGACACTTTCCCTACCAGTCTTTCGATGATCTGGTCAATAAAGGGTAGCAGAAAGTGATTTTTCTTGGTTGCAGAGTTCAAGCACTGGTAATCTGTACAAACATACCATTTAATAGGTACTCGGATTGAGATCTCCCCTCCTTTCTCATTTGTAACCACAATGATTTCATATTTCTTAGGAACCACATGTAATGGGCTAACCCATTTTGAATTGAAGATGGGATAGATAAAGTATACCTCACACCATTTTATTATCCCTTTCATGAAAACTTCGCAGAGATTAGGATCTAGTCTGCATTGAAACTCATGGGACAACTTGATATCATCCTCTAAGTAGATGTGGTGTGAACACAAGGCTAGATTTATCCCCTAGAGATCTGAAATATTCCAACCAAGAGCCTTGCGGTTTTTCTCTAGAACCTCTAGTAAGCGAGATTCTTGATGAATGATTAATCATAAACTGATGATGATCGGATACTATTACGGATCACTCGTAAGGAAGTCAAACTTAAGATTTGCTGGAAGCAACTTTAGCTCAGGTAGAATTAGATCTGGCTTCTCAGTTACTTCTGAAATTGTACTTGCTATTGGTGAATGTTACATTAGTGTTTTTGGGTCCACCTTAGTTACTCTTGGCTATGACAATGCAACACCGAACATATCTGCAATTATTTCCTCTTGTTGGGTTGGGATGGATCTTCTTGCAATAGATGGATCGACTCTTTATCTCCTACCTCATCTATGGCAATAAGCAAAATTAAACTATGCTTTCAAAGTCTTCCTCAGGGACAAGGAATTCCATTATCTCGATTTCAGTCCACAAAGCATATGTATCTTTGATCTCCCCAATGTATCATAGTCAGTTGCATGAACATGCATCCTTTTCTCTAATGTGACATGCTGATTCTTTGGCTCAACACACATCTCAATGGTTACCTTGTCATTGTGGGAGCGAAAGGTGATCTTTTTAGATCCATAATAAACCACTACCTCGGTCATATAGAGGAATGACCGACCTAGTATGATAAGTGTCTAGAGTAGCAATAGTGAGGAGTATATGTCCAGAACAATGAAGTCAACTAGGAATTTCATACCTTGGAGAGTTAGGATAACGTCTTCCAATACTCTGCATGACTGCTTAACGGATCGATAAACAAACTGAAGGATCATTATGGTTGGTTTGAGTGTACCAAGCCCAAATTCCTTGGCCAAAGAAGTGGGCAGGAGGTTGATCAAAGGACCACTATCAAGAAGAGTGCGATCAAATATTTTATTAAATATCTCACATTGGATCATGGGGGCTCCTTTGTCTTTCTTCTTCTGTAGGAGGCTGCTGATTGGGTTGACGGTCACCATGGTGAGGATATGCTTCTCGGTTCGGTTGCGTCGGTTCTTGCGGGGACTAACGCTTAGATGTACATATCTCCTTTATACCCTTTTTGACAATCGACATGTATTTCATGACTTGCAACTGTGACATATCAACATGATATTCTTTAAAATCTCCATAATAGAAGGATCAGATAGATCTATTTTCAATTTTCTCACTGTTATATTTTTCATTGCTTTTGGAAAGGTATAGATACATCTTCAAAAGCAACATTTTTTTTATTAAAGGAATCAACTTGTACATCTAGACAACTAGAATGGATATATCATCCAATACGTGGGGAAGTAAAAACAGAAAATTCGGCCTCATTGGCTCGCACGGAAGTTGTTGCAAATACTAACATCTCCTTGGTTGCATCGGCTCAACTTTTGTTGTTATTGTTGGTGTTTTGCTCTTCTTCATTTTTTGGATTTTTTATTGATTCAGAATTGGCTCCTCCAGGTGCATCAAGTCCATGTCTCTGGGATGGCTCAGCTGCTAATGTAGAAGACTCACCCAAAGAAGCTTTATTTTTCCCCTTTGTAGCTTTAGTGGCTGCAATGTCCTACCTCTCATGAGATTCACAACCTTAGATAACATAAAATCACATGTACCTGAGTCGGGGGGTGGTGGGGCACTATAAGCTACTGACTCCCTATGCTTGAAGTTGTTAGGATTGGCCTCTACCTGTGTTGGTATGATCGTCTTCACAACTGTGAGATCATCGATCTTCTGGCTCATCTCATTCATATTCTTTAACAACTGAGCCAGACAATCTAGAGTGGGATTCACGGGAGCGACCTCAGATGGTTTAACAATATGTGGTTACTAAGGTAGGTAGTAATATGGTTATTGCAGGAAGTTCTGATACTGATGTGACGGGGTATGATTGATACTGGTAGCAAGGAGAAGGGAAATTCTGATATGGCCCTGTCAGTTGATGGTGATAGAATGATTAACGATAAGCCTACGTCTAGAAGTCCTGTCTCCATATGTAGTTCAGATGCGATGGAGATTGGTAGTGAGTTTGTTGATGGTGTTGGTGTTGCTGCTGTTGAAAATTCTGCCCACCCTGATTTTGGTGGAATGGCGGGTTGGCCTTTGCTTACCCCTGCTAGTGTCCTCCATGACGAAGTGAAGACTGCTCGATTGCACGGATAACATCCACTTCTTGGATTTGTGGGGGTGGAGGTGAAGTAAACTTCTCAGAATAAGATGGAGCTTCAGTATGGTTTGTGACCATCTGTAAATGATGTGGTGACTGCGAACCCTAGTCTAAGGGTTATATGTATAAACATGCTAGACCACTGGTCGTTGTGTTGGGCTCTGCTGCTGTAGTGATTGAGATGATGTTTGGTCTTTCAGCTAAGCTGTAGGTGTCTCAGTGGTTATGCTCACAACATGAACGGTATTGATGGTGCGAGAAGAAGCTCAAATTTTTGTGTGTTAGGTCAAGCTTATAAAAGTGCTTGGTTCTCTATACGATCGCATTGATCTTCTCTAGATCTTGTGATCATTTTTTAATTATATCCATATTGGATAGATGGTTACTGATGATGCTCAAATTGGAAATCTCATCTTTCCTCTTTTCTTCATACTTCTCTGTCGCCGAGTTGATGGTGTTGTGAGGAATCTATGGGGCCTTCTTAAAAGCACGACATGAGGTAGATGTTGTCGATCCTTTGTCCATTTCTTCGAATATTTACTAGTCCATATACTCATCTTTATTTAAGTGGGAACCTCCACAGGCAACATCCACAAGCTGCTGGCTCTCCTGATGCAATCCCCCAAAGAAGCTCTACACTAGGCTTGTCTTCGATATATCATGATAGGGGCACTTCTCTTGGAGATCTCTGAATCATTCCCATCTCATGGAAAGGCTCAATGGACAGCTGGGAGAAGTTGGAAATGAGATCTCTCATCTGATAGAGTCGATCCAAGGGATAATACTTGTGAAGAAATGTATATTTCTGCTCTTCCCATGTCGTGACTACCTTCCCAAGATGATTTTTTTAGTAGAGAGCCTTACCTTGGAGGCTAAAGGAGAAAGCATTCATCTTTACCACCTCAAGTAGTATATTCCGATAGTACATGGTACTGTAGATGTGGTTGAATTGTTGCAAATGAATATAGGGTTCCTCATTTGTGTTTCCATGGAACATCGATAGTAGAGGTAGTAGTGATGGCTTCATCTCAAAATAACCATGTGTCTGCGAATACGGATCCAGTCTGTGACTTGTCCTAATCTAGGGTTGTAGGTCTCTCTGAGAGTCAGTTTGTGCTCGACCTCTCTCTCCTCTTCCTCTCCACCATAATTTCCTCCTACAGCTCCTCATGCTCCTCCATTTGCACCTCCTCCATTTACACTTCTTGGTTGTTCACCTCCTCTTTGATTCTCACGTTCACTCCTTATCTCCATAAGAATTTTCTAGAAAGCACCTAAGGCCTTGGCTTTATCAATTAACTGCTATTGAATGATATGAATGGGTGCAAGCATTTGAGAGTTAATATCATTCTGGTCCATACCTTGGTCTGATCCTTGGCCCTTTCCCTGACTCTAAGGATCCATTTCTGAATCGTTGTTGTTATCTGACTCCAGTACGGGCTTGTGATCTGCATCACAACCCAGCTCTGATCAGTCTGAAGAAATGATGGAGTCTAAAAAGAGACTACGAGCTTAGAGTCAAGCTCGAACATCATATTTATTGGTGAAATGTGTGTGGTGAAAGAAGGGGATTGGAGAAGAGAGTCATCCCAAATCCTAGGCGGAGAGAAGATCAGGGAGCTCATAAAAAGGTTTGCAAAATCTGAACACAACTTTCTGAGGTTGCCTTGGCGAAGCAGCGGTGTCGGCATTGTGGAGTCGATGTAGGTGTTAGCAGAGTCTGAACAAAATCCTCCAAGATGTAACATCATGATGGCTAGAGAAGTGACATGATAATATAATTGGAAGACATGATAGAAGGAAAAGAATTCTAGAGGAATTGAGAAGAGAAGGCTCAAAGCGAATGGGATGAATAAGAAGGGATAGAAAGGAAGTAGAGATGGAAGGGCGCAAAGTACGTGAAATTTTTGATCTTGTCCTACTTTTATTTGATCCAAATGAACCTCAAAACAAGGGTTAATTCACCAACTCAACAAAATGAAATCGTAAGAGTTCGATAATTATCTTTTCAAATTTATTGATGATTTTAGGTAATTATCTTTTCATTTGTCCTTGGAGGGCTATCCCTGTAGGAGTGTGTATACTGCCAGGAAAGTTCCTTATACTTGTTCCACCTCCTTTGTGACATGTGATCTGTGCATTTAGAGGTCCTTGATCTAGTACATGGTGGGCTACTGACGTGTCGCTAGATACGTTGTTTAATTAGGTCACGTTGTAGCACGTGTACTTAGCGATTCGGTCAGAACCGAGAGAAGATCTCCGTGAAGAGTGTCTCGGCTTTAATTTATATCCCGGGCAAGTCCGGGGTCGAACTCAGGGAGGCAAAGGAACAACTTTGGGGTTAATTTGCAAATTTAAGATCTAGATATCCAATGTGGTTTTTTTAGATTTTTTATGCAAGTAGAATGCCAAAAACAAAATGCGGGTGAATTACAACAATAAGAAAAAATACAACAAGGCCAAATTAATTTTAATGGAAAAGAAGTCCAAATTAGCCAATTCATGTTTTTCCTAGAGTCCTAATCCAGTGATGAACACAAAACACATTTTTTTATAATTTTCGGGGTTAATATGCAATAATGAAAAATACACACTTTTTAAGGGTCTTTTTGCAATTTATCACACAAACCGAAAGCAAAAATCATGAAAAATTTACTGGAATTAAAACATGATGCAAGGAAGGTACAGTAATTTTTTTGATAAAATATGAATTTTTTATGAATTTTTTAGTGAAAACAGAGTGGAAATGAGTAATTAATTCTTATTAAATCCACGTTATCAAATTAATCAGAGTGTGATTTATCTCAAGTAGATATTTCGATGAGCAATCCAGGAGACTTGAAATTTCGTGAAAAGGATTTACGTGGAATTAAATAAAAATCAAATACTAAAATCACTCAATAATTTATTTAAGGCACCAGAAAACTCCAATAGATGTGAAATTTGGACAGTAAACTCATCACATATCAAGGCATCATATATATTTATTTTGAAATTTTTAGAGCAACGGTGTGTAAGATATAAATTTAGGAGCACGGAATGGGTAAAATACACAGAATTTCAATTTGACAATTTTAATTAATTACCCAACTATCATAAAAATACAAGTAAATAATCAGATGATAGAGGATAAGTTGCTCAACATGATAACATTTTTCATTGCATAAAACGATGCCAAAATGAGGTCCAAATTAATGCCTAAACATAAGGGTGTCTCTGCAAACTCAGAAAACTATATTTACAAAGCAAATATATACAGGGACTGATTTGCAATTACTAAAACTATACAAAATAAATATACAATTTTTACAATAAAATAAGGAAAAAATAACCTTTCTTCTTCTTTCGTTTTTTTGCAGGAGAAGAACCCAACAGGATCGAAGTAGTCGGCGGCGGCGGCCGCGCCGCACTGGCGCGCGGAGGCACGCGAGGTCGTCGACGGTGCGGGGAGGTGGCGGCGCGGCAGCCGCGGTTGGCGGCTGGGAGGAGTGGCGGAGAGGGACCGCGTCTGGCGGCGCTAGGAAGGGAGAGGGGCAGGTGTTGGCGGTGGTTGGCGGCGCTAGCCGCGGCGAGGGAGCGGAGTTGGCGTGGCGGCGGAGGAGGTCGGCGGCCGCGCGCCTCCGCGGCGGAGCTGAGGGAGCCGTCTGGCGGCACCGGCCGGCTTGAGGGAGTGGCGGGCGGTGGCGGTGGGATCTCCTCCCCCACCGCTGCGTTATTATTTTTTTTGTTTTTTTTTTAATTTTTTTGTGATTTTGTTTAGTTTTTCTGCTGTAATAAAAGATTTCTTTTTTTTGTTTTAATTTGTTTTATAATTTTTTTAATAATTTTTTTTACAGGAATGCAAATAAAAAAAAACAAAGATGGTGTGGTGATGGTAAAGTGGAGATGGTGATAAAAAATACTATGATGATGGTGCTAAACTAAAACCTTTTTTTGTTTCTTTTTATTTTTTTTATTTTTTTTAATTTTCTTTAAATGAGAATATTTACACAAAAAAAAAGGGAACAAAAAAAACGGTGATGTGGAGATGATATAAAATGATGGTGGGTTGGATGTGGTGTGCTAAAAAATAAAAAAAATGATATGGGATTATGATGGGTAAAAAAATGATGGCGATCTAAACGACAAGGAAACAAGATATTTAGATAAAATAAAATAACAATAGAAACGAGGAGTAATACTTACCTGATGTTCGCCGGATGTGCGGAGCAGCTACGCTGAACTCCTGTTGTCGCCTCGATCCGATTGGCGAAATAAAAATCGGAGAAGCTCCACGAGCTCGACGGGGAACTCGTGACGCGGAGCGGAGCTCCGCGGATCTCGCCTGAAGAAGGTCGTCGCTTGAGGAAGATGATAAGCCGCTGTCACCGACACCACGTTCCAAGCTCTCTCCTTTTTCTATAAGAATGGCGGATGGGGAAAAAATGTGGATGTGGGGATGATTATAAAGAAATGAATAAATGGGAGTTAGAGAGGTGGTGGTGTTGAATGAGAAGTTAGATTATTGGTGGAGTTGAATGGGAGGTTATATGAAGAATATGGAGTGGAATGGAGGTTGAAAGAAGACTTGGAGGTTAATGGAGAAAGGGAAGTTATTGTAGAGAATATTATTAAATAAATAAAAAATGAAATGAAATAATGTAGGCTACTAAAAAGAGAAAATAAAATAAAGAGAAGAAAAAGAGTGGGGAATTTACAAAAAGAAGATATACAACATGTATATTTTTTTGTTTGCTTTTCTTTTTATATATTTTTTTTTCTTTTTAATAGTAGATATGTACAATAGGAAAATACAATAAAATAGTACAATCAAAATACAACACCACAATGATTTTTTTGGATTTTTAATAATTAAGAAAGATAAAATAAAAAATGAAGAAAGAAAGAATATATACATAATATACAATGTACATCTAGGTCCCAAAACCCAACTTTTGCAAACAAGCTCCGATTTTAATGAAACCACTTCCGTTGGATAGATAATTTTCTAACTTGAACTTTAAAAGTGAGTTTGGTGAATTTGGAGTTCATACGGAGCGGGAATTTAGCTTGGAAGTTGGTCTTTACGGCTTTTTCCCATTGGGATCTAGGAGCATTTATTAGAGATATAATTTATTTTATATTTTTGTATTTTTATGTACATTATTATAAACAAGTTAGAGAAAGAATTAGGCAAAAAGGAGTTGAAATAAATTTATTAAAAATACATGAAGTTTTGGACTATTTACATGTATAAAACTCCTTTATTTTTGCGGCTTTTTATGCGTAATTTATTTTGTACAATCTTATATACAATAATTAGTGTATTTTATTTACAAGAGTTATTTTGTTAATTTATTGATTTTATGGACATTTATAAGGGAATTTACTCGTGGATTTTGCTAAGATCGAGATATTGAGATGATGAATCGTGGATTCATCACCCCCCTATACTTAAACTTTGCTAGTCCTCGAGCAAATAAAGAATGAATAAGTTTGGTTAACCCCTGACTGTGCATGTGAATACAAGACTTGATCCGTTCAAGAACTCTCGGTTTTAGAGATCCTAAAATTCTAAGCTCAACCAAGCTCTAGTCAAAAGGTACCCAATTTCCCTAATTATCAGACTCTCTTTGTATACGTATATATAAGAGATATGACTTTAAGTGTTAACTGCAGTTACAAGAGTAGAGTCACAATGTCACCCAAGGTTCCAGTCCAAGAGACTCTCCTATGGACCCGATCCTCAACACTAAGGAATAAATCATTTCTTGCATCCAATCCACCGTCTCTTTAGTTGTCAGACTTGAAAGTGTAGATGGAAGGCCAGTCGATGGAGGGCATAGGATTGTGTCATTTCTTCTCTCCCTCTCACTGGAACAAGGATCCTCTCAAGTGCCTTATTACGCAACGCATTTTTTTGGTGTTGATCAGTGCGTCCGTCAAGAGAAGTTGGAGCCGTCTGCACTTGTTTTCCTGGGAGTACACCGGGGTGTGCCTTTTTTGAGTACCTATCGTACCTTCTACACCCAGACTTGTAGCATTTACGATGCAGAGCCCTTTTTTGGTGCAAGCCCGACTCCTGGTCCTAATAGCGGTGGTCCAAGTGGACACTTTGAAATGGTTGGGAGCGCTCGCCTTTGGTGGAAGCTCTTTTGATAATTGACTTTGTGGAATGAGAGCTTTTATTTGACATTTCATTGCTTTGTAGTATTTGTGGCTAGCTCCACTGCTTTTACCAAGAGTTGGTGCACACTGATCAACATTTTTTTTATTTTATCACACCCTGGCACATAGGTAAATATCAAGAGATAGTACAAGAACCATGTTCTCATACTGGCTAAATGTGCTGACACTCAGGTTTCATGAAGCCTTCGTTGATTTTATCCCATCCTCGAGCATCATTAAATCAAGTCCAAACTCAAATCCCTCATCCCAGTTCCTCAAGTGAAATTACAACTCATCTCATCATAACTGCAGTCGTGTATGTGAGGTGCTGATTTCTTAAGGTAGAGACTAAGCATGCAATATAGCACACACATCTTTCAAACTAGGGAAATGTGAATAATTAAGTCAAGGACCCTAATGACTAAGGCTGGTTAACTCAAGATCTCAAGACCTCATAAACCAAGTGTTCTTGAACATCACTAGTCTTGTGTGAAAGTGAATTGTGTCAGGGATTAAACCAACTTATTAGTTAGTTAGTTTTTTTTTTAGTTTTTGTTTTTTTTTATGAATTTTGTTGTTTGTTTTTTTTTTGTTGTTTTTTTTTAAGTTTTAGAAAAGGTTTTTTTTTTTGAAAAGTTTTTTTAAGCAAATAAAGAAAAAGAGTTGTTTTTTTTTAGGAATTTTTTTTTTTACTTTTTTTTGTTTGTGTACCCACCCCATAATTATTGTATAATATATACAAAACATACGTGAAAGTACGAGGTATGGGTAAAGTATATATGTAATATATACACGCCCCCCTATACTTAGCTTGTGCTATGTCCTCATGGCACTAGGTGACAAAAAGACATAGCTCGTACTAAGCGTAGGAAAGCTAAAATAATAGAAAGTATAGAAGTCGATCCGCCCCCCCTATACTTAGGCTATGGACAGCCTAAGTGTAGAAGAAGAGAAAAAATGGGACGGACGAGGTCAAGAGGAGAAATGATAAGTAAATACACATGGCGGGCATCGGTCCCCCCTATACTTAGGCTTTGGTCAGCCTAAGTATTGGAAAGAACACAAGAATGGAAGACCGATGGGAATGGGAAAGACTATACAAAAAGAAAATAAAAAGAAGAGAAGGAGCAAATCGGGTCACTCACCCCCCTATACTTAGGATCTAGTCATCCTAAGTATAGCCACAAAATGAAAACGATACGGAACTGGGGCGAGTGATGCGAATCATGAGGGAGGGAGGTGAATAAAGGAAGGAAAATATGTACAAGGAGGAGGAAGAATATACAAGGATCAAGAAGGTTTGTGACGGACCTTATTGCGGGAGCGATGGGGTGGGTAGTATACACATGTGTCGCTGTCAGAATCGTCCTATGAAGAATAATAGTTAGGTGTGGGGAACGTCCAACGGGGGTCGACACACGGCTGCTTGCTCAAATACGGCTTCAGATAAGCCGAACTAAGCTCACTCATGTAGATCACCTCATCCGGACCTGATGAGGACTCCTCAGAAAGTTCCTTCTCTGAAACATCGAAGGTAACCTTCTTAGTCGGTTTTCTAGAACCTGAAGCATCAAGAGGAAGAGGAGATTGATACGTCTTAAGGAGTTCGGGGGAACACCTCAAAGAATCAACACTCGTCTTCTTCTTACTAGATGACCGACTAGAGGATGGAGCAACCGATTTATCAAGATTGGTCAATTTGGTCCCAGTTGTCTCCTTTGATGTATGTCCTGGATGTGGTGTGTGTGAGGTTCTGACCAGAGGTTCATCATCAGATGAGTCACCATATGCATTGTAATACTCCTGCAAGGTCAGCACACGTCTCTGATAAGGCACAGTGTTCTCAGTTGGCTTGACATTGTTGTGTTCTTGTGTCGGATCATCGAAATGATCAAGGCAATCCACAAAGGTCATGTCCGACTCACTGATAGCTTCTGCTCTTGAGTCCTCTCTAGAAGCTGTCGTGGTGGTGGTGCAAGCAGTAGGTGGTGTGTGGTTGTAGGAAGTGTCTAAACCAATGGTTGTCTGGACAGTCGGTATCTCAGGTGTAGTAGAGAGATGGGACTCAACTGTCTCTCGAAGGTCGCGACTGTCTGCAACTTTACGGGTTACCTTGGAATATCGTGTGTCCTCAAAGATCGGGTGAGGTCGGAGTGCTCCCAATGCAGAGAAATCGATCTCCCGAGTCTCACAATCTATAGTTGCCTTAGCCAAGGCTAAGAACGGCTTCCCAAGAATGATCGGAGACTGGGTGAACTCTCCTCGGTGCTCAATGTCAATGATCGTGAAGTCTATCTCCAGTAGAGCACCTTGAAAAGTGACGATGACTGAAATGGTTCCTCTCGACCGTTTAATGGTCCGATCTGCCAACTGAATGAAATCTCTTGACTTCTTGGCAGATCCGAGTTTGAGCTTGGCAAACACGGAGGTCGGGAGTATATTAATCGGTAATTCATCATCGATTCTTGAATGGGTGAATGTGGTATCTTTGATTTCACAATCAAATCTAGGTAACCGCTTTACTCTGCGGCTCTTGGTTTTTCTCCCTATCATCAAAGATGTGGCCATAGACACTATATGTATCTCAGTCCTTGTTCTCTTATTGCCCGACCTTTTAGGCATCAATTTACTTCTCACAAATCTTTTAAGGTCGGGAAAGTGTTCAATGGCCATTATTAAGGGAAGCTCAAAAATCAACTTTCTATCCAATGCTTCCCTAACTGCAGGATCCAAACTTTTTAGATCTTTTCCTTTTTCAATTTTTATGGTATTTTCCGAGTTTTCAATTTTTTTGGTCTTTTTGATAGGCGAAGGAGGACTAGGAGAATGTACAGACTCTGGTTTGGAGGGAAAGTGGTTAGTAGAAGAGGGAGGTAGAAGGGACTCCAGCTGTACATGACTTGTGGTCAATCCGGTGTCTTCCAGGTTTTCAAGATCTAATCCGCAAAATCCATGATCCACATTCCTACCTGGACTCTTGATCGGTCTACAAATGTCATCCTCCAATAAGTTCTCATGACACATCATGAGAGAAGTCAACGCAATTGGAGGATACTGCTGAGAACTCGGGCTCTTATACTCAACACACCTTGACTCGGGTGTGCAATATTGGGTTGAGTATGGCCCATATGTATGGCAGTTGTTGGTCGGAGCCTCATCAGGCGGAGTTAGTAGACAGGGGGTCTGTAAATCAGTCGCATGAATCCAATCCCCTGTATATGTCGGCTCTCCGAATGGGTGATATAAAGGTTGGTCAATGTGGTCTCTATCACTCAGGTCAATGAAGTCAGGAAGATCATACGGTGCAGGCCTCTCCATTCGGTTTGTCTGGTTGACCATGTTGTACCCTAAGGTTAAGTCGGGATGTGTGTATGGCAATTGTTGTTCTGTCCCAACTCGAGGTGAAAGTGAGGTATGTGGGGTCAACTGATTATGCCAATCATTCATCTCAGCAGTCGCTTGCTCTTTGATTTGTTCCTTGATTCCAGCAAGCGGACGAGAATATAGTGAATCAATCCAAGGTGGTTGTGGGTCAGGGGTGCAAGAATGTGGGGTAGGTGAGAAGGACGAAGAAGTGGAGAAGTCAGTTGGAGTTCTGACTTCGCGGTTGTGGTGTGGGTATGAAGAGGAATAAGTGGGTGGAGATGATCGGAATATGGTCGAAGAAGGATGACTTGGATATGATGACCAAAATTCTGACATCTTGGAAGGGAGATTGGAGAATGAAGCGGATCGAGGAAGAAAGCGTGCAAGTGCACCGAATAACACACAAAACAAACAAACACAAGAGCAAACCCTGAGTTCACCTACTCAACACAGTGAAGGTCGCAAAAGTCCAACCGTTTATCTTTTCAGTATTAATTAGGTGATAAATCAAGATATCAATCCAATTACGCAAGGCTCAAAAGTAGGTTTTGGGCACTATCCTAGGGATGCGTCCTCACCTCTCAACAATCACAATTAGCCAAGCATACAATGAGGGTTTTGCTCTCCCAAAACAAGTGTTAGTTTTAATCTTTTTTTGGTCAACTCTAATTAGCAGTCCCGGTTTTAAGTTTGGTTATCACTTGATTAGTCCACCAAACAAAGCACGCCTAACGATCAGTCCCGATTTCCTTTTAACCTAAGTTTCAAAAACCAAGGGGAGGGAGTCGAGAAGAACCGATGCAAATAATGAATTCAATGATGCATGCCCAGTTCAGAAGACTTACAGTGATCCTCGCGCTCTACATGCGGGATGCAAGGCAGAATTGAAATTTTATACTAATATGAATGCAAACGAGAAACCGTTCCTAGACAAGTAGTTCTATTAGCGAGTGATGAACAAGTTTAATTTGACTAATAGCCTAGCGGTCTAAGTGCGTCTCGTTAAATGTGATGTGTGGTCCTAAAAGTTACGAGCACAAGCAATAAAGATATTCTAATAAAATGCTCTAAGAGCCGCGAGTGCAAGTCCTATTCTACGTCAATCAACCACACGACCACGAGCGGGTCCAAAGTCCAGTCCGGATACAAGCGCGAGCTCTCAAACAAGAGCCGCTGGAAAGTGCGAATTACCTAAGTTATTACAACGCAATAATTACAAAAATTTATAAAAATTCTCTCGAAAATAAATTGCTTTTCTTGCTCTTCAGCAGTCGGCGCGCGTCGCGTCCGTCGACCTCCAATGCACTCCAAGTTCACCGGGCCCTCGCAAGAAAAATAAAATTTATGTTAGAGAGATAAAAACAAAATATATACAAGAATATGAGAGAAATAATTAAAAAAAAGGAATAAATACAAGGTGGCTCGGGGGTCAGACTACCCGAGTAAATGGAAAACTAAATCCAAATTTTTAAATTAGTCCCTAAGCCGTTTGCCTCCACGGCAACGGCGCCATCTGACGTGTCGCTAGATACGTTGTTTATTTGGTCACGTTGTAGCACGTGTACTTAGCGATTCGGTCAGAACCGAGAGAAGATCTCCGTGAAGAGTGTCTCGGCTTTAATTTATATCCCGGGCAAGTCCGGGGTCGAACTCAGGGAGGCAAAGGAACAACTTTGGGGTTAATTTGCAAATTTAAGATCTAGATATCCAATGTGGTTTTTTTAGATTTTTTATGCAAGTAGAATGCCAAAAACAAAATGCGGGTGAATTACAACACTAAGAAAAAATACAACAAGGCCAAATTAATTTTAATGGAAAAGAAGTCCAAATTAGCCAATTCGTGTTTTTCCTAGAGTCCTAATCCAGTGATGAACACAAAACACATTTTTTATAATTTTCGGGGTTAATATGCAATAATGAAAAATACACACTTTTTAAGGGTCTTTTTGCAATTTATCACACAAACCGAAAGCAAAAATCATGAAAAATTTACTGGAATTAAAACATGATGCAAGGAAGGTACAGTATTTTTTTTGGAATTTTTTTTGATAAAATATGAATTTTTTATGAATTTTTTAGTGAAAACAGAGTAGAAATGAGTAATTAATTCCTATTAAATCCACGTTATCAAATTAATCAGAGTGTGATTTATCTCAAGTAGATATTTCGACGAGCAATCCAGGAGACTTGAAATTTCGTGAAAAGGATTTACGTGGAATTAAATAAAAATCAAATACTAAAATCACTCAATAATTTATTTAAGGCACCAGACAACTCCAATAGATGTGAAATTTGGACAGTAAACTCATCACATATCAAGGCATCATATATATTTATTTTGAAATTTTTAGAGCAACGGTGTGTAAGATATAAATTTAGGAGCACGGAATGGGTAAAATACACAGAATTTCAATTTGACAATTTTAATTAATTACCCAACTATCATAAAAATACAAGTAAATAATCAGATGATAGAGGATAAGTTGCTCAACATGATAACATTTTTCATTGCATAAAACGATGCCAAAATGAGGTCCAAATTAATGCCTAAACATAAGGGTGTCTCTGCAAACTCAGAAAACTATATTTACAAAGCAAATATATACAGGGACTGATTTGCAATTACTAAAACTATACAAAATAAATATACAATTTTTACAATAAAATAAGGAAAAAAATAACCATTCTTCTTCTTTCGTTTTTTGCAGGAGAAGAACCCAACAGGATCGAAGTAGTCGGCGGAGGCGGCCGCGCCGCACTGGCGCGCGGAGGCACGCAAGGTCGTCGACGGTGCGGGGAGGTGGCGGCGCGACAGCCGCGGTTGGCGGCTGGGAGGAGTGGCGGAGAGGGACCGCGTCTGGCGGCGCTAGGAAGGGAGAGGGGCAGGTGTTGGCGGCGGTTGGCGGCGCTAGCCGCGGCGAGGGAGCGGAGTTGGCGTGGCGGCGGAGGAGGTCGGCGGCCGCGCGCCTCCGCGGCGGAGCTGAGGGAGCCGTCTGGCGGCGCCGGCCGGCTTGAGGGAGTGGCGGGCGGTGGCGGTGGGATCTCCTCCCCCACCGCTGCGTTATTATTTTTTTTGTTTTTTTTTAATTTTTTTTTTGTGATTTTGTTTAGTTTTTCTGCTGTAATAAAAGATTTCTTTTTTTTGTTTTAATTTGTTTTATAATTTTTTTAATAATTTTTTTTACAGGAATGCAAATAAAAAAAAACAAAGATGGTGTGGTGATGGTAAAGTGGAGATGGTGATAAAAAATACTATGATGATGGTGCTAAACAAAAACCTTTTTTTGTTTCTTTTAATTTTTTTTAATTTTTTTAATTTTCTTTAAATGAGAATATTTACACAAAAAAGAAAGGGAACAAAAAAAACGGTGATGTGGAGATGATATAAAATGATGGTGGGTTGGATGTGGTGTGCTAAAAAATAAAAAAAAATGATATGGGATTATGATGGGTAAAAAAAATGATGGCGATCTAAACGACAAGGAAACAAGATATTTAGATAAAATAAAATAACAATAGAAACGAGGAGTAATACTTACCTGATGTTCGCCGGATGTGCGGAGCAGCTACGCTGAACTCCTGTTGTCGCCTCGATCCGATTGGCGAAATAAAAATCGGAGAAGCTCCACGAGCTCGACGGGGAACTCGTGACGCGGAGCGGAGCTCCGCGGATCTCGCCTGAAGAAGGTCGTCGCTTGAGGAAGATGGTAAGCCGCTGTCACCGACACCACGTTCCAAGCTCTCTCCTTTTTCTATAAGAATGGCGGATGGGGAAAAAATGTGGATGTGGGGATGATTATAAAGAAATGAATAAATGGGAGTTAGAGAGGTGGTGGTGTTGAATGAGAAGTTAGATTATTGGTGGAGTTGAATGGGAGGTTATATGAAGAATATGGAGTGGAATGGAGGTTGAAAGAAGACTTGGAGGTTAATGGAGAAAGGGAAGTTATTGTAGAGAATATTATTAAATAAATAAAAAATGAAATGAAATAATGTAGGCTACTAAAAAGAGAAAATAAAATAAAGAGAAGAAAAAGAGTGGGGAATTTACAAAAAGAAGATATACAACATGTACATTTTTTTGTTTGCTTTTCTTTTTATATATTTTTTTTTCTTTTTAATAGTAGATATGTACAATAGGAAAATACAATAAAATAGTACAATCAAAATACAACACCACAATGATTTTTTTGGATTTTTAATAATTAAGAAAGATAAAATAAAAAATGAAGAAAGAAAGAATATATACATAATATACAATGTACATCTAGGTCCCAAAACCCAACTTTTGCAAACAAGCTCCGATTTTAATGAAACCACTTCCGTTGGATAGATAATTTTCTAACTTGAACTTTAAAAGTGAGTTTGGTGAATTTGGAGTTCATACGGAGCGGGAATTTAGCTTGGAAGTTGGTCTTTACGGCTTTTTCCCATTGGGATCTAGGAGCATTTATTTGAGATATAATTTATTTTGTATTTTTGTATTTTTATGTACATTATTATAAACAAGTTAGAGAAAGAATTAGGCAAAAAGGAGTTGAAATAAATTTATTAAAAATACATGAAGTTTTGGACTATTTACATGTATAAAACTCCTTTATTTTTGCGGCTTTTTATGCGTAATTTTTTTTGTACAATCTTATATACAATAATTAGTGTATTTTATTTACAAGAGTTATTTTGTTAATTTATTGATTTTATGGACATTTATAAGGGAATTTACTCGTGGATTTTGCTAAGATCGAGATATTGAGATGATGAATCGTGGATTCATCAGCTACTCATCCAATAAAATAGAGTGGGGAAGCCGATAGGTGAAACCGTTACTTCCCTCACAAGTGAGGTACTTGGATGCAAGACGATGAGATAGACACCCCTGTGGGGGCGTGTCCTATGCACAGAACTTCAGACCAAGTCAGATGTTCCACATAATGTGGGAACACCATCGTCGACAGGGGCCTACTCTCCTATGTACGATAGAAGCACCATTACTTTACTATCCTAGGTGATTGTCAAGTCCACCACAGATCAGGTTTTGGGCTCTAATCCTTAAGGATCGTGCCTCACTCAGTCTGGAGGATACTAGAAACCAATGAGGGCTTTATGAACCCACAACAATGAAGTTCGTTACGGATTTTAAAATTTGGTCAAGTTTTCTTTAGCAATCTTTTTTTAAATTTATTTCAGGTTTTCACTTGTTTTGAGTAATTTTATGAAAAGGCCTAACGATTTCTCGATTTCCTTATTTTTCCTAAGTGATCAAAAACATGGGAGAGAAGGGAAAAGCAATGCAAGCTAACATGATACTAGATAATTCATCATCGTGTTGTATGATGTATGCTGGGTAAGAAGACTCCCCTTGCTTCCTAGCGCTCTCCATGCGGTATGCTAGACAGAACTGAAATTACACTAAATGCATACAACGATGCGAAATCGTCCTAGAGCAAGAAATGCTATTACGTGAAGTACCCGATTAATTTGAATTTATGTCCAAGCGTAGTGACTATATGAGCATGAAATATATTAAGCTTTGGATCTAGATTACTCGATCAAGCAATCCTAATATCTAGGATCTCATTTACACAAAATAAAGAAAAGAAAGGCAGAAATACAAATCATGAGAAACAAAACAAAACAAAAATAAAGGAAAGAAAAGATAAGAAAAGAAAACCATCAAAATCGATAAAACTTCGTGAGGTACCACAAGTGCACAGGCACTTGGTGAAACAGAACCCGAATAGTCTAAGTGTCCAATGGTACGTATTTTAATAAAAGTTCATAATGAATCTCTCTCTCACACAAATAAAAATAAAATAGCTACTAAGGCGAAGTTTGCTCCTCAACACTATGTGATTGTCTCTTCTATTGATCTATCTAGCAGGTCAGAGAAGAATGACCTGCTCCACCTCCCGTGGGTGCAAAGGTGATTCAAATATAGAATCCCTCGATAAGCGGTTCCTCGTAGCAAAAGAAATATGAGATAATGTTAGAAATAATTATGAAACAATATAAAAAAATAATATAGAAAGCTATGTAAATAGACAAGCAATAAGACAAAGCCACAAAAAACCTAAGTGCCTAAGGCTATTAATATACCCGACCGTTGCTCCCCGGCAACGGCGCAATGGATGAAAAAGTTGATTGAATTGAGTGATCCTAACTCCTGGTCTTAGAGGGACTGCGGTGCTTGATGAATCCATGATTCATTAACTCTTCTTGTGCATTTTGTATTAAAACCCTTACCAAATGCACGTAAATATCCATTAATTTCAACATCATATCGAAATAGCATTCATGAAAAAAATGCACTTTTATGCATTAAAAACATGTAAATAAATAAAAGAACAAAAAGAAAGAAAAGAGGTAGACTTTAAATATGTATATATGTACAATATGACTAATAAATAAAAATATAGATGAAAGAGATATTTATATAATCCAACCCCTGAGACCAAACCAGCATGGATTAATCGACAAATAATAAAGTAGGAGGACATAAAGAAGAAAATAATAAAAAAATGTGCATATCACACATTGTTTCTCATTTATTCATTTTTTACCAAAATTTCAATGAATTTTAATTAAATCTTTTGTACATATTTTTCACCAAACTCTTCTCCTATGTATTCATATATAAATATATATCTATATATCATAAAAAATCCCAACATGTATATATGTTAAGTAATCTGGCTAACAAATTGCCAATTTCTCAACTTCCGAACCTCATAACTTCTTCGTACAAACTCCAATTTCACTCTACCCACCTTTTAAGTTCATAAAATATTATTCTCTTATTCATGAAGGTGATTTCACTAAAATCGGAGTCTGTTTACAAAAAGTCAATTTTGGGATCTAATGGCAATTAGGTTTCTATTCTATTTATTTTATTCTATACATATTATTTATAGTATCACTGATTTTATAAATTTCAAATATTTTCTTGATCTTGTAGACCGTTTATAAAAATTTTAGAATTTAAAACCCTTATTAAATATTTTAAATAATTCAAAAAAACCTAAATTACATATGAATTGTATTGTGGAATGTATATCCGTATTTATTAATATATAAACTAATTTATTAATATCCCTAAAAATTCTCACACATAATATTCACTATTATATTAATCAATAAAAAATAAAAATAATATATTAGTTATTAAATTAATGAATTAAAAATAAATCACATATTTATTATGTATACTATATATGTATTTATTAATATTATATTTATAATTCATAAGATATATATTTTTTATAAAAATAAATTATACTATAATTTATCTAAACTAATTATTCACATTTCTTGTTTTTATACCTATTTAAAATAAAGCTATCTAGTATTTAATATATTTAATAATGAATTTCTTTTTCTTGCCAATGTGGTGATGACACGTGTCATCACCACATGCCTTCTTAAAGAAGGCTTGTTTGAGCTCTTGGTCCAGCAACCCAACTTCATGGAATTCTTCCTACATCGTTTAATCTAAATTCTCCAATCCTAACCCTCTAACCCCTTCTCCCAACTACCAGGATCCACACTGGCCATCACATCAATCTAAAACTTCCTTCGATCACTCTATTTATTGATCTAAACTTCATCTTCCAAAACTAGCATTTTCCTAGCCACCTAAGTAGAGGTCATTGACCCAGCTTCAACACCTTTCTTCTCCTAACTTCGGTTGTGATAGGGATCGATGGTCATATCATGTGAACGAGAGGATGCCAGAGGAAGGTTCCAAGGCCATTGCCATCCTTGCATCGCTACTTCGAGATGCGTAGAACTCCGGTGAACCGAGTAGTCGAGCAATGACCTGAAGGGTCTAAACCCTCAATCTCAGGTACCCATATCCATCTTTCCATTTGATTTCATTGTTTTACGTATCGAAATAGTCCACTTAATTACACCATTAGCGACATTAATTACCATTCTTTCAAGTTGAAATCCTTTTCCAAGTCCATCTTATTTCACTTGATTTTCATCCTTGTTCTGATTTACCTGGAAGCTTCGTGAACTATGAGGATATAATCCTTAAATTGCAAGATAATTCATTGTAAATCAATCCAACCCAACTTCTTTGCAGGAACGACTTCTTGCTGGAGCTTCATCATCGATGAATTCCCCACATCATTATGCATAGAAGAGAACTTCATAGGTATCTTCTTTAGGAGCGACGAGCCCTAGAACATATGGGCTTCTTCAAGTTGCATATCTCTTTAGCAATCTATCTTCCCCAACTTCCTCACACAGTAGGTGAGTGCGAAGGGGGAGGAGTCCCCTTCTAGCCCTACCTCTGATCTCATAGACATCGATATAGAGGAGGATTTGATTCAATAATCGTCATCGTCCTTTGTTCTTTCCCAAATTGGGGAAGAACAAGTTCGTCCACCAAATGTCACACGTGACTAATGTGTGTCACCAGTGGATGGTTCAGATCAAACCCCACATTCTGATCTTGGTCGTTCATAATTTGAAATGGTGTAGAATTTGCACAAAAGCCCTTGAAGACTCCAAAAATTAAGGTACACCTAGCAAGTTTTCTGTTATTGCAATTAGGTCCCCGTACAGGGAGCTAAGTGCAAACTTACAGACTTTTCTTACAATCAGGTACCTGATCAAGGACCTAGTTGAAAAAAATCATTCTATTCTTTTATTGTATTTTTTTATACATGATACATTGAACTTTTAATATTCGTGAACTATTTTGGACATTATTCTGAGCGTATTATTTTTGTACATTTTAGGAAAGAACACATCATTTTCTCTTTCTCTCTCTCACTCTCTCCTGAATTGTTCTAAATTATTTGATAGATAGATCTATAGTAACGGTTCTACAAGTAGCATCATTTTAACTACTAGGAAAATCTCTCTTATCAAAATGGTACCATTACCGGGGAGGCCTTGACATGCTTGATTTTCGAGTTTTTTTATTTTCTTTCCTTTCTTCTCTTCTTCTCATTTTCTTGATTTCTCGATTTTTCTTCATTTTTGTTTGTTGTTTTTCTCTTGATATTTTAAATTTTCTTTTCTTTTCTTTTCCATAATTTCTTCTCATTTTTTGTGAGTGTTTTATTTTCTTGGTTTTTCCTTGATTTTCTCAATTTTTTTCTCTCGATTTCATCGATTTTTGCCTTTTGATTTTATTCTCGTTTTTGAGTTTCTTTTTATTTAGAATTTTCTTGAGTTTTGTGTTTGATTTTTTTCTCTTTTATTTTGTCTATGTAACCCGCATTGTAGGGTCTACAGGAGTACTTGGCTTCTTAGGAAGTCGGATCAACTATGATCATACAGATCGGCTCAATCTTCTACGAGCCAGTTGTAGAGGAGCAATGCGAGCTAGTGTAGACAATTTTGTATATCTTTTATAGAGACACTCTTTTTTCTTTTGAGAGATTGGGGCTTTGGTTGTTTTTCTATTTTCAGTGAGAGAGGAAGGGTCACTTGCCCATTTTTTTATTTTTGTAGAAAGGGGTCCATTAAGGACATCCTGACTTATAGACCAGACTTTACTTCTTCTTGGGTGCTGTTTCACCAAGTGCGGTGCACTTGGGGGTCCTCACCGTTTTGTTTTTTTCTAACTTTTTTCTTTTTTTTACATAATTTCATGGAAACCTAGGGGTGTATGCATCACTGAATAGACGAGTAAAGTAGAACCGATTTCCCTATTCCATACTTAAGCATAATACATTATTTGAAAAATTAATTTGTTCTTACATTAGAGATGATGATATAAGACATTACTTTTATGGCTTTTTCATACATTAGCCTAGGTTTTTATTTTCTATGCGAATCATTTTTCATGTAGAGTGTTGGAGACAGGTACGTCCTCCTCTGCATACATCATCGGTTTCCGGTCAGAGGATGCGTGCCTATATCATGACAGCATACGATATAGGAATTTGGTTATCTCGATCTCGTTAAGTCAACTCTTTGACCTAACTAATCTGACACCTCCGAATCTCTATTCCTATGCAGAGGACCTGCATCAAGAGGTCGGTCAGATATCAGCCTAACTGAGAAAGGATTGCCATTTCCTACTCAGGCTGGAGATCATCTCTTAACAATCTTTTGATGGTGCTTGATGAGTCCTCAATCTAACTCATTAGATGTTCATCCAAGCACCAACCTCTATGATTCAATATTTGAATGAACAGCTGTATGATTATCAAGATGGCCATAGTACATAACCCTAATTGTACTAAGGGACCTATTATGCAAATTATGTATTCTTCATTTCAGATTAAGGAATGATATTTGCAATAACATTTATTGCATAATGGCTCGTCGTGGGCTCGCATGTCCAACAATCTCCCACTAGCCCAAAGAACCATTAATGGGCCAATCATTTAAACCCACACTCATGTGACAATCATAGGCTATTTAGAAAAATAGCTAGATAAGCTGATCAGTCACTCTATTCCCAAGAGACTATACCAAGTCCTTTTACGGCACTTGCATATCCCCTAGTAACAGTGCTCGCATCTAATGCGAATGTTGCATCTTATGCACTTAATACTCAATTTTCTTATAGTGTCCTTGACACTATAGCTCGATAATTATTATAACAAGTATGTCCATAATCCTTATCAGACTACCTTTATTCCTGGAGATCTCTATCTCCTAAGGTATCTACAGTTAAGACCCTTATAGATCACTATCTACAAGGTCTTAAACTTTTGAAGATAAGACTTTGAGATCACTATCTCTAAGTTTCATCATCTTTGAAGATATTGTTTTTACTGCAACCAAGTGTTTTTATTTACAGAGTAGGATTAGTAACAGTTTACTACTCCCACTGCATGGTAGACATATGGCTTTTGTACACATCTAGCATACACTTCAGCTTCTCGTAACTGATGCACAAGTGCAAGCAGTTCTAGCATTCACTTCCTCAATTCTCTGAGGTGTTATCCCTTTAGACAGGTCCTTACCACATCTTAAGGGAAGGAAGCTTTTCTTTGAATATTCCAGAAAAATGGAATAAGTCCAAGATGTACTACTAATGCGACAGTCCCAATACCCTCTTCTCTTTGCTTCTGAACGACTTCAGAATTAAGATCTAAGAGGTATCCTTGAGATCGTATCTCAAGGTATGGAACAACCAAATTATAAAACACTTATTATTATTCTTATATCATTCTAAATGATTAGAATAACATCTACATTTAGCACGATGAACACAATGACACTCCCACTAAGCTTCACATGGTTCATCAAGATTTTATCTGAAATCATAACTTTTATAATTTCATCAAATCTTATGTTCGAACTAAAGGAAGCTTATTTGAGTCCAAAGATGGAGTTCTTTAGCTTGCACACCTTGCTTTCCTCAACCATGAATCCCTGGGGCTACTTCATGTGAATATCCTCAGAGAGGTATTCATAGAGGAATGCAATCTTGACTTACATCTTGAAGATACAATAGTCAAGTTGTGTATCTAAGGTTAGCAATATTCTGATGATTTTAAGCATGGTCACCGAAGAGCAAGTCTCATTGCAAGCAATGTCTTCTCTTCCGGTGTGTAGCTCATGGATACGAACCGTGCTTTGAAGGTCTCTACCTCATCATCTGGTTCTCTTTCTCTTGAAGATCCATTTACACCATTATGGGTCTTACCCATGTAGGTGGATCCTCGAGGGTTCATATACAAAAATTGTATATGAAGTCTACATTAGACTTTTATTGCTAACATCCATCTATCCATGCTACAATCTTCTGAAGCTTCATTACATGAAGTTCGATCTTTGTCAGATTTCTCCGACACATGGAATCCTTCCTCAAACTCATTTGAAGAGGATTTAGTGTTTCATCTTTAATCGTCCTTTTAGTTTCCATTTTCAGGAGCCCCATTATCTTCTCAAGATTAAATGAATTCCTACACTTCATTTTCATCTTGATTCTCAAGAGTCTCAACCTCTAAGAATCATATTCTCAGAGATGAGATATTTTAAGAATCTAAAGGTCATAAAGTAGGTATCAAATACCATCCTTTATTTTCCTAATGAAGCAGCACTCTCTAGTGCTCAATTCCTGCTTACTTGCATGGAATCCTATTAAGTATATAATGTAGTCTCTCCCACATATGCTTATACCTAGAAACTAAGAGATAATTATGCTAACATTAATCAATGATCAAATCATGTCACACATGATCAATTGTATCTCCCTACAACTCTATTGAGTTAAGGTTCATTAGGAGGGGTGAGATAGAAATGATATTCATATCTATATAAGTTATTCTATGAATTCATCTAATAGGTACTGACTACCTAGATTAGATCAAATTCATTTAATCTTCCTTCAAACTTTGGTTCTAAACCAAAATTGTGAAATCTTTGAACATTTCAAAGGTTTCTAAGTGAAGAGAAGAAGTCTCATATCACAAATATTCATCAATAGATATCACATATCCATAATGTTTACTATGATATAGATGATTCCCATACATCAATATGTATGAGATACTGAATACCTTGACATCTTACATCTTTCCCAAAGAAGGGTGTATTGGCATTTTACTTTGAATACAATATTCATAAGTATCCAAGTCTTGAAATTTTAGACATTCTAAAGTTTCATCTCTTACTTGTCCACTGATCTCATCAACAGACATATGTCCAAAACATTATGCCAGATCATTGTCAAATGATCTTTATCCTCCTATTGATCTTTAAAGGTTTAATTTTCAGTATTAGAAATCTTAATGAACCATTCACTAATTTTCTAATTTAGTGGAGTCCACTAGATGTTAGATTACTATCTGAAATATCCCCATCACAACTCTTTATAATAGGCCTATTCCAGAATTAATGCTTATTCCCAACATTTAGAAATAAACTGAGTGTATTCTAATATCTAGGTTACAGAGACATTCTCTAGGACCAAGGGCTCCCACTGAAAATATGAAGTCTATTGATCCAATGGAAATTGTTGCAACAATTGCATCACTTCCAACATGATGATCATTAAACCTTAATATCAAATTATTCTAATACAGATGCAACCAATTGCAAGTGTCATTAGAAAATTGAGATACAATTATTAGACTTTATCTTATCAAATAAGTAAGTCAATTTCAATGATTATATGTAGGTTATTCTGATGCACTATCCGATTCCTTCTCTAAGGATTTTAGATAGATTTGATAGTCATACTATCAACACATCAACTTATTGCAGTATTGGCATTCATTCAACTCTTTGGATGTCACATGGAAGTCACAGAAGTATAGTCAACTCTTTTACTTTCCTTCATACTTGGGTCCAACCCATGCTTCCACTGCGCTCCCTTTATCTATAAGCAACCATTGCTTAAGACCAATGTCTCTTATGTTAAAATAAAAAATTTCACTATAAGAGTACAAGCTTCATTCAATTCATACAATGTGAATATTACGAAGCTTCATGAATGACTAGAGTATAAATAGTAGAATGATGACACTCATTGTATCTACATCCATTTAAACTCTTTAAAACTTAGGTTCAGGTAGGTACTCAAATAATTTGAATACATCATTTCCTATAGAGCCACCAATCTGCATAATGCAGAGAACCATGTCATTCATGACTATATGTAGAGAGCACATATGTATGCCAGAACATCTTCTTAGATTTCTATAGGGATTATTTGATAATTACGATCATTATTGACATGTCACTTCAAAAGTACATTCGATGAGATAAAGACTTATAGAGACATACAAACCCTAGGGTTTCAGTCCTATTGTCTATTTAATTATCATTCCTCATTATTATGAGGAAACTTTCATATTGCAACCACATACATTATGTGTCCAATTGCAAGTACAATATCTGGATCATAGGTCTAATCCAAGATATTCTACTGGTTGTTATTGAGTATAACATTGAGTGGTATTAAAGAAGGATTATCTGAAATAAGAAATTTGCATAAACATATATAAATATATAATTTACTTTGATTTAGGAATTTTTATATCAAAGTTGTCTTGCCATGTCGACAATGAAAGTTCGTTCCCTTAATCACTTTCAATGTAAGAGATATACTTACCAGTATTTCTCAAGCAAGATCTGGGATCTCCTTCCTTATCTCTGTTACATCCCAATAATATGAGAACCTGTAACTCGGATAAAAAGAAGCGGGAACACATTCCGCCTTGCAAGTCCAACTTGCATCTTCCAATTCGGTCTTTAACACCCGGGCCCACCACTCCTAAGGTGATGTTGACCCGTCATTAATTGAACCAACCGTCAACAGGAATACAACTCGCTATGCACAATCCAATATCGCCCCAAAAATATAAGGACCCGATATTGGGATCACTACGCATACGTCCTTACTCTTTCGAGAAGTGACGAGCCCGATCCAAATGGATCATATGCAGGAGCTGTCACTTCGGACAAGCGTCTCCTACATATAATATCTAGCGACGGAACCCTTCGCCTTGACGGGAGACCATGGATGTCACTTATGTGATCCTCCATATCATATTCAAATGCTAATTAATTATCATGAATCATATTCACATAGTTAATTCTTCCAAGGGAAATAATAACTCTATTCAAAATAGAGTGTTCTTAATTTGATATAATTAACTTAATCATATTAAATTAATTTTCAATCCAATTCAATTAACAAACTTAATTTTGCTTGAATATATGGTATTATCTCAAAATACATATTAATTCGAAATTTAATAATTAGAAAAGTCATCATGATCTCTCAGGCATCATTCGTTCCCTACCCGTTGTCATGGTCAGTACCCGCTACCCCAGCGATCCCTGACTAGACATCATATCCGCCTCGTGAAAAAATAATGTCGAGTCAATCACTTCGTACTCGAGATGATCATCGGTTCTTCAACCGAAATTATACCATATAGTAATAATCAAAATATTTTTGATTATAAGGAAATTTGCTAGACAAATTCTCAATCCTATTCAAGCAAGGAGTTTGATTATTATGTTTCCAATTTTAATCTAGATCGAATCTAATCAATTATTAGTTGAGGCCAAGCCAATTAAGGAAGTAATCATCATCCAATATTTCTCAAATATTTTCCATAATTATTTCATGAAATTAACAATTAATTTCACTAATTGATAATCACATGGTTCTTGATTAGGAAAGTAATTTTAGCAGTGACCCCTACTTACTAAAATTAGCATATCTCAATCAATTTAAATCCAAATTAAGCAAAGTAAGTTTCCATAGTTTGCTAACTTGATTTACAACAGAACCTATATGATATGCACATATTTCATGGCGTTTCTAAACAGTAATTAACTCCTTAGTTACGTTATGATTCGCAGTTCCCGTAACAGTGAATACATGTTCATTAAAACAACCATATCTCGAGCAAACGGAACCAAATTACGTAAACTCAGATCCTATGGTTTCCTTATTTAATGAGGAACAAAATACAAATTTTATTTTCGTGTTTAAACAATTTAAACAGGGCCGAAAAATTACACTAAATAGAGATGTGAAAATTAAATGCAATAAAACTTTCGTAACCCTAACGAACCCAAGTCGCCTTCGGTTTTATGGATCGTATCCAAAACCTTCGACCTAAGGCTCTGATACCACTTGCAGGATATGGTTATAATCCTCAAGCGCATCACGGAAGCGTGAGCGTCGTATCGAATACGACGAGGAGCGACTAGTCGCACTAGTTGCTCGATGCATCATAATTTAAAATTTTTATGCAGTGAAACCACATGATCCAAGAACACTTCTCGGATCATTTCATCTAAACTACAAACAAGTAATAGGATTACCTCTTGAAGCGTGGTTGCAATCGAGTCTCTAAAGGAAGAGACCTCTTGTCTCAAGTCCGATCCGATGGAGGAGACGCTTGCGAGCGTGGGGATGAACCGCGTGCTTCTCGCAATCCATGTTGATGATCCAAGCGGTGGATCTCCTGATCTAGACACACGAGATCCTACGTCTTCTTCACGAGCGAGGCACACCGAAGTAGACGGAGATCCACGAGCAGACGATCGGGCAGCATAACGACGACGCTGCGGCGATGGAGACTTCTCTCTAGGCCATCCATGGTGGACGGCCATGAGAGGAAGAGAGATGGTATGTAGAGAGAAAGAGAGAGAGATGTGCTTCTCAAGCATTATGTGTGTAAAGAGAGTGCATGGTATGCCTCTCTATTTATAGGGTTTTGGGATACATGGATCTCCATCCATGGGACATATAAAATCGATGGATGAGATTGATTTATGTCAATCCAATGGTCAAGATTGTTGTTGGTAAAGGTAAAAAATTATGATCTAATTTAGATTAAAATATATTTAACAAAATCAAATATAAATCAATCCTAAATTACATCAACAAAATAAGGAGAGGATATACATGGAGATCAAATCTCCTATGTATAATCAAGGTGGACGGCCACCCATTCCAAATAGGACATGGGTGCCGCCCACCACATTCCATGTGGGGCAATCTCATGGATTTCCATGAGATTGCATGCCTCCTTGAATTTCTCCTCTATTTATTTCCAACAACTTTTGTTGGGATTTATTCATCAAAAATAATTCACAATTATATTTGAGGATATTGCAATCTTGCCATTGAAAAATTGTGAATCATATTCACAACCCAAAACAACATATAATTAACATTGTCAATTAATTACACAATGTGTATCCAATACACATAGTAATTAATCAACAAATATAAATTATAATTAGCTCTCTCTAATACATTATAAATCACATTTATAATATATTATGAATAATTGGATATTACTATCCACATTATTCTTATCCATAACAATTAAATCACAATTAATTATATTGGATAATGTATTCTCATGTGCTCAAATAACATGAATCACATTCACATTATTTACATCTTTGATAATCAAATCACATTTAATTATCTAAGATAACTCTCCTTATAATATGAACCAAATTCATATTGTTCATGATAATTAAATCACATTTACTTATCAATTTTCTCAATGCTCGGATACATATATCAACAGTAGAATTATCCATGAACTCTTTCAAGGATAATGCGCTTTCTCCGCGAATACTTGGAGATAAGGACATGGCGATTGTATTGTTCCACGTATAGTGACTTGGATATTGAGATCACATCTCAAATCCAGATCTCGGGCCTCCCATAGATGTTTGATTAAATCAAGACAGTAAATCTAATCTTCTCAGTGAATCTGAATCACATTCAGGTCAATGTCCAATATTTGGATCAAGATCAGATTACTTCTCTACTTAGAGGAGTCACTAAAATCCAGACCCGCACTCCCTAGGAATGGAAGTGTCATGGTTATACAATCGTTTATGATCACATCACCCTCAGGTATTCCCAATACCTGTACTTCCTGCATACTAGAAGACTCAGAATAAACCCGAAGTATTAGATCTACTTTACAATGTCTACTTCAGGGTTTTATCAGTAAGTTTCTCATTCGATCATTGGGAGTCGGTATCGATCATATACTTTCCAAAAGCATATATCATACCTAGGTCTTGATCAAATACTTTCCAAAAGTATATATCAAACCTACAAATTCAGTCAAGCTTCCAAAGCGAGACGACCATGCGCATGGAATTTGATTCTTCCCAATATCTCATGAGTGAGCTCATGTCTTCCGGTTCAGTAACTGAACCAGTATGATCCCTTTAAGAGATCGTATTACTCATATTCCCTTATATGCACACCACCGCGCCGGTGTATAGACCTTGATTAGCTCATCAACCTATTGGTCTGCCAAATGTACATACTCAATCATATAGTAACACATCTGTCTCCGATCAGAGGATGCGTGCCTATATCATGACAGCATACGATATAGGACTTTGGTTATCTCGATCTCGTTAAGTCAACTCTTTGACTTAACTAATCTGACACCTCCGAATCTCTATTCCTATGCAGAGGACATGTATCAAGAGGTCGGTCAGATATCAGCCTAACTGAGAAAGGATTGCCATTTCCTACTCAGGCTGGAGATCATCTCTTAACAAACTTTTGATGGTGCTTGATGAATCCTCAATCTAACTCATTAGATGTTCATCCAAGCACCAGTCTCTATGATTCAATATTTGAATGAACAGCTGTATGATTATCTAGATGGCCATAGTACATAACCCTAATTGTACTAAGGGACCTATTTTGCAAATTATGTATTCTTCATTTCAGATTAGGGAATGATATTTGCAATAACATTTATTGCATAATGGATCGCCGTGGGCTCGCATGTCCAACAGTCACGACCTTTCCCAAATGGTTGATTCAATATAACACCATGTCCTGAAGGTTGAATGGAAAGGTTGTCATCTTAACTACACCTAAGAAGATGTTAGGGTAGTACATGGTTATGCAGATACGGGAAAACTGCTAGAGATGGATGTATGGTTCCTCTTTCGTGTTTCCATGGAATGAGGTAAAAATCTAAGAGTGTTGTCCTGATCTTGAAATGTCTATGGACTTGAGGGATCTGGATCCACTCTATCATCTAGCCAATGCCGGGATTATAAATTCCCTTCAATTTGGGCTTGGAAGCCTCTCTTCTTTGTTCATCTTCCCCTTCGCGAGGTCTATCTATTTGTTCTTCACCTTGTCCTCCTTGGTTCTCCCTTTCTCTCCTTAGATCATTAAACAAGTCAGTGAAGGTGATTTGGGATAGAGCCTCATCCGTGAGCCGTTAATCATGCAAAGCCAAAGATGCTGGAAGAAATTATAACAGTGAAAAATATGATGAAGATTATACATTGGCCAGATGTTATATTTTGGGATCTCTCTCCAATGTGCTTCAGAAGCAACATTTGGAGATGGGCTCTTGCGAGGATATAATGCTGAATCTCAGGGATATGTTTGGTGATGTCAACTTCTCATAGCTTATAATGTTACCAAAGAACTTATTCGCTGTAAGATGTATGAAGGGACTTCTGTTCGTGAGCATGTACTCAAAATGTTTGGGTACTTATCTGAGCTGGAAACTCTTGGGGTAGAGATGGATGCAGAAATGTAGTCTGGCTACATTCTGTTGTCACTGCCCAAGTTTTTCAATAACTTTGTGGTAACGTACCATATGAATAAAATGGAATTAACTAACACTAAACTCATGGATTCATTAAAGTATATAGAAGATGTAATGAAAAAAAAGAATCCCACTAGTAGTGCAATGGTTACACAAGTCAAAGGGAAGCACGGGAGAAAGCAAGGATTTAGGAAGGGTCCGACCCAGAAGAGAAAGAAGAAAAGTCAACGTGTTGGCTCATCTTCTACTGCTTCTGCACTGGTGACATCGAAGAATATCGATGTATGATATCACTGTAAGAAGTCAGGGCACTGGAAGCATAACCGTTCAGAATACCTAAAGTCTGCTGATAAAGGAAAATCCCCATCTTGTATGAATTCTACTCTCAACATTGAAACCAATTTTCTCGTAGGATGAGAAGGTAGTTGAGTCATTGATTCTGGTGCTTCTATTCATGTATGCAATTTGTTGCATCTATTTTAAGAAATTAAGAATCTTGATGAAGGAGATATAGTCATCTAGATGGGATATGATGCAACTGTTGCAACACTCGCCATCGAGACCTGCAGACTATCATTATCTAGTAGAAAGAGTCCTAGTACTTAAAGAATGTCTTTATGTTCCATATGTTAGAAGGAACTTGATATCTGTATCTATGTTAGTTAGAAGTGGATATTAGTTTCTATTCAGTAAAAAACTTGTCACAAGTTGCTATGATAAATATATTGTGGATGGTGTTTTAACTTCTGGTGGACTCTATGAATTGCATATTGATGAAAATGTCAGGAATGTCACTGCCACTTATAAAAACCCTAAAATAACCAAGGATGGAAATTATTCTAATATAATTTGGCATCAAAGGCTTGGTCATTTATCATTGATAGGATCAATAGATTGATAAAGGATGGACCCTTAAATTTTGTATAGGTCCAATCTTTGCCAACTTGTGAACATTATATTAGAGGTAAAATGGCTAGGACGCCTTTCTGTAACAAGGTTAAAAGATGTGAAGGTATTCTTTACCTAATACATAATTATGTATGTGGTCCCTTCAGTACTACAACCAAAAATGGATATAGATATTATTTGACATTTATTGATGATCATTCGTGATACATGTTTATCTTCCTATTACGTCATAATCTGAAACCTTTGAAAAGATCAAAGAGTTCATAGCTTTGGCTGAGAACCAAACCGATAGGAAGATTAAACTGATTCAATATGATCGAGGTGGTGAATACCTTTCAAATACATTCAAGTAATACCTTAAAGAGAGAGGAATTGTTTCCAATCTCACTCCGCTTGGAACTTCCCAACTTAATGGTGTTGCTGAAAGACGCAAGAGGACCATCATGGACATGGTCCATTCAATGATGAGTAAAGCACATTTACCACTTAGTTTTTGGGGTTATCCAGTAGAGAGTGCAATATATATCTTGAATAAAATTTATAGAAAATCTATACCTAAAACTCCTCATGAACTTTGGTATGGAACGAAACCTAGTGTTAGACACATAAGGATCTGGGGTTGTTTGGTCCATGTGAAGAACATGGATGCAAGTAAGCTAGAATCTCACACTCGTGAGTGCTACTTCATTGGGTATGTTAAGGATGGTATTGGATACCAACTTTATGACTCTGAGACTCAGAAGGTAATCGTCTCTAGAGATAGAACATTTCTAGAGGATGACTTACTTAAGAGTCAAGACAAAAATGAAGTAAAGGAACTCATTGAATCCACTAAGGATACTGAGTTTACTAAACCAAAAACTGAGGAAGTAAATGAAGATGTAACACACGCACCTCTTCGAAGGAGTTCAAGGGTGGTTGCACCACCTAAAAGGTACGAATTCCATGTGTCAGGTGAAACTGACAATGATCCAGCTTCATTTGATGAAGCACTCACGGATCATGACATGGATAGATGGATGCTAGAAATGAAGTCTAAAATAGACTCCATGTATGAAAATGGTGCACGGACCCTAGAGGATCCACCTAGAGGGGTAAATCCCAATTGGTGTAAATGGATCTTCAATAGAAAAGGGGACCTGATGGAAAGGTAGAGACCTTCAAGGCACGACTCGTAGCCAAGGGCTACACACAGAGAGAAGGCATCGACTATGAAGAGACATTCTCTCCTGTGGCTATGCTTAATTCCATCATGGAACTGCTAGCTATAGTTGCATATCTTGACCACGACATCTGGAAGATGGACATCAAGATGGCTTTACTCAATGGATACCTCGAGGAAGATATCTATATGGAGCAGCCTCATGAATTCATAACTGAGGAATGAAAAGTATGCACACTGAAGAAAGCCATATAAGTTATCAAACAAGCTTCTCATAGCTAGAACATCATATTCAATGAAACCATAAAGAGTTATGATTTTGTGTAGAATCCAGATGAATCGTGTGTGTAGAAGAAGCTTAGTGGGAGCGCCACTATGTTCATCATGATTTAAGTAGATGACATCCTTATCATTGGAAACGATATAGGGATGATGACCAGTGCTAAGATTTGGTTGTCCCATACCTTCGAGATGAGAGATATTTGAGAAGCCACTTATATCTTGGGTCTGAAGCTGTCCAGAAATCGAGAAAAGAGGATTTTGTGATTGTCATAGCATGGGTACATTAAGAAAATCTTTGAGCGTTTCCATACGGAGAACTCCAAGAAAGTCTTCATTCTTTTAAGACATGGTATCCAACTATCTAAAGGGATGGCTCCTCAAAGTGTCGAGGAAAAGAAAGCCATGGTTGGATGCCCTTACACATAAAAATGTAGGAAGCTTAATGTGCGCCATGATGGGAACAAGGCCGGATATCTGCCATGCAGTTGGAATTGTAAGTCATTACTAACCCTACTATGGAGAACACCACTGGAATACAGTGAAGAACATCTTCAAGTATCTGAGATGGACACAAGATTACATCTTGGTCTATGGAGATGGTGATCTCCAAGTCTTAGGATACATAGATTCTGACTTCTAGTCTAATATTGATGAACAAAAGTCGACATCAGGGCTTATGTTCTTATTGAACGGTGGTGTTGTGAGCTGGAGAAGCTAGAAGCAGGACACTACAATCAATTCAACAACAAAAGTCGAATACATTGCCGCATCGGATGCTGCAAAGGAGGAGGTGTGGTTGTGCAAGTTCATCATGGAGCTTGGCATAGTTTCCTACGATACCCTCATCACGCTACTCTGCGATAACACGAGAGACACAGCTTAGGCGAAGGAACCCAGATGGCATCAAAAGAGCAAGCACATGGATAGGAAATACCACATCATTCGGGGGATACAAAAGTGAGGTGACGTCGTCATCACCAAGGTGGCCTTTGCCGACAACATTGCTAATCCTCTTACCAAACCTTTGACACAAAAGGTTTTCGACCAGCATGTAATTAGTATAGGTTTAAGGATTGTACCTGAATGGTTTTGAGGGATAGTGGGAGATTTTTAGCCATGTGAGATCGAAGCGAACCATTCCTACAATAAATGTTATTGTAATGATTGATTTATTAATAACAGTTATTGCTTTATTTAATAGCCTATTTGAGATAAATGAATGAATGCTTTATAAGGTCCCTTAGTACAATTAATGTTATGTACCATGGCCTTCTTAATGATCATATAGTTGTTGATTCAATTATTGAATCATAATGGTTGGTGCTTAAAGAGTTATATTGAGGACTTATCAAGCATCAATTGATTATTAAGAGATGATCTCCAGCCTGAGTAGGAGATGTAAATCCTTTCTCTATTGGTTGATATCTAACCGACCTCTTGATGCACGTGCTCTACATAAGAATACAGATTCAGAGGTGTTAGATTAGTTAGGTCAAAGAGTTGACTTAACGAGATCAAGATAACCAAGTCCTATGACATATACTATCTTGATATAGGCATGCATCCTCTAATCGGAGATAAATGTATTGATGTATGTATAAGTATGTACATTTGGTAGACCGATAGGTTTATGGCCTAATCAAGGTCTATACATCGAGGAGATGGTGTGCATACAAGGTCATATGAGTAACACGATCTCTCAAAGGGATCATACAGATTCACTTGTGAATCGGAAGACATGAGTTCACTAATGAGGTATTGGGATCGATCAAATTCCATGCATGGTCGTCTTGCTTTGGAAGCATGATAAGAATTTGTAAGTATGATATATGTTTTTGGAAAGCATATGATCGATACCAACTCCCCATGACTGAATGAGAAACTTAATGATAAATTCCTAAAAATGATAGTTAAAATTGATCTATATCTTCGGGTTTATTTTAGGTCTTCTAGTATACAGTATATATATGTATTAGGAATGCATGGGAATGACGATCCAATGTAATTAAATGTGATTTAATTGTTATGTATATGATATATATGGATATCACTACCCATATTAATCATATATATTATAAATATGATTTGTAATATATAAGAGAGGGTTATTTGTAAATAACATTTACACTTTAGATGTTGATGTGAATTGGATTCACATTAGACATTTAATTGAAAATGTAATTTACATATTATTTTGGGTTGTGAATCTGATTCACAAATTTCTAATGGCATGTTGATATTTCACCAAAATAATTTGGAATTGTTTTTGTGAATTAATTTACAACAAATGTTGTATATATTGGATAAATTCAAGGATTATTATAATCTCACCTAAAAGAAGGATGGAGCCACCTTCCTTATGGAGAAGGTGGACGACCACCAAGCCCTAATTGGAATTGGTGGTCATCCCCCCTCTTATGGAAGGAGGCTTGCCTCCTTCCTATTTCTCCAAGGTGGATTGATTTAATTTCATTTAATGTATATTGAATTGGTGGTCGTCCCCCCTCTTATGGAAGGAGGCTTGCCTCCTTCCTATTTCTCCAAGGTGGATTGATTTAATTGAAATTAATTTATATTGATTATTATTCAATATACATTAAATGAAATTAGATTAATTGTCATTGTACTGTTTAACCCACCTAACATGAAGGAGGGAGTCGTACGCTCCACACAAGGCGGGAGTGGTGTCACTAAGATGACCCCTTACAAGGCCCTAGGTGAGCCAAATAACAATAAACTCGTACATCATAACTCAATTAATGAATAAACAGGCGTGAGTCAGAATTTATAACAGACCCTACAATAAAATGTGTTTAGCGACAAGTAGAGTAGGGTGTTGAACACAAGGAACACATGATGTATCACTCAATATTATTTATAAATAAATAAATGAATAAATAATATTCAGATGTATATAGAGATATGCACAATATTAACCTAAGGATATGGATATTTGGTTTTATATTATTATTATTATTGTTTATTTTATTTTTGTTTATATTTTTATATTTTATTTTTATATTTATCTATATATATTCTTTTATTTCTTTTTTTAATGTACAATATAGAATATATAAGACTACACAGACAACAATAGACAATACAATTATAAAAACTAGTCAAAATACTTAAAATAGAAGAAATAAAATCTTTTAGGTTTTTAAATATATTTCTACTATTTTACAATTTTTGGTAAATTTTACTAATTTTTATATAGTTTTAAAGTCAAAAATACACAAAACCAAGAAGTTTTTAATTTAATCGAATTATTTTGAGATTTAAAAATACTTAACAAGTCCAAAAATTCTCAAAATAATTTTTATATATATTAATATGTATAAGTAAAATAATAAAGCAAGAATAAGTATTTTTTGATTTTCAGAATAGATTTATAATTTTGATAGGATTTTGGAGCATTTTAATTTTTAGGTGTTTTTCTTTTTTATTTTTTAGGGATTTTTGGTCTGAAGGTATTAGATACTATAAGAAATGCACACTATTTTTTTGGAAATTTTCAGACTCGGTTTTACAATCTTTTGAGTTTTTAAGACAAATATGGACTGGCCATGGACTTTTTAATTTTTAGAAAATAGGAAAAGGGCATAAAATACAAATATAATATACAACGTGAACAAGCATGCATCCTGGTACCTGATATTAATTCGGTGATTTTTTAAGTATGCCAACTATTTTTAAAAAATAAGAAATCACACAAAAATATTTAAACTGGCAGGGCTATAATTGCAAATATAATTAAATGTGAGGGGCACAATGCAACTTATCCAAAAGTTTAAAACTTATATTCAGACTTTATACCTTAAACGATAATTGAAATAACCCGTAAGGGTGTTCATGCAATATTTACAACATAAAATGTGCGCACGGGCGTGATTGTGTCAGGGACTAAATTGCAATATTTAAAAGTTCTAGGGGCTACTTGGAATTTTGTCCACTACTTTTAAAACTACATATAATATTGACATGACTTCTGAGAAAATATAGAAAGGGCGGAGGAGGTCTGTGAAAATTACCCACTAAACGCTTGGGATCCAACCGTCCAAGAGGTGCCATATGTCTGATCGTGCGGCCTAGCACTCACATTGTTTTGCTTGTAATCTACGGTCAATATTAGATCTGGAGATGGACTAAATCTGAGAGTATTTGGAGCTTCTTCAAGAATACAAAGAACACCCATCAGGGTGAACTTCGATCGTCGATATCGTGCAGCTCCATCTCCAATCAGCTGAATATGTCGTGCATTTCGTTCTTGTTGGTCCTCCGCGTCGATTGATGCTTTCCAAATCAATCCAAGTCCCAGCTATGAGGTTTCAGAGGCTCCTCCACCTGAAGCTTCTCCCAGTTGTCGAATAGGGCCTAGATGACCTCCTTCCTCTATTGTACATGCACGAGAAGAAGCCCCGACTCGAGGCGAGGGCCTCGGTCCAAAATATGAGGCCCGAGACCTCACGGATGCACGAAAAGAGGCAGCTCCAGCGATGTGACAGAAAGGAGCTTTGAATCCTTGAATCATTATGTAATTCAAGGTGTTTTTTTGGGGAATCGGTTGAGAATGCGAAGGGGTTCGAGATGGGGCGATAAGTGAGTCAAAACAAAGGGTGTTTTAACATGAAAGCAACCTCGAGCTCCTGGTCGATGAACAGATCGGATTACGGCCTACAAATGCGAATTAAAATCCTAAATTAATAGAGGAAATGGAAACAACATTAATGCTATTACCTAAAATACGCAGTAAATGGGCTCAACAGAGCCTGGGGACTATGGATCAGAATCGACCAGAGAAGCTCTGACGGTGGGTGAATGTGCCTCTCAGGCCATCCTTGTCGCTACAAACCCACACCTGGAGCTCTCTATCACAAAGCATGAGATGTATGAAGGGATTTGAGGGGCTAAAACAGGCCAACAAGTGATCAAGAAGGAAAGATGGTCATAGGTTTTATTTATAGACGGATTTTGAGCAAGTTTCGAGGATCGATTGCGTGTAATCGATTGAGGGTTGGTGAATATTCTAGGAAGGGCGTGGATCTAGGACAAGATGGATACATGGTAGTGAAAATCTCGAGGGTAATGGATGACAAATGGGGGGCATTATAATTTGGCGAAGTAGGCACCTCATGACTTCTAACAGAAGTCAGAGGGGATGATGTACAATTGACCAAGGTCAATGAATGGAGACACCTGGTTGGTCCACGTGGATCAATAAGGAAATTCCAATGCAACAACATTAAAAAATAAATAATAAATAGTAATTGATTTTATTATTTTTAGGTTATAAAATGAAAAGTGTTTCTAATTTTCTGTAGTATTTTAAACTTATTCTATTTATTTTTTGAGGTGTTTTATCACAAGTTACTTTTTAGGGTTGTATTTATAGGTATATTTGGCTATGTTTTGAGTATTTTATTCTGTAATTTTGATTTTATTATTTTATTCTCTTATTTTTTTGTATTTACAGCTTAATTTTATACATATAAATTTTAATTATATTTTTCAGATGTGATATCTACACTTAAGTAAATAAGTATATATAATATGTAGGTATAACTATTGTATATGCATCTATGTATTTAGTGTACATATTTTATTTTAATATTTGCTTTATGGTTTTATTATAGTTTTAATATGTACATATTCTATAAATAATATTTACAAAATAATAAAAATATAAAATTATAAAATCATAAAGAATAAATAAAATGATTATTTTATTCTAGTATCTTGTACAATAGTATTCCAAAACCTAACTTTCACACACTAACTCCAAAAATATGAAACCACCTTCATTAAATAGCTTATTAAAAGTTATATACAATCAAAGTGATTTATATACATTTTGAGTTTTTATTTGGGAGACATGGGTCTATGAAGTTTAAGTTTTAAGATTTTATTCTGTGTATAAAATGTACATTGTATATCAATATATGAAATAAATATTGTATCTTTCTATACAGTTTTAGCTACAATTTTCATTTATAAAGTTTATTTATTTGAGTTGTAAACAATCAAGAATAAAACAGGTCCCAAAAAGTAATTATCAGCCTATTTTGTAGAGTGATCCGACTATGGTTTTTGTACAATCAACCACACTATCTTCCCCAACTTTATTACTTGTCTACTAAGTCATGATGATGACTGAGTCTCGGGGGACAGGGTCATTTCAGTGTCCTTGACACTTCGCTCTTTTTCTTTTCTTTCCTTTATTATTTTATTTTGGCGATAAATACAATATGTGTACAATATTTTATACAGTATTTGTACAAATTAATGAATGTTTATTTTGACAAATTAGTGATATATTCATGCATTTAGCTAGAGTTTGTGGGACAAAATAAAAGAATAGAGGTTATGAAAAGGGGATTCATCATGTATTTTTACAACAAATCATGACCATTGAAAGAAACACAAATCAATTTCAACCAATATTTTTGTGTTGTCCATGGATTGTTATCAATGGACTCCCAAAAAATTATAAAAGAAGAGGCAACCCTAGCTCTTCATTTTGTACCATTGGAATAACATCTCTCTCTCCTTCTCATCATAATACATGCCCCATCTCTCTCTCTAAGTGGACGTCCACCTTGTGCCCTAAGAGAGAATCACTGTCATTGCCTCGTTGTTGTGTCGTCGCTTCGACTACTTGTGGATCTCCATCTCCTTCGGTTGATCTTACTCGTGAAGAAGATGTTGGATCTCGTGTGACGATATTAGGAGATTCATTGCTTGCATCATAGACTCAGATTGCGAGGCGCACACATTTCATCAACATGCTCGCAAGCGTCTCCTTCGTCGAATTGGGCATGAGATAGGAGGTCTCTTGATTTAGAGACACGATCACAATCACTCTTCAAGAGGTAATCCCACATATTATTTGTGGTTAGGAAGAAACGATCCGAGAAGTTTTCTCAGATCATCTGGTTTCATCTTTTTTTAAAAAAAATTCTGTTGTACCGAGAAACTAGTGCGACTAGTCGTTTCGATTGCATATGATGCGATCTTCACGCTTCTATGATGTGCTTAAGGATCTTCCCATATCCTTCACATGATTACCAAGATTCTCATCATAGAAAAGGGAAGCCATTTTATGAAAAAGAATTCATAAAGCTCTTGAAGGAGTACAATATTGAACACCGTGTCGCATCTCCTAACCACCCACAATCAAATAGTTTGGTTGAGTTATCTAATAGGGAGATTAAGATGATTCTACAGAAGCTTTTACGGAGAGATAGGAAGACTTGGTCTCAACTCCTTCATTCTTTTCTATGGGCTTATCAAACCGCCTACAAGACTCCATTGGGTATGTCTCCCTATTGGCTTGTTTATGGAAATCCATGCTATCTGCTACTTGAGTTAATTCACAAATCACTTTGGGCAGTTAACATTTATAACTTGGACACACAACGTAGTGGTCAGAACTACAAGATAGATCTTAATAGGCTCCTGGAATTCTGAGATTATTTATACGACAACAACCTGATTTACAAGGAGAAAATCAAGAGAAGACATGATAAGCTTATAAGAAGGAAGACTTTGGAGCCATGTTAGAAGGTTTGGTTGTTCAATGCAAAGTTGAAGCTTTTCCTAGGCAAATTAAAGAGAAGGTGGATAAGATCATTTCTGGTAAGGAATGTTTGTGACAACGGTAGAATCAAAGTTGACATTTGACACATAGCCATTTGTAGTCAAGGGACAATTGTTGAAGCCATACAGAGACTATGATACATTTTTATCCATGGTTGACTCATATGAAGTGGTATTTGAGGAAAAAATGAGAAGCTTGAGGTCTGGAGACATGAGTTGGAGAGTAAAGGATTACGTATAAGTAGGGCTAAGACAGAATATATGGAGTGCACCTTTGATGGAATCAATGGTGAAGGAATTGAGGTGAAGATTGGTGATGATAACATTCGGAAGAGAGATTCTTTTACATATCTGGGATCTATTATGCAACATGATGGGGAAGTTGATGGAGATGTTGCTAACAGAATAAATGCATGTTGGCTAAAGTGGAGAGGAGCCTCTGTTGTTCTCTGTGATAAGAAAATTCCTTTAAAAATTAAAGGAAAGTTTTACAAAGCAGCCATGAGACCTGCTATGCTTTATGGATCTGAATGTTGGCATGTGAACCATAAACATGTGCAGAGAATGACTCTAGCAGAAATGAAAATGCTAAGGTGGATGTGTGGACACACATGTAAAGATTGGATTCAGAATAATGCAATCAGAAAGAAAGTAGGTGTTGCTACGATCGATGATAAGATGCGAGAAAACCGCTTAAGATGGTTTGGTCATTTGCAAAGAAGATTAGCTGATGCACCGGCTAGGAGATGCGAGTGTTGGGATGTTGAGCCGTCTAAGAGAGGGCGGGGACGACCAAAGAAGTGTTAGAAAGAGACCATACGAAAGGATCTTTATTTTGTGGATATAAGCCCGGGATTGACCCAAGATAGATCTGAATGGAGGCGAAGAATCCATGTAGCCGACCCTACTTAATTGTGGGAAAAGGCTTTGTTGTTGTTGTTGTTCTTTCCTTTTCTTTTCGTTAATTCTTCCATTTATTCACTCACCCCTTTCATCAATGCTATATTTACAATGAATTTATTCTAAGTATAGGGGGTAAGTGTGCTGAGTGTTCATTCTTTCCCTAGCTTGTCTCGTAACATGTTGATATTTTTTATATACTTAGGGATATTTCACCCTAAGTAAAAAGGGGACAAGTTGTGTCATTGATTTTGTATATTCAAACCCTCGCCCATCCCTTCTTGGTGTACAGTTTGTTATACCTAGGATTAATTGATACTAAGTATAGGAGGGATGATCGACTTCTTATTCTTTGATTTTTAGTCATTGTAGTATAGATTTTTTCTATACTTGGTATGAGTTACGCCTTCTTTTTCTCTTCGATCTATGACAACATAGCTCGAGCTAAGGTCGTTTATACATTGTATATGCTTTATTCACAACTCATACTTGTGTATCTTAAATAATATGACTAATATAATAAATTTGTATAAAAATCCTGCAATATTTTGTATATATTGATTAATAAATAGGGTTAAAAATGCTTTGCAAAATGATTTCAAAATGGTTGGAAAACATTTGAAAAATCTTTTGAAATTGTTTGGAAAACTGTTTTTAAAATATTTTCAAATCTTTGTAAAAATTTTTTATAAAAATTCTTTTTACTTTGAATAAAATTTTTGAACACCCATTTGCAAATGAGTTGGAAAATGGTTGTAAACATATTTTGGAAAATCTATACATACTGTTTGAAAAATCTATAGAAAATGAGTATCGAATTTTTTATAAATTATTGTCAAATTAGTTTTAAAAAAGTAGTTCTCAAGTGTTTGTAAATTGTTTGTAAAAACTTTTTCAAATTACTTTGACAATTGTGTGTAAATTATGCAAATAAAACTTCAAATAAAATTCCTATATATGTATGTATATAAAATCCTTTATAGATACAAATCAAATTCTTGTAAATATTAATGCACTCCTGTGTAAATAGTTGCACATATTTCTTTCACTAACATTCTTAAAAATCCCTAAAATTTTGAAAGAAAATCAAAATACCATAGGAAATTGCAAAATGTTTTTCCAAAATTGCATAAAATTCTGTAAAACTTTTTCAAAAACTCATAAAAAGTTCAAAATTAGAAAATATTTCATAAAAAATAATGTTCAGCATTACACATAGCATTGCATTTGTATTTTTCTGATTTATAATGACAATAAACTAGTCTAAGTAAAATCTGAAGATTAGAGCTTGATTACGACCTTACTATATTTAAATTAATAGGAACTCTATATGAACAAGATCTGAGTCGAGTCGAGGTATCACTGAGGAGACTGGGATTTGAGGCTTGAGTTTGGACTTGATCCATATGATGCTTGAGGATGGGATAAAATTAATGATGGCTTTATGAAACTTGAGTATCAACAACTTATCTAGTATGGGACATGATTCTCATACTATGTCTTGACTTTGACCTAAAGTGATAGAGTGTGATGAAATAAAAATTAATAATTGATCAGTGTGCACCAATCCTAGAGTAAAGTAGTGGAGCTAGCCGAAAACAAGGGAAGTTCCCTCACAAAAAAATTGATAATGAAAAATAAAAAGCAAAAATCAAATAAGTGGTGAGTGCTCCCAACCTTTAAGTGTCCAATTGGACCAAAGTTTTAGGTTTTTATGAGTTATGATAGTACCTCGAAAAGGGCTCTACATCATAGCGATACAAGTCTGGGTACAAATATATTAGATGCTTAAAGAAGACGTACCCCAGTGTACTTCCAGAAAAACAAGTGTAGATGACTCAAATTTCTCTTTGATGGATACACTGATTGGCAAAAATAAAGAATTAATTTTTGTTACGTACTGGCACTCAAGAGAATCTTGTTCCAATGAGAGGATGTGAAAATAAGTACACAATCCTATATCCTCCATAATTTGTCCTTCCATCTACACCTTTTAAGTCTGACAAACTAAAGAGACGGTGGATTGAAGCAAGACTAGATTTATTCCTTAGAGTTGAGGGTTGGGTTCTAAGGAGATCTTATGAGATTGGAATTCTTGGTGATATCGAGAGTCTACTCTTGTGAGTGCAGTCAACACTAAGTCATATTTCTTATTTATATGTACATTGAGAGTCTGACAATTAGAAGAGTTGAATTCCTTTAGATTAACACATGGATCAACTTAGAGTCTTAGGATTTCTGAAACCTAGTGTTCTAGTTTAAATCGAGCCTTGTATACTCACACACACATGTTAGGGATCTCACTAATTAAGCTAATTCTATAACTAATTTATTTAATGGCTGGAGGATGAGCTTATCTTAACTACAGGGGGTGAAAAATCCTAGATTTATCTACATTATTTTATATTATTATCTCCCTAACTTATGCTATTCACCAAGATTCATTGACTAATTTATCTGTTGCACATAACTAACCCTAATTATACTATATTGTTTAACCTTATCATGGTATATTATTTTATGTATGTATAATATTGTACATAAATAATATAACATAAAATAAAATCAAAATATGAAAAAATAATAACAAAGAAAAACTGAAAGAAAAACGTTTCATATATTTTAACATGTATTTAAATTTTATCTATGAATAATTAACCTCTGATCTCTTTGACTTCTGCATGACAGTTGTAGATCTCATCGAGATCTACAACTCTCATGTTTTACACGTTTTCCCTATTTGACTCTAATTTTTGTTTTTTCATTTTATACTACTTTTCCTTTTTCTAATTATCCTATTGGGCCACGTGGTGCATCTAGAGTGCTCCACGTGGCCTGCTTCTTCTTTGGCCATGCGCCTCCTCCAGCATCATCTGATAGCCGTGATCAGGTGCATCCTCATCATTCTTTAACACCGTCATATCCATTGTCCAATCTTCTGATCTTGCGCATCCCAAGCGTCAACTCATGCCAAAATCTGGGTCCTTGGATCTTAATCCAGTGATCCGAATATTGCCTTCAACCTCTCATCGGTTTCCCTTTCCTCCTAGTGAACCGTTGAACCACCCATCATCACCCAATTTCTCCACCCACCCCCTATATCTTCTTCCCCCGAAACCACCACCAAACTCTTCACCACTCAATCGCCTTTCACATTTATAATTTAATCTAACACTAACCCTAACTCCTAGCTAATTGGAAGCAGTTGAACAGTTCGCCTAGTGACATCAACCTCCGACTTTACTTCCCCTTCAAATACACCTTAACCGGTCCCCGCAAATGGTTGTCCACCTTTATGCAGGTCTAGGCCTAGCATCTCTCCACCACTTTGTGACAAAAGGAGGTGCGATCGATGATAGGACGACAATATTTCAACCCCGGTGAGACCCTTGGTCGTCCGGCCATGCTACGGTCGTCATTAACGACCGTTTGAGTTGTCCTCCTCGGCTGAGAGGATTCATCAATGATCCGAGCCCTTGTTGGCTTAGACCAAACCTTGCGCTACCATTCTCTTATGTCTTTTCTAGTATTCAATTTGATGCATACAATCATGTCTTCCATCGATCAGCCATGCCCCAAGCTTCTCCATAAATCCTCAATCCATGCTGCATTCCTAACCACCTTCTCCGTCCAACAGAATCTGCCCTCACACCAAGCTTTTCATCTCCGGCGGAGCTTGAGATGAAACCTCCCAGGGCTCCATCTTCTCCGCCCATAAAGCCCTCCATTTCACTCAAGTCGCACACATGAACATCAGTACTTTGTTTCCTAATCTCACAGGTTGTAAAAGCATCAATGCCCGCTTAAGTTATAGAACCTCTACGCTAATGAGGATTAATCTATTCAACCAATTGTCAGTCTCCAGAGCTTCTTCCGCCCTTCCATGATCTTCGCCAACACTTGGTAGTTCCTTCCTGAAATTCAGAGCCTTAGAAGAAGCATGGAGGATATTCCAGACCTCTGTCAGTGCCCCGCCATCACTACGTTCTGAGAGGAGGATGACAGTAGAGTAACACCCTACAGTTACCGTACGATTGGGTTAATCTAAGGGATCAGAGATCGCCTCAACCTCAGTGCCAGATTAGGAGGTTCATTGGAACATTATCCACTTTGAAGTAAGGAGACGTGCCATGCATCCTCCCAACCCATGACCAACCAGCCTTCGCCCCGAACCTGGCCGCGCATGTTCTTCACATGCGAACTTGGGCTTTTTACGATCAAGCCCCACTAGCGATCTAGATTTGCAAAAAAAAAACCCCGCATAGGGTGTATTTAATAAATTCAGTAGTGGGTTTTCTATATTTACATGTTAATCCTTCTAGGGACTAAGTGTAATGATTTAATTATGTTTTTATTGCAGTTACGCCTCTGGATTCAATGATGAATAACTTGAGCTTGTGATAAAAAATTGAGATGATGTCAATATCATTGTGATCATTATTCCATTATCTTTAATATGGCATTATAAATTCCCTAATTTGATGCTTAATCTTTAATTAATTAATTAGAGATGTTATAGATGTTCTTAGATATATTAAATAAAACTTGGCTTTTATTAAATTGCTCAATTAAATCTAGATTTTATTTTGGTTATTACTTAAGTTGACTGATCGATTTTAGGGCATATTGATGTGTATGTTTGCATGTGTTAATGTTTTATCATTGTGTTCATCATGGTATTATTTATGACATGGATTTATATGTTGTAAAACTACATTATGTTTTGATTCATACATGCACTGTGATGTGCACTGATTGGTTGTCTCTCTGTTTTTGACCTAGATAAATTATTAATCATTTGGCTTAGATATATTAAATACCTTAATAGTCGTATTATGGCTTGTGCGTTGTGTTTGGCCCTGGACATCCCATGTTTATAAATTAAAATTGAGTCCTCCTCGCAGAGACCTTAGACCTGGTTCTGCATGATTCGCTAAGTACTCGTATTACAACAAGTACAAATTAAGGCACACATTTAATGAAATATCACTTCTCTACTGAGAGGAGTCACTAAAATCCATACATGTTTCATCTCTCCCTCGGAATGGAAGAGTCATGGTTGTATAATCATTTATGATCACATCACTCTCAGGTATTCCTAATACAAGTACATCATGCATACTGGAAGACCTAGAATAAACCTGAAGATATAGATCAATTTTCACTGTCATCTTTAGGTTTTTATAATAAGTTTCTCACTCAATCATTGGGAGTTGGTGTCGATCATATGCTTTCCAAAGATATATACCATACCTACAACCTCTTGTCATGCTTCCAAAACAAGACGTCCATGCATGGAATTTGATTGATCGCTATACCTCATGAGTGAGCTCATGTTTTCCAATTCACAAGAGAATCTACATGATCCCTTTGAGAGATTGTACTACTCATATGCCCTTGTATGCACAACAACACGTTGATGCATAGACCTTGATTAGGCCATCAACCTATCAATATACCAAATGTACATACTTACACATGCAACAATACATCTGTCTCCGGTCAGAGGATGCATGCTTATATCACGACAGTATATAAGACTTGGTTATCTCGATCTCATTAAGTCAACTCTTTGATCCAACTAATCTGCCACCTCCAAATCTCTTTTCCTATGTAGAGGACTTGCATCAAGTGGTCGATCAGATATAAGCCAATAGAGAAAGGATTGCCATATCACACTCAAGCTGGATATCATCTCTTAATAATCATTTGACGGTGCTTGATGAGTCCTCAATCTAATTCTTTACGTATTAATCCAAGCACTAGACTCTATGATTCAATAATTGAATCAACATTTGTCATTAAGAAGTCCATGGTAGATAACCCTAATTGTACTAAGGGACCTTATGGTGAATTCATTCATTTAATCACATATAGGAAGTGAAATAAACTAATAACTTTTATTGATAAATCAAATATTACAATAACATTTATTGTAGGAATGGTTAACCTCAGGCTCACATGGAAAACATCATGAATCGTGAGATAAAGTTGTCCTTGAGAAAGCTATAAATGGTATGGCTGTCAGCATAATGAACAGGGACTGCCTCAACTAATTGACTCACGTAATCAATGGTAAGTAGGAAGTATACAAATCCTTGTCGGATAGGAAATAGGCCCATAAAGTCGATGCACCAAGCATCCAATATGCCTGAAATTTGGATGAGCTTGAGTGTCATAGAATATTTGGAACCGATGGCACCTACCAATTCTCGCAGTCTATGCAACCTTTCACATTTGTTGCAGCATCCTTGAATAATGTAGGCCACCAGAGGCAACAGTGCAATACTTTCATTGTCATATTGTGCCTAGAATGGTGTCCACCTGCTTTGAGCTTATGACAATGCTCGAGGACACTAGTATACTCCTCCTTAGGAATGCACCATTTATAAATGCAATCCACAGATTCCCTCTAATGAGACGGGTCCTCCCATTTGTAGAAATGAATGTCAGATAGAAATTTATCCTTCTGTACACGAGTCTAATCTTGTGGAACTTTCTCGATCATGAGATAGTTCATAATCTTTTCATACCATGGGAGAGAATTGACACTCAAGATCAATTCTTTAGAATGGTCTCATTGATAGGTACAATGCTCAAGGGAGTCCCTAAACTTTCAAGTATGGACAAATGGTATGTTACCACATTATTAACTCCATGTTTGTCTGTTATTTCCAAATTGAATTCTTGGAGCAGAAGGATCCAATGGAGCAGTCGTGACTTGGCATCCTTATAAGGACCAATAGTTCTTTCATCCTGGGTTTAGCTGGCATAGTGTATAGCAAATGGAACTCTATCCCTGCTCTACCCCAACACTGCCCCAATAGCAAACTCTGAAGAATCCATCATGATCTCAAATAAGAGAGACCAATCGGGTGGCTAAAGGATAGGAGCTTGAGTAACCAGTCTTTTCAGTATGTTGAAAGCAAGGAGTACCTTATCATCAACAAGAAACTCATTATCCTTTCTCAGAAGCTCGATAAGAGGTCGGAAAATTTTGATGAAGTCTCAGATAATCGCATGTAAAATCCAACATTCCCCAGAAAAGACCTCACTTGCTTTAGTTTTCTAGGTTCAAGAATTGCAATGACATCCACCTTGGCTAGGTCGACCTCCACACCTCTTTTAGAGACGTCATGGCCTAACACTATTCCATCAGTAACCATGAAATGACTCTTTTCCCAAGAGAGCACAACATTGACTTCGCAACATCTCTTAAGCACTTGGTTTAGGTGCATAGGAAGGAATCAACATCATCACCATAGACCAATAAATCGTCCATGAACACCTCCAAAAAACTACATACCATATCGGTGAACATAGCCGACATACACCTTTGGAATGTACCAGAAGCGTTAGATAATCCAAAGGGCATCCGTCGAAAGGCGGAGGTTCCAAATGGACAAGTAAATGTAGTCTTCTCTTGATCCTTAGGGGAAATTGCCACTTGAATATCCTCAGAATACCCATCGAAGAAACAAAAGGACACTTTCCCTACCAGTCTTTCGATGATCTGGTCAATAAAGGGTAGCAGAAAGTGATTTTTCTTGGTTGCAGAGTTCAAGCACTGGTAATCTGTACAAACATACCATTTAATAGGTACTCGGATTGAGATCTCCCCTCCTTTCTCATTTGTAACCACAATGATTTCATATTTCTTAGGAACCACATGTAATGGGCTAACCCATTTTGAATTGAAGATGGGATAGATAAAGTATACCTCACACCATTTTATTATCCCTTTCATGAAAACTTCGCAGAGATTAGGATCTAGTCTGCATTGAAACTCATGGGACAACTTGATATCATCCTCTAAGTAGATGTGGTGTGAACACAAGGCTAGATTTATCCCCTAGAGATCTGAAATATTCCAACCAAGAGCCTTGCGGTTTTTCTCTAGAACCTCTAGTAAGCGAGATTCTTGATGAATGATTAATCATAAACTGATGATGATCGGATACTATTACGGATCACTCGTAAGGAAGTCAAACTTAAGATTTGCTGGAAGCAACTTTAGCTCAGGTAGAATTAGATCTGGCTTCTCAGTTACTTCTGAAATTGTACTTGCTATTGGTGAATGTTACATTAGTGTTTTTGGGTCCACCTTAGTTACTCTTGGCTATGACAATGCAACACCGAACATATCTGCAATTATTTCCTCTTGTTGGGTTGGGATGGATCTTCTTGCAATAGATGGATCGACTCTTTATCTCCTACCTCATCTATGGCAATAAGCAAAATTAAACTATGCTTTCAAAGTCTTCCTCAGGGACAAGGAATTCCATTATCTCGATTTCAGTCCACAAAGCATATGTATCTTTGATCTCCCCAATGTATCATAGTCAGTTGCATGAACATGCATCCTTTTCTCTAATGTGACATGCTGATTCTTTGGCTCAACACACATCTCAATGGTTACCTTGTCATTGTGGGAGCGAAAGGTGATCTTTTTAGATCCATAATAAACCACTACCTCGGTCATATAGAGGAATGACCGACCTAGTATGATAAGTGTCTAGAGTAGCAATAGTGAGGAGTATATGTCCAGAACAATGAAGTCAACTAGGAATTTCATACCTTGGAGAGTTAGGATAACGTCTTCCAATACTCTGCATGACTGCTTAACGGATCGATAAACAAACTGAAGGATCATTATGGTTGGTTTGAGTGTACCAAGCCCAAATTCCTTGGCCAAAGAAGTGGGCAGGAGGTTGATCAAAGGACCACTATCAAGAAGAGTGCGATCAAATATTTTATTAAATATCTCACATTGGATCATGGGGGCTCCTTTGTCTTTCTTCTTCTGTAGGAGGCTGCTGATTGGGTTGACGGTCACCATGGTGAGGATATGCTTCTCGGTTCGGTTGCGTCGGTTCTTGCGGGGACTAACGCTTAGATGTACATATCTCCTTTATACCCTTTTTGACAATCGACATGTATTTCATGACTTGCAACTGTGACATATCAACATGATATTCTTTAAAATCTCCATAATAGAAGGATCAGATAGATCTATTTTCAATTTTCTCACTGTTATATTTTTCATTGCTTTTGGAAAGGTATAGATACATCTTCAAAAGCAACATTTTTTTTATTAAAGGAATCAACTTGTACATCTAGACAACTAGAATGGATATATCATCCAATACGTGGGGAAGTAAAAACAGAAAATTCGGCCTCATTGGCTCGCACGGAAGTTGTTGCAAATACTAACATCTCCTTGGTTGCATCGGCTCAACTTTTGTTGTTATTGTTGGTGTTTTGCTCTTCTTCATTTTTTGGATTTTTTATTGATTCAGAATTGGCTCCTCCAGGTGCATCAAGTCCATGTCTCTGGGATGGCTCAGCTGCTAATGTAGAAGACTCACCCAAAGAAGCTTTATTTTTCCCCTTTGTAGCTTTAGTGGCTGCAATGTCCTACCTCTCATGAGATTCACAACCTTAGATAACATAAAATCACATGTACCTGAGTCGGGGGGTGGTGGGGCACTATAAGCTACTGACTCCCTATGCTTGAAGTTGTTAGGATTGGCCTCTACCTGTGTTGGTATGATCGTCTTCACAACTGTGAGATCATCGATCTTCTGGCTCATCTCATTCATATTCTTTAACAACTGAGCCAGACAATCTAGAGTGGGATTCACGGGAGCGACCTCAGATGGTTTAACAATATGTGGTTACTAAGGTAGGTAGTAATATGGTTATTGCAGGAAGTTCTGATACTGATGTGACGGGGTATGATTGATACTGGTAGCAAGGAGAAGGGAAATTCTGATATGGCCCTGTCAGTTGATGGTGATAGAATGATTAACGATAAGCCTACGTCTAGAAGTCCTGTCTCCATATGTAGTTCAGATGCGATGGAGATTGGTAGTGAGTTTGTTGATGGTGTTGGTGTTGCTGCTGTTGAAAATTCTGCCCACCCTGATTTTGGTGGAATGGCGGGTTGGCCTTTGCTTACCCCTGCTAGTGTCCTCCATGACGAAGTGAAGACTGCTCGATTGCACGGATAACATCCACTTCTTGGATTTGTGGGGGTGGAGGTGAAGTAAACTTCTCAGAATAAGATGGAGCTTCAGTATGGTTTGTGACCATCTGTAAATGATGTGGTGACTGCGAACCCTAGTCTAAGGGTTATATGTATAAACATGCTAGACCACTGGTCGTTGTGTTGGGCTCTGCTGCTGTAGTGATTGAGATGATGTTTGGTCTTTCAGCTAAGCTGTAGGTGTCTCAGTGGTTATGCTCACAACATGAACGGTATTGATGGTGCGAGAAGAAGCTCAAATTTTTGTGTGTTAGGTCAAGCTTATAAAAGTGCTTGGTTCTCTATACGATCGCATTGATCTTCTCTAGATCTTGTGATCATTTTTTAATTATATCCATATTGGATAGATGGTTACTGATGATGCTCAAATTGGAAATCTCATCTTTCCTCTTTTCTTCATACTTCTCTGTCGCCGAGTTGATGGTGTTGTGAGGAATCTATGGGGCCTTCTTAAAAGCACGACATGAGGTAGATGTTGTCGATCCTTTGTCCATTTCTTCGAATATTTACTAGTCCATATACTCATCTTTATTTAAGTGGGAACCTCCACAGGCAACATCCACAAGCTGCTGGCTCTCCTGATGCAATCCCCCAAAGAAGCTCTACACTAGGCTTGTCTTCGATATATCATGATAGGGGCACTTCTCTTGGAGATCTCTGAATCATTCCCATCTCATGGAAAGGCTCAATGGACAGCTGGGAGAAGTTGGAAATGAGATCTCTCATCTGATAGAGTCGATCCAAGGGATAATACTTGTGAAGAAATGTATATTTCTGCTCTTCCCATGTCGTGACTACCTTCCCAAGATGATTTTTTTAGTAGAGAGCCTTACCTTGGAGGCTAAAGGAGAAAGCATTCATCTTTACCACCTCAAGTAGTATATTCCGATAGTACATGGTACTGTAGATGTGGTTGAATTGTTGCAAATGAATATAGGGTTCCTCATTTGTGTTTCCATGGAACATCGATAGTAGAGGTAGTAGTGATGGCTTCATCTCAAAATAACCATGTGTCTGCGAATACGGATCCAGTCTGTGACTTGTCCTAATCTAGGGTTGTAGGTCTCTCTGAGAGTCAGTTTGTGCTCGACCTCTCTCTCCTCTTCCTCTCCACCATAATTTCCTCCTACAGCTCCTCATGCTCCTCCATTTGCACCTCCTCCATTTACACTTCTTGGTTGTTCACCTCCTCTTTGATTCTCACGTTCACTCCTTATCTCCATAAGAATTTTCTAGAAAGCACCTAAGGCCTTGGCTTTATCAATTAACTGCTATTGAATGATATGAATGGGTGCAAGCATTTGAGAGTTAATATCATTCTGGTCCATACCTTGGTCTGATCCTTGGCCCTTTCCCTGACTCTAAGGATCCATTTCTGAATCGTTGTTGTTATCTGACTCCAGTACGGGCTTGTGATCTGCATCACAACCCAGCTCTGATCAGTCTGAAGAAATGATGGAGTCTAAAAAGAGACTACGAGCTTAGAGTCAAGCTCGAACATCATATTTATTGGTGAAATGTGTGTGGTGAAAGAAGGGGATTGGAGAAGAGAGTCATCCCAAATCCTAGGCGGAGAGAAGATCAGGGAGCTCATAAAAAGGTTTGCAAAATCTGAACACAACTTTCTGAGGTTGCCTTGGCGAAGCAGCGGTGTCGGCATTGTGGAGTCGATGTAGGTGTTAGCAGAGTCTGAACAAAATCCTCCAAGATGTAACATCATGATGGCTAGAGAAGTGACATGATAATATAATTGGAAGACATGATAGAAGGAAAAGAATTCTAGAGGAATTGAGAAGAGAAGGCTCAAAGCGAATGGGATGAATAAGAAGGGATAGAAAGGATGTAGAGATGGAAGGGCGCAAAGTACGTGAAATTTTTGATCTTGTCCTACTTTTATTTGATCCAAATGAACCTCAAAACAAGGGTTAATTCACCAACTCAACAAAATGAAATCGTAAGAGTTCGATAATTATCTTTTCAAATTTATTGATGATTTTAGGTAATTATCTTTTCATTTGTCCTTGGAGGGCTATCCCTGTAGGAGTGTGTATACTGCCAGGAAAGTTCCTTATACTTGTTCCACCTCCTTTGTGACATGTGATCTGTGCATTTAGAGGTCCTTGATCTAGTACATGGTGGGCTACTGACGTGTCGCTAGATACGTTGTTTAATTAGGTCACGTTGTAGCACGTGTACTTAGCGATTCGGTCAGAACCGAGAGAAGATCTCCGTGAAGAGTGTCTCAGCTTTAATTTATATCCCGGGCAAGTCCGGGGTCGAACTCAGGGAGGCAAAGGAACAACTTTGGGGTTAATTTGCAAATTTAAGATCTAGATATCCAATGTGGTTTTTTTAGATTTTTTATGCAAGTAGAATGCCAAAAACAAAATGCGGGTGAATTACAACAATAAGAAAAAATACAACAAGGCCAAATTAATTTTAATGGAAAAGAAGTCCAAATTAGCCAATTCATGTTTTTCCTAGAGTCCTAATCCAGTGATGAACACAAAACACATTTTTTTATAATTTTCGGGGTTAATATGCAATAATGAAAAATACACACTTTTTAAGGGTCTTTTTGCAATTTATCACACAAACCGAAAGCAAAAATCATGAAAAATTTACTGGAATTAAAACATGATGCAAGGAAGGTACAGTAATTTTTTTGATAAAATATGAATTTTTTATGAATTTTTTAGTGAAAACAGAGTGGAAATGAGTAATTAATTCTTATTAAATCCACGTTATCAAATTAATCAGAGTGTGATTTATCTCAAGTAGATATTTCGATGAGCAATCCAGGAGACTTGAAATTTCGTGAAAAGGATTTACGTGGAATTAAATAAAAATCAAATACTAAAATCACTCAATAATTTATTTAAGGCACCAGAAAACTCCAATAGATGTGAAATTTGGACAGTAAACTCATCACATATCAAGGCATCATATATATTTATTTTGAAATTTTTAGAGCAACGGTGTGTAAGATATAAATTTAGGAGCACGGAATGGGTAAAATACACAGAATTTCAATTTGACAATTTTAATTAATTACCCAACTATCATAAAAATACAAGTAAATAATCAGATGATAGAGGATAAGTTGCTCAACATGATAACATTTTTCATTGCATAAAACGATGCCAAAATGAGGTCCAAATTAATGCCTAAACATAAGGGTGTCTCTGCAAACTCAGAAAACTATATTTACAAAGCAAATATATACAGGGACTGATTTGCAATTACTAAAACTATACAAAATAAATATACAATTTTTACAATAAAATAAGGAAAAAATAACCTTTCTTCTTCTTTCGTTTTTTTGCAGGAGAAGAACCCAACAGGATCGAAGTAGTCGGCGGCGGCGGCCGCGCCGCACTGGCGCGCGGAGGCACGCGAGGTCGTCGACGGTGCGGGGAGGTGGCGGCGCGGCAGCCGCGGTTGGCGGCTGGGAGGAGTGGCGGAGAGGGACCGCGTCTGGCGGCGCTAGGAAGGGAGAGGGGCAGGTGTTGGCGGTGGTTGGCGGCGCTAGCCGCGGCGAGGGAGCGGAGTTGGCGTGGCGGCGGAGGAGGTCGGCGGCCGCGCGCCTCCGCGGCGGAGCTGAGGGAGCCGTCTGGCGGCACCGGCCGGCTTGAGGGAGTGGCGGGCGGTGGCGGTGGGATCTCCTCCCCCACCGTTGCGTTATTATTTTTTTTGTTTTTTTTTAATTTTTTTTGTGATTTTGTTTAGTTTTTCTGCTGTAATAAAAGATTTCTTTTTTTTGTTTTAATTTGTTTTATAATTTTTTTAATAATTTTTTTTACAGGAATGCAAATAAAAAAAAACAAAGATGGTGTGGTGATGGTAAAGTGGAGATGGTGATAAAAAATACTATGATGATGGTGCTAAACTAAAACCTTTTTTTGTTTCTTTTTATTTTTTTTATTTTTTTTAATTTTCTTTAAATGAGAATATTTACACAAAAAAAAGGGAACAAAAAAAACGGTGATGTGGAGATGATATAAAATGATGGTGGGTTGGATGTGGTGTGCTAAAAAATAAAAAAAAATGATATGGGATTATGATGGGTAAAAAAATGATGGCGATCTAAACGACAAGGAAACAAGATATTTAGATAAAATAAAATAACAATAGAAACGAGGAGTAATACTTACCTGATGTTCGCCGGATGTGCGGAGCAGCTACGCTGAACTCCTGTTGTCGCCTCGATCCGATTGGCGAAATAAAAATCGGAGAAGCTCCACGAGCTCGACGGGGAACTCGTGACGCGGAGCGGAGCTCCGCGGATCTCGCCTGAAGAAGGTCGTCGCTTGAGGAAGATGATAAGCCGCTGTCACCGACACCACGTTCCAAGCTCTCTCCTTTTTCTATAAGAATGGCGGATGGGGAAAAAATGTGGATGTGGGGATGATTATAAAGAAATGAATAAATGGGAGTTAGAGAGGTGGTGGTGTTGAATGAGAAGTTAGATTATTGGTGGAGTTGAATGGGAGGTTATATGAAGAATATGGAGTGGAATGGAGGTTGAAAGAAGACTTGGAGGTTAATGGAGAAAGGGAAGTTATTGTAGAGAATATTATTAAATAAATAAAAAATGAAATGAAATAATGTAGGCTACTAAAAAGAGAAAATAAAATAAAGAGAAGAAAAAGAGTGGGGAATTTACAAAAAGAAGATATACAACATGTATATTTTTTTGTTTGCTTTTCTTTTTATATATTTTTTTTTCTTTTTAATAGTAGATATGTACAATAGGAAAATACAATAAAATAGTACAATCAAAATACAACACCACAATGATTTTTTTGGATTTTTAATAATTAAGAAAGATAAAATAAAAAATGAAGAAAGAAAGAATATATACATAATATACAATGTACATCTAGGTCCCAAAACCCAACTTTTGCAAACAAGCTCCGATTTTAATGAAACCACTTCCGTTGGATAGATAATTTTCTAACTTGAACTTTAAAAGTGAGTTTGGTGAATTTGGAGTTCATACGGAGCGGGAATTTAGCTTGGAAGTTGGTCTTTACGGCTTTTTCCCATTGGGATCTAGGAGCATTTATTTGAGATATAATTTATTTTATATTTTTGTATTTTTATGTACATTATTATAAACAAGTTAGAGAAAGAATTAGGCAAAAAGGAGTTGAAATAAATTTATTAAAAATACATGAAGTTTTGGACTATTTACATGTATAAAACTCCTTTATTTTTGCGGCTTTTTATGCGTAATTTATTTTGTACAATCTTATATACAATAATTAGTGTATTTTATTTACAAGAGTTATTTTGTTAATTTATTGATTTTATGGACATTTATAAGGGAATTTACTCGTGGATTTTGCTAAGATCGAGATATTGAGATGATGAATCGTGGATTCATCACCCCCCTATACTTAAACTTTGCTAGTCCTCGAGCAAATAAAGAATGAATAAGTTTGGTTAACCCCTGACTGTGCATGTGAATACAAGACTTGATCCGTTCAAGAACTCTCGGTTTTAGAGATCCTAAAATTCTAAGCTCAACCAAGCTCTAGTCAAAAGGTACCCAATTTCCCTAATTATCAGACTCTCTTTGTATACGTATATATAAGAGATATGACTTTAAGTGTTAACTGCAGTTACAAGAGTAGAGTCACAACGTCACCCAAGGTTCCAGTCCAAGAGACTCTCCTATGGACCCGATCCTCAACACTAAGGAATAAATCATTTCTTGCATCCAATCCACCGTCTCTTTAGTTGTCAGACTTGAAAGTGTAGATGGAAGGCCAGTCGATGGAGGGCATAGGATTGTGTCATTTCTTCTCTCCCTCTCACTGGAACAAGGATCCTCTCAAGTGCCTTATTACGCAACGCATTTTTTTGGTGTTGATCAGTGCGTCCGTCAAGAGAAGTTGGAGCCGTCTGCACTTGTTTTCCTGGGAGTACACCGGGGTGTGCCTTTTTTGAGTACCTATCGTACCTTCTACACCCAGACTTGTAGCATTTACGATGCAGAGCCCTTTTTTGGTGCAAGCCCGACTCCTGGTCCTAATAGCGGTGGTCCAAGTGGACACTTTGAAATGGTTGGGAGCGCTCGCCTTTGGTGGAAGCTCTTTTGATAATTGACTTTGTGGAATGAGAGCTTTTATTTGACATTTCATTGCTTTGTAGTATTTGTGGCTAGCTCCACTGCTTTTACCAAGAGTTGGTGCACACTGATCAACATTTTTTTTATTTTATCACACCCTGGCACATAGGTAAATATCAAGAGATAGTACAAGAACCATGTTCTCATACTGGCTAAATGTGCTGACACTCAGGTTTCATGAAGCCTTCGTTGATTTTATCCCATCCTCGAGCATCATTAAATCAAGTCCAAACTCAAATCCCTCATCCCAGTTCCTCAAGTGAAATTACAACTCATCTCATCATAACTGCAGTCGTGTATGTGAGGTGCTGATTTCTTAAGGTAGAGACTAAGCATGCAATATAGCACACACATCTTTCAAACTAGGGAAATGTGAATAATTAAGTCAAGGACCCTAATGACTAAGGCTGGTTAACTCAAGATCTCAAGACCTCATAAACCAAGTGTTCTTGAACATCACTAGTCTTGTGTGAAAGTGAATTGTGTCAGAGATTAAACCAACTTATTAGTTAGTTAGTTTTTTTTTTAGTTTTTGTTTTTTTTTATGAATTTTGTTGTTTGTTTTTTTTTTGTTGTTTTTTTTTAAGTTTTAGAAAAGGTTTTTTTTTTTTTTGAAAAGTTTTTTTAAGCAAATAAAGAAAAAGAGTTGTTTTTTTTTAGGAATTTTTTTTTTACTTTTTTTTGTTTGTGTACCCACCCCATAATTATTGTATAATATATACAAAACATACGTGAAAGTACGAGGTATGGGTAAAGTATATATGTAATATATACACGCCCCCCTATACTTAGCTTGTGCTATGTCCTCATGGCACTAGGTGACAAAAAGACATAGCTCGTACTAAGCGTAGGAAAGCTAAAATAATAGAAAGTATAGAAGTCGATCCGCCCCCCTATACTTAGGCTATGGACAGCCTAAGTGTAGAAGAAGAGAAAAAATGGGACGGACGAGGTCAAGAGGAGAAATGATAAGTAAATACACATGGCGGGCATCGGTCCCCCCTATACTTAGGCTTTGGTCAGCCTAAGTATTGGAAAGAACACAAGAATGGAAGACCGATGGGAATGGGAAAGACTATACAAAAAGAAAATAAAAAGAAGAGAAGGAGCAAATCGGGTCACTCACCCCCTATACTTAGGATCTAGTCATCCTAAGTATAGCCACAAAATGAAAACGATACGGAACTGGGGCGAGTGATGCGAATCATGAGGGAGGGAGGTGAATAAAGGAAGGAAAATATGTACAAGGAGGAGGAAGAATATACAAGGATCAAGAAGGTTTGTGACGGACCTTATTGCGGGAGCGATGGGGTGGGTAGTATACACATGTGTCGCTGTCAGAATCGTCCTCTGAAGAATAATAGTTAGGTGTGGGGAACGTCCAACGGGGGTCGACACACGGCTGCTTGCTCAAATACGGCTTCAGATAAGCCGAACTAAGCTCACTCATGTAGATCACCTCATCCGGACCTGATGAGGACTCCTCAGAAAGTTCCTTCTCTGAAACATCGAAGGTAACCTTCTTAGTCGGTTTTCTAGAACCTGAAGCATCAAGAGGAAGAGGAGATTGATACGTCTTAAGGAGTTCGGGGGAACACCTCAAAGAATCAACACTCGTCTTCTTCTTACTAGATGACCGACTAGAGGATGGAGCAACCGATTTATCAAGATTGGTCAATTTGGTCCCAGTTGTCTCCTTTGATGTATGTCCTGGATGTGGTGTGTGTGAGGTTCTGACCAGAGGTTCATCATCAGATGAGTCACCATATGCATTGTAATACTCCTGCAAGGTCAGCACACGTCTCTGATAAGGCACAGTGTTCTCAGTTGGCTTGACATTGTTGTGTTCTTGTGTCGGATCATCGAAATGATCAAGGCAATCCACAAAGGTCATGTCCGACTCACTGATAGCTTCTGCTCTTGAGTCCTCTCTAGAAGCTGTCGTGGTGGTGGTGCAAGCAGTAGGTGGTGTGTGGTTGTAGGAAGTGTCTAAACCAATGGTTGTCTGGACAGTCGGTATCTCAGGTGTAGTAGAGAGATGGGACTCAACTGTCTCTCGAAGGTCGCGACTGTCTGCAACTTTACGGGTTACCTTGGAATATCGTGTGTCCTCAAAGATCGGGTGAGGTCGGAGTGCTCCCAATGCAGAGAAATCGATCTCCCGAGTCTCACAATCTATAGTTGCCTTAGCCAAGGCTAAGAACGGCTTCCCAAGAATGATCGGAGACTGGGTGAACTCTCCTCGGTGCTCAATGTCAATGATCGTGAAGTCTATCTCCAGTAGAGCACCTTGAAAAGTGACGATGACTGAAATGGTTCCTCTCGACCGTTTAATGGTCCGATCTGCCAACTGAATGATATCTCTTGACTTCTTGGCAGATCCGAGTTTGAGCTTGGCAAACACGGAGGTCGGGAGTATATTAATCGGTAAGTCATCATCGATTCTTGAATGGGTGAATGTGGTATCTTTGATTTCACAATCAAATCTAGGTAACCGCTTTACTCTGCGGCTCTTGGTTTTTCTCCCTATCATCAAAGATGTGGCCATAGACACTATATGTATCTCAGTCCTTGTTCTCTTATTGCCCGACCTTTTAGGCATCAATTTACTTCTCACAAATCTTTTAAGGTCGGGAAAGTGTTCAATGGCCATTATTAAGGGAAGCTCAAAAATCAACTTTCTATCCAATGCTTCCCTAACTGCAGGATCCAAACTTTTTAGATCTTTTCCTTTTTCAATTTTTATGGTATTTTCTGAGTTTTCAATTTTTTTGGTCTTTTTGATAGGCGAAGGAGGACTAGGAGAATGTACAGACTCTGGTTTGGAGGGAAAGTGGTTAGTAGAAGAGGGAGGTAGAAGGGACTCCAGCTGTACATGACTTGTGGTCAATCCGGTGTCTTCCAGGTTTTCAAGATCTAATCCGCAAAATCCATGATCCACATTCCTACCTGGACTCTTGATCGGTCTACAAATGTCATCCTCCAATAAGTTCTCATGACACATCATGAGAGAAGTCAACGCAATTGGAGGATACTGCTGAGAACTCGGGCTCTTATACTCAACACACCTTGACTCGGGTGTGCAATATTGGGTTGAGTATGGCCCATATGTATGGCAGTTGTTGGTCGGAGCCTCATCAGGCGGAGTTAGTAGACAGGGGGTCTGTAAATCAGTCGCATGAATCCAATCCCCTGTATATGTCGGCTCTCCGAATGGGTGATATAAAGGTTGGTCAATGTGGTCTCTATCACTCAGGTCAATGAAGTCAGGAAGATCATACGGTGCAGGCCTCTCCATTCGGTTTGTCTGGTTGACCATGTTGTACCCTAAGGTTAAGTCGGGATGTGTGTATGGCAATTGTTGTTCTGTCCCAACTCGAGGTGAAAGTGAGGTATGTGGGGTCAACTGATTATGCCAATCATTCATCTCAGCAGTCGCTTGCTCTTTGATTTGTTCCTTGATTCCAGCAAGCGGACGAGAATATAGTGAATCAATCCAAGGTGGTTGTGGGTCAGGGGTGCAAGAATGTGGGGTAGGTGAGAAGGACGAAGAAGTGGAGAAGTCAGTTGGAGTTCTGACTTCGCGGTTGTGGTGTGGGTATGAAGAGGAATAAGTGGGTGGAGATGATCGGAATATGGTCGAAGAAGGATGACTTGGATATGATGACCAAAATTCTGACATCTTGGAAGGGAGATTGGAGAATGAAGCGGATCGAGGAAGAAAGCGTGCAAGTGCACCGAATAACACACAAAACAAACAAACACAAGAGCAAACCCTGAGTTCACCTACTCAACACAGTGAAGGTCGCAAAAGTCCGACCGTTTATCTTTTCAGTATTAATTAGGTGATAAATCAAGATATCAATCCAATTACGCAAGGCTCAAAAGTAGGTTTTGGGCACTATCCTAGGGATGCGTCCTCACCTCTCAACAATCACAATTAGCCAAGCATACAATGAGGGTTTTGCTCTCCCAAAACAAGTGTTAGTTTTAATCTTTTTTTGGTCAACTCTAATTAGCAGTCCCGGTTTTAAGTTTGGTTATCACTTGATTAGTCCACCAAACAAAGCACGCCTAACGATCAGTCCCGATTTCCTTTTAACCTAAGTTTCAAAAACCAAGGGGAGGGAGTCGAGAAGAACCGATGCAAATAATGAATTCAATGATGCATGCCCAGTTCAGAAGACTTACAGTGATCCTCGCGCTCTACATGCGGGATGCAAGGCAGAATTGAAATTTTATACTAATATGAATGCAAACGAGAAACCGTTCCTAGACAAGTAGTTCTATTAGCGAGTGATGAACAAGTTTAATTTGACTAATAGCCTAGCGGTCTAAGTGCGTCTCGTTAAATGTGATGTGTGGTCCTAAAAGTTACGAGCACAAGCAATAAAGATATTCTAATAAAATGCTCTAAGAGCCGCGAGTGCAAGTCCTATTCTACGTCAATCAACCACACGACCACGAGCGGGTCCAAAGTCCAGTCCGGATACAAGCGCGAGCTCTCAAACAAGAGCCGCTGGAAAGTGCGAATTACCTAAGTTATTACAACGCAATAATTACAAAAATTTATAAAAATTCTCTCGAAAATAAATTGCTTTTCTTGCTCTTCAGCAGTCGGCGCGCGTCGCGTCCGTCGACCTCCAATGCACTCCAAGTTCACCGGGCCCTCGCAAGAAAAATAAAATTTATGTTAGAGAGATAAAAACAAAATATATACAAGAATATGAGAGAAATAATTAAAAAAAAAGGAATAAATACAAGGTGGCTCGGGGGTCAGACTACCCGAGTAAATGGAAAACTAAATCCAAATTTTTAAATTAGTCCCTAAGCCGTTTGCCTCCACGGCAACGGCGCCATCTGACGTGTCGCTAGATACGTTGTTTATTTGGTCACGTTGTAGCACGTGTACTTAGCGATTCGGTCAGAACCGAGAGAAGATCTCCGTGAAGAGTGTCTCGGCTTTAATTTATATCCCGGGCAAGTCCGGGGTCGAACTCAGGGAGGCAAAGGAACAACTTTGGGGTTAATTTGCAAATTTAAGATCTAGATATCCAATGTGGTTTTTTTAGATTTTTTATGCAAGTAGAATGCCAAAAACAAAATGCGGGTGAATTACAACACTAAGAAAAAATACAACAAGGCCAAATTAATTTTAATGGAAAAGAAGTCCAAATTAGCCAATTCGTGTTTTTCCTAGAGTCCTAATCCAGTGATGAACACAAAACACATTTTTTATAATTTTCGGGGTTAATATGCAATAATGAAAAATACACACTTTTTAAGGGTCTTTTTGCAATTTATCACACAAACCGAAAGCAAAAATCATGAAAAATTTACTGGAATTAAAACATGATGCAAGGAAGGTACAGTAATTTTTTTGGAATTTTTTTGATAAAATATGAATTTTTTATGAATTTTTTAGTGAAAACAGAGTAGAAATGAGTAATTAATTCCTATTAAATCCACGTTATCAAATTAATCAGAGTGTGATTTATCTCAAGTAGATATTTCGACGAGCAATCCAGGAGACTTGAAATTTCGTGAAAAGGATTTACGTGGAATTAAATAAAAATCAAATACTAAAATCACTCAATAATTTATTTAAGGCACCAGACAACTCCAATAGATGTGAAATTTGGACAGTAAACTCATCACATATCAAGGCATCATATATATTTATTTTGAAATTTTTAGAGCAACGGTGTGTAAGATATAAATTTAGGAGCACGGAATGGGTAAAATACACAGAATTTCAATTTGACAATTTTAATTAATTACCCAACTATCATAAAAATACAAGTAAATAATCAGATGATAGAGGATAAGTTGCTCAACATGATAACATTTTTCATTGCATAAAACGATGCCAAAATGAGGTCCAAATTAATGCCTAAACATAAGGGTGTCTCTGCAAACTCAGAAAACTATATTTACAAAGCAAATATATACAGGGACTGATTTGCAATTACTAAAACTATACAAAATAAATATACAATTTTTACAATAAAATAAGGAAAAAAATAACCATTCTTCTTCTTTCGTTTTTTGCAGGAGAAGAACCCAACAGGATCGAAGTAGTCGGCGGAGGCGGCCGCGCCGCACTGGCGCGCGGAGGCACGCGAGGTCGTCGACGGTGCGGGGAGGTGGCGGCGCGACAGCCGCGGTTGGCGGCTGGGAGGAGTGGCGGAGAGGGACCGCGTCTGGCGGCGCTAGGAAGGGAGAGGGGCAGGTGTTGGCGGCGGTTGGCGGCGCTAGCCGCGGCGAGGGAGCGGAGTTGGCGTGGCGGCGGAGGAGGTCGGCGGCCGCGCGCCTCCGCGGCGGAGCTGAGGGAGCCGTCTGGCGGCGCCGGCCGGCTTGAGGGAGTGGCGGGCGGTGGCGGTGGGATCTCCTCCCCCACCGCTGCGTTATTATTTTTTTTGTTTTTTTTTTAATTTTTTTTTGTGATTTTGTTTAGTTTTTCTGCTGTAATAAAAGATTTCTTTTTTTTGTTTTAATTTGTTTTATAATTTTTTTAATAATTTTTTTACAGGAATGCAAATAAAAAAAAACAAAGATGGTGTGGTGATGGTAAAGTGGAGATGGTGATAAAAAATACTATGATGATGGTGCTAAACAAAAACCTTTTTTTGTTTCTTTTAATTTTTTTTTAATTTTTTTAATTTTCTTTAAATGAGAATATTTACACAAAAAAGAAAGGGAACAAAAAAAACGGTGATGTGGAGATGATATAAAATGATGGTGGGTTGGATGTGGTGTGCTAAAAAATAAAAAAAAATGATATGGGATTATGATGGGTAAAAAAAATGATGGCGATCTAAACGACAAGGAAACAAGATATTTAGATAAAATAAAATAACAATAGAAACGAGGAGTAATACTTACCTGATGTTCGCCGGATGTGCGGAGCAGCTACGCTGAACTCCTGTTGTCGCCTCGATCCGATTGGCGAAATAAAAATCGGAGAAGCTCCACGAGCTCGACGGGGAACTCGTGACGCGGAGCGGAGCTCCGCGGATCTCGCCTGAAGAAGGTCGTCGCTTGAGGAAGATGGTAAGCCGCTGTCACCGACACCACGTTCCAAGCTCTCTCCTTTTTCTATAAGAATGGCGGATGGGGAAAAAATGTGGATGTGGGGATGATTATAAAGAAATGAATAAATGGGAGTTAGAGAGGTGGTGGTGTTGAATGAGAAGTTAGATTATTGGTGGAGTTGAATGGGAGGTTATATGAAGAATATGGAGTGGAATGGAGGTTGAAAGAAGACTTGGAGGTTAATGGAGAAAGGGAAGTTATTGTAGAGAATATTATTAAATAAATAAAAAATGAAATGAAATAATGTAGGCTACTAAAAAGAGAAAATAAAATAAAGAGAAGAAAAAGAGTGGGGAATTTACAAAAAGAAGATATACAACATGTACATTTTTTTGTTTGCTTTTCTTTTTATATATTTTTTTTTCTTTTTAATAGTAGATATGTACAATAGGAAAATACAATAAAATAGTACAATCAAAATACAACACCACAATGATTTTTTTGGATTTTTAATAATTAAGAAAGATAAAATAAAAAATGAAGAAAGAAAGAATATATACATAATATACAATGTACATCTAGGTCCCAAAACCCAACTTTTGCAAACAAGCTCCGATTTTAATGAAACCACTTCCGTTGGATAGATAATTTTCTAACTTGAACTTTAAAAGTGAGTTTGGTGAATTTGGAGTTCATACGGAGCGGGAATTTAGCTTGGAAGTTGGTCTTTACGGCTTTTTCCCATTGGGATCTAGGAGCATTTATTTGAGATATAATTTATTTTGTATTTTTGTATTTTTATGTACATTATTATAAACAAGTTAGAGAAAGAATTAGGCAAAAAGGAGTTGAAATAAATTTATTAAAAATACATGAAGTTTTGGACTATTTACATGTATAAAACTCCTTTATTTTTGCGGCTTTTTATGCGTAATTTTTTTTGTACAATCTTATATACAATAATTAGTGTATTTTATTTACAAGAGTTATTTTGTTAATTTATTGATTTTATGGACATTTATAAGGGAATTTACTCGTGGATTTTGCTAAGATCGAGATATTGAGATGATGAATCGTGGATTCATCAGCTACTCATCCAATAAAATAGAGTGGGGAAGCCGATAGGTGAAACCGTTACTTCCCTCACAAGTGAGGTACTTGGATGCAAGACGATGAGATAGACACCCCTGTGGGGGCGTGTCCTATGCACAGAACTTCAGACCAAGTCAGATGTTCCACATAATGTGGGAACACCATCGTCGACAGGGGCCTACTCTCCTATGTACGATAGAAGCACCATTACTTTACTATCCTAGGTGATTGTCAAGTCCACCACAGATCAGGTTTTGGGCTCTAATCCTTAAGGATCGTGCCTCACTCAGTCTGGAGGATACTAGAAACCAATGAGGGCTTTATGAACCCACAACAATGAAGTTCGTTACGGATTTTAAAATTTGGTCAAGTTTTCTTTAGCAATCTTTTTTTAAATTTATTTCAGGTTTTCACTTGTTTTGAGTAATTTTATGAAAAGGCCTAACGATTTCTCGATTTCCTTATTTTTCCTAAGTGATCAAAAACATGGGAGAGAAGGGAAAAGCAATGCAAGCTAACATGATACTAGATAATTCATCATCGTGTTGTATGATGTATGCTGGGTAAGAAGACTCCCCTTGCTTCCTAGCGCTCTCCATGCGGTATGCTAGACAGAACTGAAATTACACTAAATGCATACAACGATGCGAAATCGTCCTAGAGCAAGAAATGCTATTACGTGAAGTACCCGATTAATTTGAATTTATGTCCAAGCGTAGTGACTATATGAGCATGAAATATATTAAGCTTTGGATCTAGATTACTCGATCAAGCAATCCTAATATCTAGGATCTCATTTACACAAAATAAAGAAAAGAAAGGCAGAAATACAAATCATGAGAAACAAAACAAAACAAAAATAAAGGAAAGAAAAGATAAGAAAAGAAAACCATCAAAATCGATAAAACTTCGTGAGGTACCACAAGTGCACAGGCACTTGGTGAAACAGAACCCGAATAGTCTAAGTGTCCAATGGTACGTATTTTAATAAAAGTTCATAATGAATCTCTCTCTCACACAAATAAAAATAAAATAGCTACTAAGGCAAAGTTTGCTCCTCAACACTATGTGATTGTCTCTTCTATTGATCTATCTAGCAGGTCAGAGAAGAATGACCTGCTCCACCTCCCGTGGGTGCAAAGGTGATTCAAATATAGAATCCCTCGATAAGCGGTTCCTCGTAGCAAAAGAAATATGAGATAATGTTAGAAATAATTATGAAACAATATAAAAAAATAATATAGAAAGCTATGTAAATAGACAAGCAATAAGACAAAGCCACAAAAAACCTAAGTGCCTAAGGCTATTAATATACCCGACCGTTGCTCCCCGGCAACGGCGCAATGGATGAAAAAGTTGATTGAATTGAGTGATCCTAACTCCTGGTCTTAGAGGGACTGCGGTGCTTGATGAATCCATGATTCATTAACTCTTCTTGTGCATTTTGTATTAAAACCCTTACCAAATGCACGTAAATATCCATTAATTTCAACATCATATCGAAATAGCATTCATGAAAAAAATGCACTTTTATGCATTAAAAACATGTAAATAAATAAAAGAACAAAAAGAAAGAAAAGAGGTAGACTTTAAATATGTATATATGTACAATATGACTAATAAATAAAAATATAGATGAAAGAGATATTTATATAATCCAACCCCTGAGACCAAACCAGCATGGATTAATCGACAAATAATAAAGTAGGAGGACATAAAGAAGAAAATAATAAAAAAATGTGCATATCACACATTGTTTCTCATTTATTCATTTTTTACCAAAATTTCAATGAATTTTAATTAAATCTTTTGTACATATTTTTCACCAAACTCTTCTCCTATGTATTCATATATAAATATATATCTATATATCATAAAAAATCCCAACATGTATATATGTTAAGTAATCTGGCTAACAAATTGCCAATTTCTCAACTTCCGAACCTCATAACTTCTTCGTACAAACTCCAATTTCACTCTACCCACCTTTTAAGTTCATAAAATATTATTCTCTTATTCATGAAGGTGATTTCACTAAAATCGGAGTCTGTTTACAAAAAGTCAATTTTGGGATCTAATGGCAATTAGGTTTCTATTCTATTTATTTTATTCTATACATATTATTTATAGTATCACTGATTTTATAAATTTCAAATATTTTCTTGATCTTGTAGACCGTTTATAAAAATTTTAGAATTTAAAACCCTTATTAAATATTTTAAATAATTCAAAAAAACCTAAATTACATATGAATTGTATTGTGGAATGTATATCCGTATTTATTAATATATAAACTAATTTATTAATATCCCTAAAAATTCTCACACATAATATTCACTATTATATTAATCAATAAAAAATAAAAATAATATATTAGTTATTAAATTAATGAATTAAAAATAAATCACATATTTATTATGTATACTATATATGTATTTATTAATATTATATTTATAATTCATAAGATATATATTTTTTATAAAAATAAATTATACTATAATTTATCTAAACTAATTATTCACATTTCTTGTTTTTATACCTATTTAAAATAAAGCTATCTAGTATTTAATATATTTAATAATGAATTTCTTTTTCTTGCCAATGTGGTGATGACACGTGTCATCACCACATGCCTTCTTAAAGAAGGCTTGTTTGAGCTCTTGGTCCAGCAACCCAACTTCATGGAATTCTTCCTACATCGTTTAATCTAAATTCTCCAATCCTAACCCTCTAACCCCTTCTCCCAACTACCAGGATCCACACTGGCCATCACATCAATCTAAAACTTCCTTCGATCACTCTATTTATTGATCTAAACTTCATCTTCCAAAACTAGCATTTTCCTAGCCACCTAAGTAGAGGTCATTGACCCAGCTTCAACACCTTTCTTCTCCTAACTTCGGTTGTGATAGGGATCGATGGTCATATCATGTGAACGAGAGGATGCCAGAGGAAGGTTCCAAGGCCATTGCCATCCTTGCATCGCTACTTCGAGATGCGTAGAACTCCGGTGAACCGAGTAGTCGAGCAATGACCTGAAGGGTCTAAACCCTCAATCTCAGGTACCCATATCCATCTTTCCATTTGATTTCATTGTTTTACGTATCGAAATAGTCCACTTAATTACACCATTAGCGACATTAATTACCATTCTTTCAAGTTGAAATCCTTTTCCAAGTCCATCTTATTTCACTTGATTTTCATCCTTGTTCTGATTTACCTGGAAGCTTCGTGAACTATGAGGATATAATCCTTAAATTGCAAGATAATTCATTGTAAATCAATCCAACCCAACTTCTTTGCAGGAACGACTTCTTGCTGGAGCTTCATCATCGATGAATTCCCCACATCATTATGCATAGAAGAGAACTTCATAGGTATCTTCTTTAGGAGCGACGAGCCCTAGAACATATGGGCTTCTTCAAGTTGCATATCTCTTTAGCAATCTATCTTCCCCAACTTCCTCACACAGTAGGTGAGTGCGAAGGGGGAGGAGTCCCCTTCTAGCCCTACCTCTGATCTCATAGACATCGATATAGAGGAGGATTTGATTCAATAATCGTCATCGTCCTTTGTTCTTTCCCAAATTGGGGAAGAACAAGTTCGTCCACCAAATGTCACACGTGACTAATGTGTGTCACCAGTGGATGGTTCAGATCAAACCCCACATTCTGATCTTGGTCGTTCATAATTTGAAATGGTGTAGAATTTGCACAAAAGCCCTTGAAGACTCCAAAAATTAAGGTACACCTAGCAAGTTTTCTGTTATTGCAATTAGGTCCCCGTACAGGGAGCTAAGTGCAAACTTACAGACTTTTCTTACAATCAGGTACCTGATCAAGGACCTAGTTGAAAAAAATCATTCTATTCTTTTATTGTATTTTTTTATACATGATACATTGAACTTTTAATATTCGTGAACTATTTTGGACATTATTCTGAGCGTATTATTTTTGTACATTTTAGGAAAGAACACATCATTTTCTCTTTCTCTCTCTCACTCTCTCCTGAATTGTTCTAAATTATTTGATAGATAGATCTATAGTAACGGTTCTACAAGTAGCATCATTTTAACTACTAGGAAAATCTCTCTTATCAAAATGGTACCATTACCGGGGAGGCCTTGACATGCTTGATTTTCGAGTTTTTTTATTTTCTTTCCTTTCTTCTCTTCTTCTCATTTTCTTGATTTCTCGATTTTTCTTCATTTTTGTTTGTTGTTTTTCTCTTGATATTTTAAATTTTCTTTTCTTTTCTTTTCCATAATTTCTTCTCATTTTTTGTGAGTGTTTTATTTTCTTGGTTTTTCCTTGATTTTCTCAATTTTTTTCTCTCGATTTCATCGATTTTTGCCTTTTGATTTTATTCTCGTTTTTGAGTTTCTTTTTATTTAGAATTTTCTTGAGTTTTGTGTTTGATTTTTTTCTCTTTTATTTTGTCTATGTAACCCGCATTGTAGGGTCTACAGGAGTACTTGGCTTCTTAGGAAGTCGGATCAACTATGATCATACAGATCGGCTCAATCTTCTACGAGCCAGTTGTAGAGGAGCAATGCGAGCTAGTGTAGACAATTTTGTATATCTTTTATAGAGACACTCTTTTTTCTTTTGAGAGATTGGGGCTTTGGTTGTTTTTCTATTTTCAGTGAGAGAGGAAGGGTCACTTGCCCATTTTTTTATTTTTGTAGAAAGGGGTCCATTAAGGACATCCTGACTTATAGACCAGACTTTACTTCTTCTTGGGTGCTGTTTCACCAAGTGCGGTGCACTTGGGGGTCCTCACCGTTTTGTTTTTTTCTAACTTTTTTCTTTTTTTTACATAATTTCATGGAAACCTAGGGGTGTATGCATCACTGAATAGACGAGTAAAGTAGAACCGATTTCCCTATTCCATACTTAAGCATAATACATTATTCGAAAAATTAATTTGTTCTTACATTAGAGATGATGATATAAGACATTACTTTTATGGCTTTTTCATACATTAGCCTAGGTTTTTATTTTCTATGCGAATCATTTTTCATGTAGAGTGTTGGAGACAGGTACGTCCTCCTCTGCATACATCATCGGTTTCCATCGCACTCCATGATTCCTCCTCCGTGAGACATATTTTTCAAAAAGTAAAGGAAATTGGATCATTGTTAGATATTCTCGAAAATATACAAAAAGTGAAACCCTAAAAAAAAGAATTTCTCTTTTGAAGCTTTGACGAAAATAAAAAAATCCAGACTTAAGTGTATTGGGAGAGCATACCCCTCATTGTTGCAGGTACAAAACTCTAGACAGAGTGGGTGAGGATGCAACCAGAAGTATTAAAGGCAAAAATCCATGAACTTGTGACCTAAGTACCTGTGTACCACTTTTCCGTACATGGTTGCAGCTACAAACACTTACCTCCGACCATAGAGAGTCATTTTGGTGTACTCCACATCACAGTTTGTGGGATTGTACCACTGTTTGGGGAATCGTGAGGACATACGTTGGGCGATAGGGTGACACCACCTGTGAGTCTGCTTAATATAACTACTTGATCACCTAACTAAAATGGAAAAGATAAAAGTCTGAACTCTTACGGTCTCCACCAAGTGAAGTTGGTGAACGTAGGGTTTGCATTGTATTTGTCTGCAGGGTGTGTGTTTTTCGACGTCTTATATGCCTTCACACTCATGTTCTTTGATTTGAAATCGTATTCTCTCTTGTATTCTATTGACATTGAGGATGACGTTTAGATAGATATTACGCTCAGACTCCGTGAGACTTCAATCTTACATCGTCTTATGTGCCTCTTCACAAACTCGGTATGACCCTCTTCCTACGTCGATCCCACCTAGTCATGAGGTGAGTCAGACCTATAATCCTTCTCATCCCAGCCCTTCAGTCGAGGAAGACCCTCACCTCGACTTCTCATATGTTCCTCCTGCACATTTTTCACTGAATACTTGTGAGACTTTTTCCTTCCTAGAGGATTTCACAGAAATTATGGCTAGACAGAAGGTGTCAGTAGATAAGCGAGCTATTGAGGATATACATGATGAGGAGAGACATGCTGATGAGAGACCAGATCTAGCTACTGATATTACTGTAGGGATTCTAGACACACTTCAACATATGAGCATATAGATTTGAGATCAGTGTTGAGTCTAGGACGAGTTGAGAGTTTAGATCACTACACTGGGAAAAGGAGCTGGGAACCCTCCACCACCTTGTTGGACATGCGATCCCACGGCGAGCCATTATGCAATAAATGTTATTGCACGTATCATTCTCAGATCTGAAATGAAAAATAAATAATTTGCATAATAGGTCCCTCTGTACAATTAGGGTTATGTACCATGGCCATCTTAATGATCATACAACTATTGATTCATTAATTGAATTATACAGGCTGGTGTTTGGATGAATATCTAAAGAGTTAGATAGAGGACTCATCAAGCACCGTCACATGATTATTAAGAGATGATCTCCAGCCTGAGTAGGAGATGGCAATCCTTTCTCACATAGGCTGATATCTGACCGACCTCTTGATGCATGTCCTCTGCATGGGAATATTGATTCGGAGGTGTCAGATTAGTTAAGTCAAAGGGTTGACTTAGCAAGATCAAGATAACCTAAGTCCTATGTTGAATACTGTCACAACATAGGCACACATCCTCTGACCAGAGACAGATGTGTTACTATACGTCCGAGTGTGTACATTTGGCAGACCAATAGGTTGATGACCTAACCAAGGTCTATATACCGGCGAGCTAGTGTGCATGTAAGGGCATATGAGTAATACGATCTCTCAAAGGGATCATACAGGTTCACTTATGAACCGGAAGACATGAGCTCACTCATGAGGTATTGGGACCGATCAAATTCCATGCATGGTCGTCGTGCTTTGGAAGCATGACAAGAATTTGAAGGTATAATGTAAGCTTTGGGAAAGCATATGATCGATACCAAATCCCAATGACCAAGATTGAGAAACTTGATGATCAAACCCTTAAGAAGAAGACAGTGTAAAATTGATCTTCATCTTCAGGTTGATCATTGGTCTTCCAGTATGCAGGATGTGCAGGTATTGGGAATACCTGAGGGTGATGTGTTCATAAACGATTGTATAACCATGTTGCTTCCAGTCCGAGGGAGTGATGAAACAGGTGTAGATTTTAGTGACACCTCTCAGTATAGAAGTAACTTGATCTTAGTCCAAGTGTTGGACATTAATTTGAATGTGATTCAGATGCAATGAGAAGATTAAGTATACGGACTTGATTTAATCAAGCATCTGTGGGAGGTCCGTTAGATCTGGATTTAAGATGAGATCTCAACATCCAAGTTACTATACGTGGAACAATAGAATCGCCATGTCCTTATCTCCAAGTATCTGCGGAGAAAGCACATTATTCTTGAAGGAGTTCAAGAATAATTCCTATGATGAATTTAGTATCCAAGCAAGAAGGTCTTGATGATTAAATGAGATTTAATTATCAAGTATAATATGATTAAGATTCATATTGTGAGAATGATTGTCCAAGATAATTAAATGAGATTTAATTATCAAGTATGATATGAATAAGATTCATATTTTGAGAATGATTGTCCAAGATAACTAGATGAGATTTAATTATCAAGTATAATATGAATAAGATTCATATTGTGAGAATGATTATCCAAGATAATTAAATGGGATTTAATTATCAAGGATAAGCAGATTGTGGATAGTGCTATCCATAAAATCTGCGTATATTATAAGTGTGATTTATAATATATAACAGAGAGAGAGAGAGCGAGATTTTTTGTAAATAACATTTGTTAATTAATAATGTGGACTGGATTCACATTTAATTAATTAATTGGAAATGTAATTTACAAATAGTTTTGGTTGTGAATATGATTCACATATTTTTCAATGGCAAGATTGAAATATTCAAAAATTCAATTGGAATTAATTTGGTGGATATTATTGTAATAAAAGTTATTGCAATTTATTAAGAAATAATAAGATAAAATAAAAGGAGAAAAAAATACCACCAAATAAGAGGTGGCGTCACCTATGACTTAGTCATAGGTGACGCCCCCTAAAACTTAGGGTGGTTTGTTGTCTCTCTTTTTTGTTATCATAATATCTCTTAATAATTAATTTATGTTAATTAAATTATGTTGATAATAATTCAACGTATCTTTAATTTTATACAAATTAATGTTGTTAGTTTTTAACCAACAACAATCATGACTGTTGATTGGCTCATGGATTACAATAGCCTTTGGATCCATGTGAGCCATAGATTGAGATCCATTCGATCCCAAACTAATATATAAGGAGAGCAACCCTAGTCCTTGAAACTACAACAAGTAGACGCCTACTCTACTCTCTCTCTCTCTCTCATTCTCGTCCTCTCTCTCCCTCTCTACAAGGTGGCTGACCACCTTTGTTGAGAACGAGAGAAGTTCTTGCCTTCACCTTCAACTACTCGAGGATCTCCTTCTTCTTTGGGGCTGCTTTCTCTAGAGGAAGACGACGGATTTCATTGGACAAAATCAGGAGATTCGAGGCTTGGATCTTCGTCGAGGATTGCGGGAGTCACACGTCTCATCATTGCGCCCGCAAGTGCTGTCTCCGTGGATCGGACTTGAGACAGGAGGATCTCTTGCTTTAGAGATCTCGTGATCGCAACCACGCTTCGAGAGGTATTTATAATACTTTGTGGTTTGATGAAACGATCCAAGAATTATTCTTGTGATCATGTGGTTTCATCATTTGATTTAAAAATTTTAAATTTTGCTGCACATTGCGACTAGTGCGACTAGTCGCCCTGATCGCATGAGATGTGATCGTCATGCTTCGGTGATGCGCTTGAGGATTATTAATATCCTTCAAGTGGTATCAGATCCTTAGGTCGAAAAAGCTTTTGGATATGATCCATGAACCAAGGACGACTTGGGTTTGAAAGGGTCGCGAAAGTTTTATCGCATTTGAAATTTCACAACTCTGTCTAATTGATTTTTTAAGCACTGTTTAAATTATTTAAACACGAAATATCAATTTTATTTTTTTCCCCATTAAACAAGGAAATCGTAGGATTTGAGTTTACTAAATTTGGATTTAATTTGCTCAAGATATGGTCTTTTGAATAAGCATGTATTCACTGTTGCGGGGACGACAAAACTGAACGTGATTAATTTGTTAATTACGGTTTTGACATACCTCGAAATACGTGAATTATCACTTGGGTTCTGTTTTGAATCACATTAGCAATACTAGGAAACTTATTTTGCGAATTTTGGATTTAAATTGATCAAGATAAGTTAATTTTAGTGATTAGGGGTCATTGCTGGAAATTGACAAACTTGATCATGAACCTTGTGATAGTCATTGAAACATGTTGATGAAAAATAATTGTTAATTTTCTGAAATTTGTTATTGATAAATATTTGTGAAATGTTTAAAGAAGATAATCAATTCCTTTAATGACATCCCTCTAACCATAATGACAAGATAGTTGATCTTCATCATTGGTTAATTTGAAATCATCAACAAACATTGTTTGCATACAAAACCCTAGGTCATCCTACAATAGTTGCAGGACAACCTTTACATGCAAAAACCTCTTGCTTGAATAGGATTGGGGAATTGTTTAGCAAATCTCCTTATAATATAATTAAAATTGTTTTGATATATATTATATGATATAATTTCGGTTGAAAGACCGATGAGCATCTCAAAGTACATGATGATCTATCTGGCATTATCCTTTCCTGAGGTGGATATGGTGTCTAGTCGGAGAGCATTGGGGTAGCAAGTTGCAACGTATGTGGTCTGTCCCACTCTTGCCGGTACTGGTCATGACAGCGGGTAGGGACTCGATGATGCCGGAGAAATCAAAGTGTATTTTTGTAATTATTAAAATGAGAAATAATATGTACTTTGAGATTATACCTACTATTCAAGTAAAATTCAAAGTTTGTTGATTGAAAATTGGATTGATAATTAATTTAATATGATTAAATCAATTATATCCTATTAAACACTCTATTATGAATAGATGTGTATTCCCCTTGGAAGAATTAATTATGTGAATATGATTCACGATAATTAATTATTTTAATTTGAATAAGAGGTGGAGGATGACATAAGTGACATCCATGGTCTCCGGTCAAGGCAAAGAATTCCGTCGCCAAAAGTTGTATATAGGAGACTCCTGTCCGAAGTGACAGATCCTATATACAATTATTTGGATCGGGTTCTTTGCTTCTCGAAAGAGTAAGGTCGTATACTAGTGACTCCAATATCGGGTCCTCATATTATTGAGGCGATATTGGATTGTGTATAGCGAGTATTAAGCTTGTTGACGGTTGGTTCAATTAGCAACGGGTCAAAATCATCTTAGGAGTGATGGGCCCGGGTGTTGAAGACCGAATTGGGAAATACAAAGTTGGACTTGCAAGGCGGAATGTGTTCCCTCTTCTTTTTATCGGAGTTACTGGTTCTCATATAATTGGGATGTGACGAAGATAGAAAAGGAGATCCCAGATCTTGCTAGAGATATAATGGTAAAAATATCTCTTACATTGAAAGTGATTAAGGGAATGAACTTTCATTGTTGACAAGGCAAGACAACTTTGATATAAAAATTCCTAAATCAAAGTAAAATTATGTATATATAATTTATATACCTTTATGTAACTTTATTATTTCAGATAATCCTTCATTAAACCCACTCAATGTTATACTCAATAATAACTAGTAAAATATCATAGATTGGACTCATGATCCAGATATTGTACATGCAATTGGACACATAATGTATGTGGTTGCAATGTGCAAGTTTCCTCAACATAATGAGGAGTGACAATTAAATAAGACAATAAGACATCACCTTAGGGTTTGTTTGTTTCTATAGTCTTGATCTTTCATCGAGTGTACTTTGGAAGTGACATGTCGATGATGATCGCAATTGTCAAAATAATCCTTATAAAAATCTAAGAAGATATTATGGCATACATATGTGCTCTAGACATTTAATCATGAATGACATGGTTCTCTACAGAATGGTGGCTCGAAAGAGATGATGTATTCAAAATGTTTGAATACATACCTGAACCAATGTCTCTAAGAGTTAAGATGTTTGTAGAGTGTCATCATTCTACTATCTTTACTCAAGTCATTCATGAAGCTTCATAATATTCATATTGTATGAATTTAATGAAGCATGCATAAATGTTGAAATGCTCTTAAATTGAACAATTTTAAATTTAACATAAGAGATTCTTTGTCCTGAACAATGGTTATTTATAGATGAAGAGAGCACAGTGGAAGCGTGGGTTGGACCCATGTGAGAAGGAAAGTAAAAGATTGATTGTACTTCTGTGACTTCCATATGACATCCAAAGAGTTGGATGAATGCCTATACTGCAATAACTTGATGTGTTGATAGTATGACTATCAAGTCTGTCTAGAATCCTTAGAGAAGGACTCAGATAGTGCATCATAATAATCTATATCTACATTTGATCATTGAAATTGACTTGCTTATTTGATAAGATAAATTCTAATAATTGTATCTCAATCTTCTAACAACACTTGCAATGTGTTGCACATGTTTTAGAAGACTGGAAAATTTTGATCTTGAGGTTTATAGTTATCCACATGGATATTGATGCAATTGTTGCAACAATCTCTGTTGGATTGATAGACTTCTTAATTTCAGTGGAAGAGCCTTAGTCTTAGAGAATGTCTCTATGACCTAGATATTAGAATACACTCATTGTTTGTTTCTAAATGTTGGAAATAAACATGAATCTGGAATAAAGCTATCATAAAGAGTTATGATGGATATGTTTCAGATAATAATCTAGCATCTGGTGGACTCTACTAAATTAGAAATTTAATGAATGGTTCATTGAGATTTCTAATACTGAAAGTTAAACCTTATAAGATCAATAGGAGGATAAAGATTATTTGACAATGATTTAGCATCAAGTTTTGGACATATGCCTGTTGATTTGATCAATATACAAGTAGGAGATGAAACTTTAGAATGTCTAAAATTTCAAATCTTACATACTTATGAATATTGTATTCAAAGTAAAATGTCCAATACACCCTTCTTTTGAGAAAGGTGTAAGAGGTCAAGGTATTCGGGATCTCATACATATTGATGTATGTGGATCATCTATATCATGGTGAACATTATGGATATGTGATATCAATTGATGATTATGTATGATATGAGATTTCTTCTCTTCACCAAAGAAAACTATGAAATGTTCAAAGATTTCACAATTTTGGTTTAGAACCAAAGTTTGAAGGAAGATTAAATGAATTTGATCTAACCAAGGTAGCAAGTACCTATTAGATGAGATCAAAGAATATCTTATGGAGATATGAATATCATTCTATCTCAATCCTCCTAACACACCTAAACTCAACGGAGTTGTAGGGAGATACAATTGGATCATATGTGACATGATTTGACCAATGATGAATTTTAGCATAATTGTCCCTTAGTTTCCAGATATATATGTATAGTAGAGACTACAATATATATCCTTAATAAGGTTCCATGCATGTAAGATGGAATCTAGCACTTGAGAGTGCTACTTCATTACGAAAATAAAGGATGGTATTGGATACCTGCTTTATGACCCTGAGATTCTTAAAAGATCTCATCTATGAGAAAGTGATTCTTAGAGGATGACGCTCTTGAGAATCAAGATGAAAATGAAGTGTAAGAACTCATTTAATCTTTAGAAGATAATGAGGCTCCTGAAATCGGGAACTAAAAGGACAATTAAGGATGAAACACTAATACTTCTTCAAATGAGTTTAAGGATGTATTCCATGTGTCAACTAAGTCTGACAATGATCGGACTTCATGTGATGAAGCTCCTGAGGATCATGACATGGAAAGATGGATATTAGCAATAAAGTCTAAAGTAGACTTCATATACAAGTGTTGTATATGGACCCTCGAGGATCCACCTATAAGGGTTAGACCCATTAAGGTGTAAATGAATCTTCAAGAGAAAGAGGGAATGTGATGAGAAGGTAGAGACCTTCAAAGCACGATTCATAGCCATGAGCTACACACCGTAAGAGAAGACATTACTTGCAATGAGACTTGCTCTTCGGTGACCATGCTTAAAATCATCAGAATATTGCTAGCCTTAGCTACACAACTTGACTATTGCATCTTCAAGATGTAAGTCAAGATTGCATTCCTCTAAGAATACCTCTCTGAGTATATTCACATGAAGTAGCCCCATGGCTTCATGATTGGGGAAAGTAAGGTGTAAAAGCTAAAGAAATCCATCTATAGACTCAAATAAGCTTCTTGATGTTGGAGCATAAGATTTGATGAAATTATAAATGTTATAATTTCAGATATAATCTTGGTGCACCATGTGAAGCTTAGTGGGAGTGCCATTGTGCTCCTTGTGCTAAATGTAGATAATATCCTAATTATTTGGAATGATATAAGGATGATAATAAGTGTTTTATGATCTGGCTATTCCATACCTTGAGATATGATCTCAAAAGATGCCTCTTCGATCTTAGTTCTGAAGGTGTTCAGAAGCAAATAAAAAAGGGTATTGGGACTGTCACATTTATAGTACACCTTGGACATGTTCCATTTTCTTGGAAATTCCAAGAAAGGCTTCCTTCCCTTAAGATTTGGTACTTACCTATCTAAAGGGATATCACCTCAAAGAGTTGAGGATGTAAATGCTAAAATTGGTTGCCCTTTTTTATGCATCAGTTACGTGAAGCTGAAAGTATGCTAGATGTGTACAAAAGCCAGATGTCTGCCATGCAGTGGGAGTAGTAAATTGTTACTAATCCTACTATGGAGATAGAACACTAAATTGCAGTAATAACAATATCTTCAAAGATGACAAGGCTTTAGAGTTAGTGATCTCTAAGTCTTATCTTCAAGAAATTAAGACTTTTCGATGGAGATCCAAAAGGTCTTAACTGCGAATACCTTTGGAGATAGAGATCTCCAGGGATAAGGGTATTATGATAAGGATAATATAAACTACATACTGGTTATAATAATAATTTTTTGAGCTATAGTGTCAAGGATACTATGACTGACAAGATTGAGTATTGTGTTGCATTAGATGCAACATTCGCATTGGATGCGAGCACTGTTACTGGGGATATGCAACTGCCGTAAAAGGACTTAGCGTAGTCTCGCAAGAAAAGAGTGACTGATCAACTTACCTAGCTATTTTCTAAATAGCCTATGATTGTCACATGAGTGTGGGTTTAAATGATTAGCCCATTAATGGCTCTTTGGGCTAGTGGGAGATTGTTGGACATGCGAGCCCACGGCGAGCCATTATGCAATAAATGTTATTGCACTTATCATTCCCTGATCTGAAATGAAGAATAAAAAATTTGCATAATAGGTCCCTCTGTACAATTAGGGTTATGTACCATGGCCATCTTAATGATCATACAGCTGTTGATTCAATAATTAAATCATAGAGGCTGGTGTTTAGATGAATATCTAAAGAGTTAGATAGAGGATTCATCAAGCACCGTCAAATGATTATTAAGAGATGATCTCCAGCCTGAGTAGGAGATGGCAATCCTTTCTCACATAGGCTGATATCTGACCAACCTCTTGATGCAGGTCCTCTGCATGGGAATAGTGATTCGGAGGTGTTAGATTAGTTAAGTCAAATGGTTGACTTAGTAAGATCGAGATAACCTAAGTCCTATGTTGATGACTATCACAGCATAGGCACACATCCTCTGACCAGAGACAGATGTGTTACTATATGTCCGAGTGTGTACATTTGGCAGACCAATAGGTTGATGACCTAACCAAGGTCTATACACCGGTGAGCTGGTGTGCATGTAAGGGAATATGAGTAATATGATCTCTCAAAGGGATCATACAGGTTCACTTATGAACCGGAAGACATGAGCTCACTGACAACGACCCCCGCACCCTATGTTAATTCAGTGAAATTAATGTCCAAATTAAGTTTAATGTGATTCGCTGCAGTCAGATACGAGGGGTTAATCAAAAACCACTTATCGATTAATGTGAAGTTAATTTTAAGCGGCAAATTTTTTTACTTGGTGGAGTCCAAGGTCGATCTCAGGGAGGCATCTGTCTCCTTAGGTGAATTTAAGCAAGGATCCGAGTGTTGATTTACGAGGAGTAATTTTTTGGTCTTTTTAATTTTCTATGCAGACTTATGGAGACAATGCAGGCCAATTTAATGTTCAATTTAATTATGATATCAAATGAAGTCCAAAAATTATGAAAATTGACCAGATGATTAATGGTCATGAAAATGACCTACATTAATTTTTTTGGAATTTTTCGACACTAAATAAATTTACTGTGAATTAAATGAACAGACAGGGTGATTTTCAGTATTTATTTTTTAATAAATATCAAACCACAATTTTTCCAAGAACTAAATTTATCCTAGGTGGCTCTAATGATAAGGGACCTAGAAAGATTAACAGAACTTAATTTTACTGTGAAATGAATTAATTAAAATTAATCTAAGAAAATCACTTAACAATTTATTTAGGCCTCTATATGCGTGCAAATGCCATGAAATTTTTATGGTATGCTAAGAATAATGTCCTTAAGCTACTATGAATTTTTGATGATTTTTGAAGGCACGGAGAATTAACTATAAATCAAAAGGTGTCACTGGGCAAAATATGTCAAAAATTCACCAATTAATTCATTAATAATTCATCTGAACTTACAAAAATATGACACATGGACCAATAGACAGATGACAAAATTCCCAACAAAATGCAATTTTTAAATTTGCAAAATTATGTAAAATGCAACCTAGGGATGCGTGCAAACACAAGAGTATAAATGCAATACAGGAAATTAAAATTACAATAAGCAAATATGCAGACAGGGACTAAAATGCAATTACCTATAATGTGGGGGACTCTTGTGCAAAATCTCCACAGGGCACGTGCTCCTCACGTGGGGTCTGCTTCACAGGGGCCTTTTTGCAAATATGAAAAGGTCCAGGGGCCTCTGTGCAATTTACCCAGGCCGCGCGTGCTCCTCACGTGGGCGACCTAGGCTCGGATGGCTGCGGCGGCTCGGAGCGAGGGTCGGGGCCTTTGGAGGTCCGGAGCGAGGCTCGGGTCGACCGAGCCTAGGCTTGGGGCCGAGGCTCGGTCTTCGTCGACGTGGCGGCCTGCGGGCCTTTGGATCAAGATCGATCCAAAGGATGGCGGTGATGACGCGTGGCGACGTGAGGAGCCGTCAGATCTGGATAGATCTAACGGTTGTCGATCGGGTTGAAGATGTCGACGTGGCGTTCTCCTGTTCGTGGGATCAAGGATGATCCTACGGTCTTTGGCAGCTCCGGTGGTGAGTGACGCGGCTGATTGCGGGCCATTCGATCAAGGTGATCGAGCGGCTCCTGGAGCTTCTTCCTTTACGGCCCTCCGCCTCCTGCGGAGGAGAAGGCGGGGCTCCGGCGATCGGGCTGCTGCTCCGCCCTTCCTTCCCGTCGTCAGTGGAGGTCGATGGCGAGTCGGAGGTGCTCCAGAAGATGCGCGGATGGTCGACGAAGCCTCCGGTGGCCTCAGGAGTGAGCGAGGTGGTCTGGGGCACGGTGCCGGTGAAGCTCGAAGGGAGCTCCGACGAGCTTCCGGCCAGTGAGATGGGTGTACCTGCAGGGGGTTAGCGGAGATAGCCGAAGCGTGCGCGTGCTCGTGGAGTCGTGCTAGGTGAAATGAGAGGCCTAAGGTGGGGCGAGATGGATCCGGTGATCGGGCTCCGACCAGGTGGCGGAGCTGGCGTCGAGCGAAGGTGGGGTATGGTGATGGACGAAGATAATGGCAGCGCGAGGATCGGAGCTCCGTTGCGGAGCTCGGAGGGACGGAGGTGGATCGAGAAGACAACGATGGAGGGTGAATTAAATCAAAGAAATCGAAGAAGAAAGTCAGAAGAAGATCAGAGATAAGTGGAGGAATCTACCTGGGGAATGGAGCTCAGGTTTGAGCTCCAGGTCGTCGCTCGAAGGTCGGTAGATGGCCTGAGCTCACGCAGCTCGCGGATGGAGGCTGCAGCACGGCGGTGGCAGCCGTGGATCTCGCCGGAGATGACACCCCTTCTTCGCTCAACGATTCAACTAATCGTTGTCAGCAATTGGTAGGTCGGAGCTCAGGGAAGCTATCTGGAGTGGCGGATGGGGGTGAAGTCGGCCGGTGATGGCGTATTTATAAGGTGAAATTGGTGGCAGTGTTGGCGACGAGGCGAGGTTTGAGGGCGACGTGGGACTTCTATGGTGGAGGTGGTGGAGCGTGAGGGAGCTGGCGAGGGAGAGGGATGAGTGGGGCTCATCGTGGGAGTGTTGGCGGTCGGAGAGGATGGCTGACGTGCATCCAAGAATAGGAAGGGGGCGCCCCTCCCGCAAGGCAAGGGACGTGGGAGAGAGGGGCGCCTGGAGGTAGGAGACGAGGTCTCCACCGTTGGATCTTGTGATCCAACGGTGGTGATCAAAGCGGAAGGGGACGTGTAGGATTCGATCAGGGGCTCGGAGATGATGGGCTGTGGTGGAGCCACGTGGCGCGCTCTGCGCGAGGCGTTGACGTGCGGTTAAGATGGAGCACGGGGAAGATCTGACGGCTATGGAATTAGGCACGCGTGGGCAGAGCTGGGCCGTTGGATCTGAAGCGAGATCCAACGGCTGAGGACGCAGGCGGATGAGGCGAGGGGAAGCGGGCCGCGTGGTGCAACCAGATGGCGCCACGTGGCCTGCTTTGAGTGGCTGGAAGAAGAGACACGTGTAGAGAGAAGAGGGAGCCGAATTTGGAAAAACTCAAAACATGAAAGTTGTAGATCTCGATGAGATCTACAAGTTTCATGTTGACCAAAGACGGAGATGAGGTCAAATATGATACATAAATACAAGGATACATAGATATACATATGTAGTGTACAAAGTGGCCCAAAAACCCAACTTTCTCATACAAGCTCCAAATTCAATGAAATTAGTCTCATTTTAAAGGTCTTTTAATGTGTAGTATTCTAAGAGTAAGTAGACCTAATTCGGAGTTTGCATGAGGGCTTTATGTGCATTCTAGTGTACAGGGGTTCTCAGGCTTTATTGGCTATTTTACAAAGGGGATTTTTGGCCTTCTTCCCTATATTATTAACTAAGGAGTACATATCATAGAGTAGTAGTGCATGGGTATTTTACAAGGGATTTTTGGCTTCTTATTTAAATGCAAATGAGCTGCTAAAATGTATGAATTATGAATGTATGCATGAATGCTATTTATGCAATATAAAGGGAAATATGCCTTTATTTTCTTGGGAACAAGGCTCTATTTTTGACTTCTGAAGTGATGAATCACAGATTCATCAACCCCCTATACTTAAACCTTGCTCGTCCCCAAGCAGATAAATGACATGCAAGAGTGAAATGATTTTGGGTTCCCAACCAAGGTTATGAACAAAAGTTGAAAAATGGAGCCTGACTCAACCTTTGGATTAATTGTGTGGCGGAACCTTATTTGGACCTGAACTTAAGACCTAACAGACTTCAAGTTCCACAAGTCTTCTATTCAAGACTCCTCAATAGTCAGGTCAGAACAAATCCTCAAACGCAAATTTCTGATGACTATGATTCTTACTTGTACTGTGTAAGTGATTTGTAACTCTCCACATCAGAAATGGCTCGGAACCAGCCTCCTCTAACAAGGTAACTCAATAACCCGGTCCAGTAACTCTTTCCTCGAGGAGCGGGGTATTCCCTTCTAAGTTCAAGTGCGACCAACTCAAGAGGAGGGGGCAGAGAAGAGAATGGATGGTAGCCAGTGTAGCTACCTATCCCGGGATGCCTGACCAGTGTAGCCAAGTCATCCAGCTGCATTTCTTTACTAGTATACAGGCTCCGACAGGTATTTTATTTTCTCTTGGACCTGTCTGATTTTTTTGGAGTTTTTGCATTTTTTTTTCAACAAAAAGCAGCATGTACATCAGGATTTTTTTCCTCTTGAGTCAGTAGACTATCCCTCTTTTGAAGCATTATTGCAACCCACAGCATCCTGTCCTTAGATGTCAACACCACCAGACTAAATTGAGATGCACTACCCTCCCTAGAGGAGGACGGATGTTTCCAGCCGTGTGCTACTCCAAGCTAAAGGATTCTACCTCCTCACCACCTCATCAATGAAGAGCTACGTGCATAGTGCTTGTCCAAGTCAGGTCATTATCTAAAAGAATCCTGCGTATGCACGAGATATTCTACTTAGACTAATCAAGATGACATGTGAACATAGACATGCGGACTCAAAGAATTAAGTCACTTGACCTGAGAAATCTTAACTCCAGTTCCTATAAGGTTCCTCTGAAATTAGGTGGATTAAGGTAAAATCAAGTCCATCCTCAATATCTACTCATAACTTGGTTCAGAACCCACTAGCTTTTCACTTTGCATATGCAAAGTTATGCAGATGAGATGAGATGTCATGCTATGAAAATGCAAGACTCTTTTTCTTTTTCTTGGATGCAGAGATGATATGCAAGAGTAAATAAGAGGCCAGAAGCCTTTTTGTTTTATTTTTCATTTTTTTTTTCGATTTTTACCCAACCGTAATTATTGTAAGATATATACAAAAATACGCGAAAGTACGAGCTATGGGTAAAGTATATATGTAATATATACATGCCCCCCTATACTTAGCGTGTGCTATGTCCTCAGAGCACGAAGAGCGAGGAAAAAGACATAGCTCGTGCTAAGCGTAGGAGAGCCAAAAGGAACAAAAAGTATAGAAGTCGTCTCGCCCCCCTATACTTAGGCTCTGGCAGCCTAAGTGTAGAAGAAGATAAGAAATGGGGCGGACGAGGGAAAGATGGGAAGTGGATGAGTATCAATGCGGGCATCGGTCCCCCCTATACTTAGGCTCAGGTCAGCCTAAGTATCGGTAGGAAATGAGTATGAGGACCAATGTGATCTGGAGAATGTACAGTGAATCGACTCGGGTGACCCCTCCCCCTTATACTTAGGATCTGGTCATCCTAAGTATAGTCCAAGATAATGGTTCGATGATGTGGGGATGGGTTACTAGAATCGTGGGGGTCAAGGATAGGATATACAGGAAGAATGATATATACAGATGAGTCGGTCTGAATCTTTTGAGATGCTGCGGATGGCTGGATTCATTGCTGCAAGGTTTCATACGCGGCTTGAGATGTATCTGCTGTATCTGTCTCGCGCATGAATACAATCTCCTCCACATGGACTAACTGTTCATTGGATTCAACGAAGTGCTTCAACATCTGCCCATTCACTAGGAATGTCGGTGCGTCATCTGCGAGATCTGAGATCTCGACACATCCACTATCATGCACCGTACGGACGACAAATGGTCCCGTCCACTTAGACTTTAACTTGCCTTAGAAAATCTTCAGCCTAGCATTGAACAACCATACCTTCTGTCCAGGAACAAAGGTCTTTCGTCTGATATATCTATCATGCCAACGCTTCACCTTGTCCTTGTACACCAAACTGTTATCGTATGCTCGGTTTCTGACTTCCACAAGCTCATTCAGATCCATGTCTCTCTGTTTCTGACCCAAGTGAGTGTTCCAGTTGACCTTCTTTATTGCCCATTCTAATTTGTGCACTAACTCTGCGGGCAAATGGCACGGCTTTCTGAATACCATTTGGAATGGGGAGGTGCCTAACGGTGTCTTGTAAGCCATCCTATACGCCCAGAGGACTTGATCTAAGATCTGAGACCCGTCCTTCCTGTCCGGGCGGACAAGCTTTTGCAATATGGTTTTCATCTCCCTATTCGACACCTCAGCCATACCGTTGGTTTGTGGGTGGTAAGGACTCGCGACACGGTGTTCGATGCCGTAGTCCTTCAGGAGTTTCATCACCTCACGATTCACAAAATGGCTACCCCCATCTGATATCATCATTTTGGGGATCCCGAACCTAGAGATTATGTTCTCTCTGATGAATTTACAGACAGTCCTGTTGTCTGCGGCTCGGGTCGGGATAGCCTCCACCCATCTGGACAGATAGTCTACCGCTAGAAGGATATATTCGAACCCGTGGCTGGCAGGGAATGGGCCCATGAAATCTATGCCCCATGCGTCAAAGACATCACAAATGATGACCGGCTGCATTGGCATCTCATCCTTGGAACCAACGGTTCCTCCCATTCTCTAGCAAACTGGGCACGACTTCGCGAAGGCGGTGGCATCGCGAAACAGAGTCAGCCAGTAAAAGCCACACTGAAGTACCTTCCATGCGGTCCTCTTCCCGGAGTGGTGTCCTCCTGCCTCTAAGCTATGGCATAAAGAAAGGACACTCAGGTATTCCTCCTGAGGAATACAACGTCTCCAGACACAATCTGGTCCTTCAAAGAAAAGGATCGGATCCTCCCAATGGTAGTGTCTAGCGTCCGACTTTAGTCGGTCGATTTGGCTCTTGGGCCAATCCTCGGGAACTTTCTTGGAGACAAGATAGTTCACGATATTGGCGTACCATGGGAGTGAGTCGATAACAAAAATCGAATCGTCAGGGAAGGAGTCTCGAATAGGGGAAACCTCGGAAGTATTAGGATCTTCGAGACGAGAAAGATGATCGGCCACTACGTTCTTCTTTCCAAGTTTATCACGGATGTCCAAATCAAACTCCTGGATAAGTAAAATCCAACGAAGAAGATGCGCCTTCGCGTCCTTCTTCTCCATCAAATATCGTAGTGTCGTGTGGTCTGTGAACACAGTTACCTTGGATCCGATTAAATGAGATCTGAATTTGTTCAAGGCAAACACTACCGCAAGCATTTCCTTTTCTGTAACTGTATAGTTACGCTGAGCAGAATCAAGCACTTTGCTTGCGTAGTGAATTGCAAACGGGACGCCATCTCTTCTTTATCCCAATACAGCCCCAACAGCATAATCTGAGGCGTCCGTCATGATCTCAAAAGGTAGAGACCAATCCAGGGCTTGTAGGATGGGTGCGTCCATGATCATTCCTTGTAAAAGCTTAAAGGCCTCAAGACATTTGTGATCTACAATAAACTCCATGTCTTTGCCTAAAAGCTCAGTTAGCGGTCGGACAATCTTAGAAAAATCCTTGATAAATCTTCGATAAAATCTGACATGTCCGAGGAACGACCGCAACTGCCTTACGTTGGTTGGTGGCTGGAGTCGTCTGATCACGTCCACCTTGGCAGGGTCAACCTCCATTCCTCTCTTGGAGATGACATGCCCCAACACTATGCCCTCCGTCACCATGAAGTGACTTTTCTCCCACGAGAGCACCACATTGACCTCACAACATCTTTTGAGGACTCGGTCCAGATTCCTAAGACAGGAATCAAAAGAATCGTCGTGGACCGAGAAGTCGTCCATGAAGACTTCCAGGAATTCGCCGACCATTTCGGTGAATACAACAATCATGCACCTTTGAAAAGTACCTGGAGCATTGCATAGCCCAAAAGGCTTGCGCCTGAAAGCATAGGTACCAAAGGGGCATGTAAACGTGGTTGTTTCCTGCTCCTCCGGAGCTATGGCTACTTGATTGTAGCCCGAGAACCCATCAAGGAAGCAGAAGAATTCTTTCCCCGCTAATCTTTCTAGGATCTGATCAATGAACGGTAGGGGGAAATGATCCTTCTTCGTCGCGGCATTCAAGCGTCTGTAATCCACACAGACGCGCCACGACGTGGGTACTCTCGTCACGATCTCCTCTTCGTCCTCGTTGGTGGTCGTCTGAATTCCTGACTTTTTCGGTACAACATTAATTGGGGCCACCCACATAGAGTCGGAGATTGGGTAAATGAAACCCGCGTCGCACCATTTTTCTATCTCTTTTTTCACAACCTCTCGTAAATTTGGATTCAACCGGCGTTGGATTTCACAAGAGGGTTTGGCTTCGTTCTCCAAGTAAATATGGTGCGAACACAGAGCGGGATTTATCCCGTGGAGATCGGAAATGCTCCAGCCTATTGCCTTGCGGTTCTTCTCCAGGATCTCTAGCAAGCGAGATTCCTGCTCCTCGGTCAATTGCGAACTGATAATGACCGGAAATTTCTTGTCTTGGCCCGCAAGGAAGGCATATTTCAGGGTTGTGGGTAGAGGTTTGAGCTCAGGAATAGTGTGATCGTCTAAGAAGTCTGGCTCAATCTGTTCTGGTTCATTGTTGCAAGTGGCTGGATCGTTTTCTGTGATAGCTGCCACCAAGTGCGGCTCTGGAGTCGGATCGTCAAAGGTTTCCATACAATCGGCAAACGCCTCGTCCGACTCGTCATCCTCATCTTCCTATTGTCCTAAGGATGTAAGGACTGACAGGCCCAACTGGGCCTCTATGTCATCGAAGATGTAGGACGATGCAGGCTCAGAGCTGTACTCGTTCCTGAGGATCTCGCAGACTGACTCATGCACTGGATCATCTTCAAAGGAGATGGACACATGGATGCTGGCTGGGTTCTGTCTCCATGGCCCAACTACGTCTACAAGCTTACAGTCTGTTCCGGTAGAAGAGTACTCGGTGCTGGATTCGGAGTCCGGTCTCTGCCATCTTGTCTGCTTCATCTCAAGTTCCTCATCTCCGCCTGGAGTTTGGAACTGAATCTTCCCATTCTTATAATCAAATAAGGCCCCCGCTGTTCTGAGGAAGGGCCTACCTAAAATGATCTGGGAATCTCTCCAATTACGAGGGGTTTCCATATCCAGGACAGTGAAGTCCACCATGTATTCTTGCCCCTCGACTTTGATCACAATGTTCCTTAACTCTCCTTGGGACCTCTTAGTGGATTTGTCAGCAAACTGCAGAATAGCTCTAGATTTCCTAAGAGGTCCGAGATTAAGCCGCTCATAGAGGGCTGTGGGCATCAAGTTGATCGAGGAACCATTGTCCAGGAGAGTGCGTGCAAACGCGATGTCATCAACATGACTCACTACATAATGTGCACCCATGTCTCTTCGTTTCCGAGGAAACGAGTTCTTTATTGCACAAGTCGTGGCTACTGATAAAACGGGTTTCTCAACACGGCTTTTGGTCTTCCTGCTAACCCTAGTAGGTGTGCATCTCACCTTAAGGTATTTTTGGAATGCAGGGGTCATTTCCACGAACTTGTCAAAAGGGATTGTGACCTTGATGTGTTTATTGCAAAATTCAGCCATCTCAGGGTCATCTTTTTGGATTTTTTTGATTTTCTTCTTTCCACCCTTGAGAGCTAGGGGGAAAGGGATTATTGACTCCAACTCAGGTTCTGGAACTGAAATATTCTCATTAACTGCTGGAACTGAGTTCTTAACATGACTCTGACTCTGACTCTGATACAGACTCGGACTTGGACTCTGACTAAAAAGAAAATGCTGAGGCGAAACCGGTGACGCTTCTTCCGCTTCTTCTGGACGATCCTCCTCAGATGGAGGTGCGGGCTCATCGGTGTCATCTGACTCTACGTGGATGCGGGAATGCTGCTTCGAGGACTCAGATGTCCTCTTCTTCTGCTGGCGATGGTGGTGGTGATGCTCCTCCTCTTCTTCCTCTGAATTTTCCTCAGGTAGATTCTCGGAGGCTCCTTCCTTCTGCGCCCGTGCCCGATCAGGTATGGTCACGGTCCTTCCGCTCCTGAGGGACATATGATTGACATTATCGTACGAAAAGATCTCATGTTCAGATAAGTAATTATCTGAATAATATACCTGATCTCGAGGTCGGTTCTGGCCCTGGTGTATGCTGTTTGGGTTGGCGTGAACCTGTGTGGGAATTGGGGTCTTTGGTGCCATTTGTTGGTCATGGGCACGAGAGACCCGATTGATGTCGGTTCTCATGTCCAGGTAGTCATTCTGCATCTGTTGGACCCTATCAGACAGGGTCTGGATCGCCAAGGTGAGGGACTCCAATTCGGTGGGCTGGGCTGGCTACTGCGTGGATGCGGTCCTGTATTGGCCCTGCTGGCCGTGCCGATACTGCTGCTGATGGGACGGTGCTGGCCCCTGCTGGTAGGTGCGTTGCTGCGGCTGGTACCCCTGTTCTGGCCTGGACTGGAAGCGCGGGACGGTGACGGGTCTGGTCTCTTGGTAGATTGGGGATGGGCGGTGTGGCTGATCCTTCCCCATCTCGATTTGCCGGACTATCGGGTCACGGCTATACCAGAGCCCGTTGATCTCGTATACAGGCGGAGGCTCCTCGTACCGTTTCCACTGGTGGGGGTGCTTGATGGTTCTGCTGGGTATAAGTCTGATCCCAGCTGCTCTGAGACCCCAGTGTCTGTTCCTGTACGAGATGGACTCGATGTACAGGTACAGGTGGTGCAGAAGGGGTAGGTAGCTTAATCTTAGCTACCTTTTCAAAGAGTTCCTCCACTTTCTTTGGAAGGCTCGAAAGAGACTCCATTTCCGCGACTCTCTTGTGGATCTGCTCGACCATGGTAAGCTTGTCGGCAATCATCCCCATGCTGGGGATGAGGTCCTCAGTCAGATCTGCAACAGTCCTTCTAGTTTTCTCATTGGATAAGATTGAGGGAGACAACTGATAGGCCCTTGTGGCCTGTGACCTGCCGATTTCTGCCATCTGTTCTAGGATCTTCCATACGGTGTGCTCGTTCTTGTTCAGATTGCTTCCTCCACAGGTGGCGCTGACTAACCCCTGCATCTATGGGGTTAGACCGCAGAACAACGTCTAGACCAAGATCGCCTTCGAAATGCCGTGGCATGGGCATTTTTGTACTAAATCATTGAACCTGTCCCAAGCCTCATGGAAAGGTTCGCTGGGTCCTTGAGCGAAGCTGGCGATCTTCGTTCTCATCTGGTTGGTTCTACTGAGAGGGTAGAACTTCTTCAAGAAAAGGTCCTTGAACTGCATCCAGGTAGTACATACCACCCCTAAGTTTTTCAACCAATGAGCAGCCTTATCTCCTAAGGCAAACGGGGTGGCCTTCAGCCGGATATAATCTTGGCCAACATTGGGATGGCTAAGATTGTTGCATACTAGTTCGAAGTCACGGAGGAAGGTGTATGGTTCTTCACTGAGGTTTCCGTTGAACTTCGGCAGCAAACTAAGGAAGTGGGGCTTCAGCTCGAATGCCTGGTCAGGAATTGCAGGTGCTAACCAGTTTTGGACCTCGTTCTCCGCCGGGTTGTAGGTATCGACCATTGGTCGGTCGATCCCTTCAGCTACTATGATCTGTCCCATCCGCGCCGTGAGATCTGCATTTTTCTGTTCGGCTTCGGTGAGGCATCTAAGAATCTGTCGCATCTGGTCTTCATCTGGTGGCATCCTTGGCGGCATCTCGCCCTCAAGTTCTGGGGATTGGAAAATAAGATCGGTGTTAGAGGGCGAATCAAGGAAGGGATTACTGAGGCAATGGTCTTCCTCGGTAATCTCGGAGGAGATAAAAGGGTTGGTTTGAGAGTAACCACCCTGAGCATGAGGGAACCAGGACTCAAGAGGGTCATGAGTCCTGGGTGGTCCAAGGTACGCTCGGACCGAGAAAGATGAGTTACTTGGGGGACTCATAGAGAGATCAGTGAATAGCGCATCGAGATCTCCCCAGTCACTCATCTTGATGAAGCGAGAAGAAGATAGGATTTGACTCCTACCTGAAGCAAGCAGAAGAACAATCCAAGACCCTGGGTTCACACTCAACACGGTGAAGGACTCAAAGTTGAGTCCAATTAATCTTGTAGTTTTTAAGTGTGATATTCAAGCAGAATAGCAAGGATTACGTGGCCTAAAGGGAAGTCAGCTCAGAGCCGGATGCGTCTTCCCTGTTTATCCTGTCGCCTAAGATACCGCCGCTCCTTCCTTTCTTCGCTCCTATCCCAAGCCGATGGATTCAGTGACCACGCCCCTATCTACCTGCAAGCAGGCGGAGGCTGACAAGGCCGGAACTTCACCCCGGGGGGTTACTGGCAGCTTGTCGCAAAGTACCGCAATTTCGCCCCTATCTACCTGAGACAGGCGGAGGCTACTTGGTACTAGTCAAAGAATCTTAAATTATTCGGCCTGTGATATTTGCTAGGATCAGTTAGAACGTGATATGGAAGACGGGGATTTGGGCTCTACCTTAGGGTGTTCACACACACTCAGGTACCCTCACTCAGCCTGAAAACAAGGTCGGGGATTAATCTCCCACAAACAATTTTCAGATTTTATTCTCTTTTTTTTGGTCAATACTATTAGCAGTCTAGATTTTTAAAGTTAAGTTATCACTTAAATTAGTCCACCACAAAGCACGCCTATCGGACAGTCCTAATTTCCTGTTTAATTTAAGTGAGAAAATCAGAGGGGGAAATCGAGAAAAGCCGATGCACGAAAAATCGATGATGCTATGCTGAGTAGAGAATACTTACAGTGATCCCTTCGCTTTTTTATGCAGGATGCAATACAGAATTGAAATCTTTTTACTCTACATGCAAATGCAAGCGATGAAAAGCCGCTCCTAGACAGGCAGTTCTATTAGCGTGAAGAACAGTTTAATTTTGACTAAGTACTGCGGTCTAGGTGTGTCTTTTAAGTGTATTGTGTGGTCCTATTGATTACAAGCACAAACAATTCCTAGAATGGCTCGAGGAGCCGCTAGTGCAAGCTAAGTTACAATTCACCCACACAGCACACGGGACACAGTTTCACTATCTTTACACACGCGAGATCCCAAACGGGAACCGCTGGAAATGATGCGAAAGAAAAAGAAATAAAATAAAATGTAATTACAAAGCCTCTCTTTCACTCAACAAAAATTTAATTGCTATGTCCTCGAAGCGTCGCCGACTCCTCGCGGTCCTCGCACAAAAAATAAATGGAGGTTAGAGAGTTACAGAAAAATAAAATAATGTTAAAATAAAGGAGAGAAAATAATTACAAGAAAAACCGGGGGTCAGACTACCCGGGGAATGAAAATCAAACACTCAATAATTTTGCTAAAATTTAACCTAAGCCGTGCCTCCCCGGCAACGGTGCCATTTTGACAACGACCCCCGCACCCTATGTTATTTCAGTCAAATTAATGTCCAAATTAAGTTTAATGTGATTCGTTGCAGTCGGATACGAGGGGTTAATCAAAAAAACCACTTATCGATTAATGTGAAGTTACTTTAAAGCGGCAAATTTTTTTACTTGGTGGAGTCCAAGGTCGATCTCAGGGAGGCATCTGTCTCCTTAGGTGAATTTAAGCAAGGATCCGAGTGTTGATTTACGAGGAGTAATTTTTTGGTCTTTTTAATTTTCTATGCAGACTTATGGAGACAATGCAGGCCAATTTAATGTTCAATTTAATTATGATATCAAATGAAGTCCAAAAATTATGAAATTGACCAGATGATTAATGGTGATGAAAATGACCTGCACTAATTTTTTTGGAATTTTTCGACACTAAATAAATTTACTGTGAATTAAATGAACAGACAGGGTGATTTTCAGTATTTAATTTTTAATAAATATCATACCACAATTTTTCCAAGAACTAAAATTTTCCTAGGTGGCTCTAATGATAAGGGACCTAGAAAAATTAACAGAACTTTATTTCACTGTGAAATGAATTAATTAAAATTAATCTAAGAAAATCACTTAACAATTTATTTAGGCCTCTATATGCGTGCAAATGCCATGAAATTTTTATGGTATGCTAAGAATAATGTCCTTAAGCTACTGTGAATTTTTGATGATTTTTGAAGGCACAGAGAATTAACTATAAATCAAAAGGTGTCACTGGGCAAAATATGTCAAAAATTCACCAATTAATTCATTAATAATTCATCTGAACTTACAAAAATATGACACGTGGACCAATAGACAGAGGACAAAATTCCCAACAAAATGCAATTTTTAAATTTGCAAAATGATGTAAAATGCAACCTAGGGATGCGTGCAAACACAGGGGTATAAATGCAATACAGGAAACTAAAATTACAATAAGCAAATATGCAGACAGGGACTAAAATGCAATTACCTATAATGTGGGGGACTCTTGTGCAAAATCTCCACAGGGCACGTGCTCCTCACGTGGGGTCTGCTTCACAGGTGCCTTTTTGCAAATATGAAAAGGTCCAGGGGCCTCTGTGCAATTTACCCAGGCCGCACGTGCTCCTCACGTGGGCGGCCTAGGCTCGGATGGCTGCGGCGGCTCGGAGCGAGGGTCGGGGGCTTTGGAGGTCCGGAGCGAGGCTCGGGTCGACCAAGCCTAGGCTTGGGGCCGAGGCTCGGTCTTCGTCGACGTGGTGGCCTGCGGGCCTTTGGATCAAGATCGATCCAAAGGATGGCGGTGATGACGCATGGCGACGTGAGGAGCCGTCAGATCTGGATAGATCTAACGGTTGTCGATCGGGGCTGAAGATGTCGACGTGGCGTTCTCCTGTTCGTGGGATCAAGGATGATCCTACGGTCTTTGGCAACTCCTGTGGTGAGTGACGCGGCTGATTGCGGGCCGTTCGATCAAGGTGATCGAGCGGCTCCTGGAGCTTCTTCCTCGAAGGCCCTCCGCCTCCTGCGGAGGAGAAGGCGGGGCTCCGGCGATCGGGCTGCTGCTCTGCCCTTCCTTCCCGTCGTCAGTGGAGGTCGATGGCGAGTCGGAGGTGCTCCAGAAGATGCGCGGATGGTCGACGAAGCCTTCGGTGGCCTCAGGAGTGAGCGAGGTGGTCTGGGGCACGGTGCCGGTGAAGCTCGAAGGGAGCTCCGACGAGCTTCCGGCCAGTGAGATGGGTGTACCTGCAGGGGGTTAGCGGAGATAGCCGAAGCGTGCGCGTGCTCGTGGAGTCGTGCTAGGTGAAATGAGAGGCCTAAGGCGGGGCGAGATGGATCCGGTGATCGGGCTCCGCCCAGGTGGCGGAGCTGGCGTCGAGCGAAGGTGGGGTATGGTGATGGACGAAGATAATGGCAGCGCGAGGATCGGAGCTCCGTTGCGGAGCTCGGAGGGACGGAGGTGGAGCGAGAAGACAACGATGGAGGGTGAATTAAATCAAAGAAATCGAAGAAGAAAGTCAGAGGAAGATCAGAGATAAGTGGAGGAATCTACCTGGGGAATGGAGCTCAGGTTTGAGCTCCAGGTCGTCGCTCGAAGGTCGGTAGATGGCCTGACTCGCGGATGGAGGCTGCAGCACGGCGGTGGCGGCCGTGGATCTCGCCGGAGATGACACCCCTTCTTCGCTCAACGATTCAACTAATCGCTGTCACCAATTGGTAGTTCGGAGCTCAGGGAAGCTCTCTGGAGTGGCGGATGGGGGTGAAGTCGGCCGGTGATGGCGTATTTATAAGGTGAAGTTGGTGGCAGTGTTGGCGACGAGGCGAGGTTTGAGGGCGACGTGGGACTTCTATGGTGGAGTTGGTGGAGCGTGAGGGAGCTGGCGAGGGAGAGGGATGAGTGAGGCTCATCGTGGGAGTGTTGGCGGTCGGAGAGGATGGCTGACTTGCATCCAAGAATAGGAAGGGGGCGCCCCTCCCGCAAGGCAAGGGACGTGGGAGAGAGGGGCGCCTGGAGGTAGGAGACGAGGTCTCCACCGTTGGATCTTGTGATCCAACGGTGGTGATCATAGCGGAAGGGGACGTGTAGGATTCGATCAGGGGCTCGGAGATGATGGGCTGTGGTGGAGCCACGTGGCGCGCTCTGCGCGAGGCGTTGACTTGCGGTTAAGATGGAGCACGGGGAAGATCTGACGGCTATGGAATTAGGCGCGCGTGGGCAGATCTGGGCCGTTGGATCTGAAGCGAGATCCAACGGCTGAGGACGCAGGCGGATGAGGCGAGGGGAAGCGGGCCGCGTGGCGCAACCAGATGGCGCCACGTGGCCTGCTTTGAGTGGCTGGAAGAAGAGACACGTGTAGAGAGAAGAGGGAGCCGAATTTGGAAAAACTCAAAACATGAAAGTTGTAGATCTCGATGAGATCTACAAGTTTCATGTTGACCAAAGACGGAGATGAGGTCAAATATGATACATAAATACAAGGATACATAGATATACATATGTAGTGTACAAAGTGGCCCAAAAACCCAACTTTCTCATACAAGCTCCAAATTCAATGAAATTAGTCTCATTTTAAAGGTCTTTTAATGTGTAGTATTCTAAGAGTAAGTAGACCTAATTCGGAGTTTGCATGAGGGCTTTATGTGCATTCTAGTGTACAGGGGTTCTCAGGCTTTATTGGCTATTTTACAAAGGGGATTTTTGGCCTTCTTCCCTATATTATTAACTAAGGAGTACATATCATAGAGTAGTAGTGCATGGGTATTTTACAAGGGATTTTTGGCTTCTTATTTAAATGCAAATGAGCTGCTAAAATGTATGAATTATGAATGTATGCATGAATGCTATTTATGCAATATAAAGGGAAATATGCCTCTATTTTCTCGGGAGCAAGTCTCTATTTTTGACTTTTGAAGTGATGAATCACAGATTCATCACTCACTCATGAGGTATTGGGACCTATCAAATTCCATGCATGGTCGTCGTGCTTTGGAATCATGACAATAATTTAATGTATGATATATGCTTTGGGAAAGCATATGATCGATACCAAATCCCAATGATCAAGATTGAGAAACTTGGTGATCAAACCCTGAAGAAGAAGGTGTAAAATTGATCTTCATCTTCAGGTTGATCATTGGTCTTCCAGTTTGCAGGATGTGCAGGTATTGGGAATACCTGAGGGTGATGTGATCATAAACGATTGTATAACCATGACGCTTCCAGTCCAAGGGAGTGATGAAACATGCCTGGATTTTAGTGACTCCTCTCAGTAGAGAAGTAACTTGATCTTAGTCCATGTGTTGGACATTGATATGAATGTGATTCAGATGTAATGAGAAGATTAAGTATATAGAAGATTAAGTATACGGACTTGATTTAATCAAGCATCTGTAGGAGGTTCGTCAGATCTTGATTTGAGATGTGATCTCAACATCCAAGTCACTATACGTGGAACAATACAATCGCCCTGTCCTTATCTCCAAGTATCTGCGGAGAAAGCACATTATTCTTGAAGGAGTTCAAGAATAATTACTCTGATGAATTTACTATCCAAGCAAGAAGGTCTTGATGATTAAATGAGATTTAATTATCAAGTATAATATGAATAAGATTCATATTGTAAGAATGATTGTCCAAGATAATTAATTGAGATTTAATTATCAAGTATGATATGAATAAGATTCATATTGTGAGAATGATTGTCCAAGATAATTAAATGAGATTTAATTATCAAGTATAATATGAATTAGATTCATATTGTGAGAATGATTATCCAAGATAATTAAATGGGATTTAATTATCAAGGATAAGCAGATCGTGGATAGTGCTATCCATAAAATCTGTGTATATTATAAATGTGATTTATAATATATAACAGAGGGAGAGATTTTTTGTAAATAGCATTTGTTAATTAATAATGTGGATTGGATTCACATTTAATTAATTAATTGGAAATGTAATTTACAAATAGTTTCGGTTGTGAATATGATTCACATATTTTTCAATGGCATGATTGAAATATTCACAAATTAATTTAGACTTGAGACCGGAGGATCTCTAGCTTTAGAGATCTCGTGATCGCAACCACGCTTCGAGAGCTATTTCTAATACTTTGTGGTTTGATGAAACGATCCAAGAATTGTTCTTGTGATCATGTGGTTTCATCATTTGATTTAAAAATTTTTAAATTTTGCTGCACCTTGCGACTAGTGCGACTAGTCTTCCCGATCGCATGAGATGCGATCATCACACTTCCGTGATGCGCTTGAGGATTCTCAATATCTTTCACACCTACCATGGTTCCCTCTACATTGAGAGATGAGTATGACCATAGAGATTGGATGCTACATCACTAGATTTGGTTAAGGAGTCTGATCTCCAATTTTACACACCAGCTTCTGCATGAGTCGTTCATGTGGCATGGGAAGGATTCGGGGATTTGACTGAGAGATGCCCTCTTCATGAGATACCATTGAAAGTGCTAGTGTAGAACTTTTTTGAAGGACTCCAACCAGATATTCAGGGCTTAGTGAGCACCGCATGTGGTGGTATCTATTTGAATATGGATGCCAAGTCTGTTTGGTCCATCATTGAGGGGATGACAGAGAATTCATGAGTTGCAGACTATACTCAGGCATTCCAAAAGGCCCCATATCCACAACACCAACAAGACCATCAAAAGGTAGCACATGTTTTAGATTCTGATTTATGATCCGACATGGGCTTTATTAGTGAGAAACTCACATTAGTCGATGTCATTCAGAAGCAAGTTCAAAATATGCAGTTGGTGGGAGAGCTAGAGAAAATCTCATCACTTCTACAATAGTTGAGTGATCTGATGAAGAATTTTAATGATTTGCAGCAACAGTACCAGCAGTCATTTTCTTCTTCTACTTCTCATCCTATATGGAGATCTTTACCCTCTCCTCCTACCCATCAGATTCGGTATATTCAGAGCGAGCTGACATGTTCCATTGAGCCTCCATAGCTAGATTGGCACGAGGATTCATCCAATGCCAACTCGAGTCAGATCATAAGTCCTGTAGTTTATGATGTTGATCTTTCCTCCACTGTTGAGATCAATAAAACACGGTATGCTCATGTTCAATATCAATAACCAACACACATTACACCTTAGAGCGTACACCACTAGCAGCAACATATTCATCCACAGTATGGACGTCCATCTACACACTTCTAGCACCAACAGCCTTACACGCAGCAACAATCACACCAACATGCATATCAAAGACCACCATATTCTTATCAGTATCCTTCTACACATTCACATTCTTATCATAACAGCAGCATTAGTAGTCTTTTGTTACACCTCAGAGATCTCCTCAACCTATACATCACAGTCGTATCATACTTCTAGGCAGGATATAGAAGAGAGCCAATGACATATTACTTAGATAGAGATATCTGCACAGTCCCTAGCACTGAATCAGATCATGGATATGGTGAGCATGCTTCATACAACACATAGGACTGAGATGGAGCAGGTTGGCCATCATCTGGATGAGTTAGCCACGCCCAAGACCACTCTCCCAGCTCAACCTCAATCCGAACAATAAGAGGCGACACATGGATCAAGTAGACACCACTACAGGTATGGTCACTTTTCTTGAATTTTTATCTAACTTCATTCACCTCAAGAGTGGTAGACACCCATTAACACATGATCTAGAGGAGGAGAGGGCAGATGCCGCGGAGCGAGAGCCGGTCCATGATGATGTCTATCTACATTTTGATGCTGGGAGAACCACCACCACTAGGACCATCATGATGTCCTACTGCCATTCAGGGGAGCAATGCATATACCGTTGATATGGACATTGGCAACTCAGATGATGATACCTTGCCATGCCATATAGACACTCCCGATGATTCTACTTCTTTCCTTATATTCGAGAGTTTTGTACATACTCTTGAGACTCTCAATGTATAAGATAATTCCTTGTGTGATTTGAATAAAGAAAAGAATTTTGTTATTCTTGAGATTGTTCGTTTTCCCAAAGTTTTGTATGGAAAATGAAAGAAAAAAACAAAAAAGAATGATGGCACTCCATAGACACAACAATAATTAAAGATCACATTTTCCTGAAAATTCCATTACATAATGCCTTGGATCACTTTCCTACACTTAAGCAACAATTGAGGAACAAATGTTCCACACATAGGAAAATGAAATCATGAGTTCAGAATCATGTGTTGACCAAGGCTACTTCTTGTGCTATTCAGAACAAGGTACCCAAGAAAAAGAGAGATTCAGGTGCTCAATTTAACATATGCAAGATTTTAGATACAACATTCGATCACACTCATTTAGATAATGCTTCCTCGATCAATTTATTACCATCTTGCTTACTTGATACACTTGAGTTAGGTCCTCTTTACAAATCACGAGCGTTACTTCAGTTTGTAGATCGATTAGTAAAGAAGTGTGTTGAGGAATATTCTCATGACCATACAGGACTTTCAGTTTCCAGTGGACTTTACTTTCTTAGACATGGCATGCCCTATACAGTTATACCTTTCTCCAATCATCTCGGGAGGGTTTTCTTGCAGACCGTGAAGGTCCTTTTATATTATGATTATGGGAGAGTATAATTTCACATAGATAGTGGAGAGGTACACATTGAGATGGTGAGAGGATGTAGCAGTCCCAGATCTGTATTGTCATTCACTTCAGAGGACATAAGTCTTGCATATGATTGTCAGCACATAGATGAGACACGGTCTCATGATCTTGAGATTGTTTATTTTGCTACCCACTATATCCTACATGAGGATGGGGTAGATCCTATGGTACACAGTTCTCCAGATGATTGTTCACATGAAAATACATAGATTATTTAAGGACCAGACTAGAAGTAAGTTACACCAGACATCTCAGTGCCACATATTGGGAGTTCACGTATTCCAACATGAGAGTCGGTTGATTACATTTCAGAGATCATATAATCTATTCGGCATAGCGAGTCTGATGGTGTGATGGATACATGTATAGACACCTTCTCTAGTCTGACTCTAGAGACATATACTACAGTAGAGAGACCTATGCCATGTACATCGTTTACTTACAGAGGCAACTATACTTGGACAACTAGGGATCAGTATGCACTTACACAACAAACGATTCCGTAGAACCATGGTTGAGGTGATCTACTTTGTATAGGATTTATGTCTACTCGTTCACTTCATTTTGCCTTGTACAAAGACTTGTGGGCCATTCGATTTTCTGGATTACACCATCAATTGCATAATCTTCTTAGATCCCAATCATCCCCATTTTTTGCTCATCTTTACACTTAGGATACCAGATCCTACGTATAGGGGGCCCGATTATCCGTTGATTTGAGTTTTTGATTTTGTTCCTTTTATTTTCTATTGTTTTCCTTTCTTTTACACCAATCATCCATCCATAATTTTTGGCCACATTCTTTTCTATACTTAAGATGTGTGATCTTAAATATATGGTGGACCGAGTTGTTTCGTTGATTTCGTTTACTCTTCTTCTTCTTCTGTTCTTTACTTTTTATATTCTCTTTCCTCAGTCACCTCATTTATGTTTTCCACTATACTTATGATAACCATACCGTAAGTATAGGGGGGCGATTGACTTCTATTATTTTATTATTTTCACACACTTTTACTTAGCATGAGTTATGTCCTCCTTTTTCTCTTTTCATGCTATGAGGACATAGCACAAGCTAAGTAAAGGGGGTATGTATATATTGTATACATATTTCTATCCATAACTCGTACTTTTATGTATTTTCAATATCTATAAAATCCATAAAAGTGGGTAAGGTTTAAATTAAAATCTATTTATTAATTATTTATAAAATTCTTATAAGTAAGTAAAATATATTTAAAATTCTTATTTAAAATTTTTAATTTAAAATTTGTATTTAAAATATGTACATAATCTGTATAATACTTATTTAAAATCCTCTTTTTTATATATGTGTAAATAATTTAATCTTTAAATTTTTGTATAATAAACTTGTAAATACAATAATTATTTAATACAAATAAAATATTGGTAATTTATGTAAAGTTCTTGTAAATATGCTTTGTATAAAAATTTCAAAATCCATTAGAAATACAAAGTCCTAAAATTAATAAAAAATTGTAAAATATTTAAAATCCATAAAATGAGTAAAATTCAGACAAATGTACTTCATAAAAATATGGTTGCATTTGCATTAGCATTTTTAGAATAAATTTGATTTCTCGAACTAAATATTGGGAATAGTCTAAAGGATAGAGCTTGATTATGAGTTCGACTTTCATTGTAAGGAGCCTAAATAGGAACTGGAATTTAGGCTCTTCAGGTCTTTTCTTAATTCTTCGAGTTCCATGAGACCATGTTCGGAATTCAACTTAAACTTGCCTAGGTAGAACACTTGGTGTCATCCATTTAACTCTCCAACAGTGAACCCATTTCCGACACATACACTTTGCACTTAACTCGACTTTCATTGGGTTGCAAAGGGTAATTCATTTTATTTATACATTTTCATCCTTGTCTAGTGGCGCAAACCTCTAAAGATGGGAGTTGTGAGGTTTTAATAAAGCTTCAGATGAGTAAAGGATCTGCTAGCATATTTTTTCCAAGACCCCAAAATATTTACGGAAAGAAAAGAACGTTGAGACACAAAAAGATTGATGTTGTACTAGCAACATTACACTACTACTAAAAAGAAGCCAACCACCAAATACAAATATGATCACAATGGTCCAAGCTTCCAGAAAAGCTTGTACATCTTAGTGGAGACTTAGCTAAACCAGTTGGGCTTCACAAGGAGATGTGACTACACTGATCACACTCCAGTTATTTTCTTATTCTTCTATAATCTCTCTCTCTACTCGATTGTAGACACAACACGACCTGACCTTAGAAAGAAATACCCCCTTCCTAGAGAAAAGAGTAGCCTGATGAGGAACCATTGGGTATGTATTATTGGCATTGGTGGTTTCTTTTGTTGTTTATGTACGAAGAGCTAACACAATTCACATAGTACAAATTGAATTCGAAGTTGGGAGAGTTAGAGATATGGATAAGTGGATCTGAGCTCTCTATTGAGGTGAAACTGAATAAGGATTGTGGAACTTGAGGACGGTTAGGATAAAAATACTACTCATAGTTAAGGACATGACAAAATGCTTGTTTAAGGCACAACCAAGCTCCATCCTTTGTCTTTTCTCATGAATTGATTTAGGAAAACAAATTCAATCTAACTTTCTTACTTTTTCCTTATTTTTCAAATAAGTGTTTGCTAAGGGACTAGCAAAGTTCAAGTATAGGGGGTTGATGTATCCGTGATTCATTAACACTTCTTGTGAATTTTGTCTAAAAAACAAATGCATGTAAATATCCATTAATTTACACATCTTAACAAAGTTTCCTTCATGAATAAAAATGCATTTTTATGCATTATAAACATGTAAATAAATAAAGGAACAAAAAGAAAGAAAAGAAAAGAGGTAGACTGTAAATTTCTATATATGTATAGTAGAACTAATAAATAAAAATCTAGTTGAAAGATATATTTATATAATCTACCCCGAGACTAAACAAGCATGGATTGATTAAAAACAATAGAGTATGGGGAGATAAGGAATAAAATGATAAAATAATCGATTCTGATATCACACGTTATTCCTTATTTATTTATTATTAACCAAAACTTCAATGAAATTTAATTAATTCATTTGTATATATTTTTCACCAAAATCTTCTCCTATGTATTCATAAATATACATATGTGTGTGTATAAATCATAAAAAATCCCAACCTATGTATATGCTAAGAAATTCGGCCTACAAATTATCTATTTCTCAACTTCTGAACATCATAACTTCTTCGTATGAACTCCAAATTCACTCTACTCACCTTTAAAGTTCATAAAATATTATTCTCTAATTAATGAAGGTGATTTCACTAAAATTAAAGACCATTTGCAAAAGGTTGATTTTGGGACCTAATGACAACTAGGTTTCTAGGCTATTTATTTTATTATGTATAAAGTATTTATAGTGTCGTTGATTTTATAATTTTTAATTTTTTTTGATATTTTATATTATTAATAAAAAATTTCAGAATTTAAAAACCTCATTTAATATTTTCAATAATTCAAAAAATATCCTAAATTATAAATGAATTTGTAATGTGGAACATATATCTGTATTTATTAATATATATAAACAAATTTATTAATAACACTAAAAATTCACATACCTCATATTTACTATTATATTAATTAATAAAATATAAAATTAATATATTATTTATCAAGTTACTGAATTAAAAATAAATCACTTATTTTTTAAATATACTTAATAAGTATTTATTAATATTATATTTATAATTCATAAGATATATATTATTTGTAAAACTAAATAAATTATTCACATTTCTTGTTTTTATAGATATTTAAAATAAGGGATTTTTACCAGGTAGACCCTATAGTCATTGTCAATTACCTCTACGACCTTTGTCCATCCCCTCCGGAGATGATCCAGTGCATGAGTCAGTTTGCGAGATCCTCAGGAACGAGTACAACTAAGAACCTACATCGCCCTACATCTTCGATGACATAGAGGCCCAACTGGGCCTATCAGTCCTCACATCTTTAGGACAATCGGAAGATGAGGATGACGAGTTAGACGAGTCTTTTGCCGATTGCATGGAAACATTTGACGATCCGACTCCGGAGCTGAATAACTTGGTGGCAGTTATCATAGAGAAAGATCCAGCCATTTCCAACACCGAGCCAGATCAGATTGAGCCAGACTTCTTAGACGATCACACTATTCCTGAGCTCAAACCTTTACCCACAACATTAAAATACACCTTCCTTGCAGATCAGGACAAGAAATTTCCGGTCATCTTCAGTTCACGATTGACCGAGGAGCAGGAATCTCGCTTGCTAGAGATCCTGGAGAAAAACTGCAAGGCAATAGGCTGGAGCATTTCCGATCTCCACGGGATAAATCCCGCTCTGTGTTCGCACCATATCTACTTGGAGAATGAAGCCAAACCCTCTCGTGAATTCCAACGCCGTTTGAATCCAAATTTACGAGAGGTCGTGAAGAAGGAGATAGAGAAATGGTGCAACGCGTTTTTCATTTACCCAATCTCCGACTCTAAGTGGGTGGCCCCAATCCATGTTGTCCTGAAAAAGTTGGGAATTCAGACGACCACCAACGAGGACAGAGAGGAGATCGTGACGTGAGTGCCCACGTTGTGGTGCGTCTGTGTGGATTATAGACGCCTGAATGCCGCGACGAAGAAGGATCATTTCCCCCTGTCATTCATCGATCAGATTCTAGAGAAACTAGCGAGGAAAGAATTCTTCTGCTTTTTAGATGGGTTCTCGGGCTACAATCAAGTAGCCATAGCTCCGGAGGACCAGGAAAAGACCACATTCACATGCCCCTTTGGTACATATGCTTTCAGCCGCATGCTTTTTGGGTTATGCAATGCTCCAGGTACTTTCCAAAGGTGCATGATTGCTGTATTCACCGAAATGGTCGGCGAATTCCTGGAAGTCTTCATGGACGACTTCTCAGTCCACGACGATTCCTTCGATTCCGATCTTAGGAATCTGGACCGCGTCCTCAAAAGATGTTGTGAGGTTAATCTGGTGCTCTCCTGGGAGAAAAGTAACTTCATGGTGACGGAGGGTATAGTTTTGGGGCACGTCATCTCTAAGAGAGGAATGGAGGTTGACCCTGCCAAGGTGGATGTGATCAGACGACTCCAGCCACCAACCAACGTCAAACAATTGTGGTCGTTCCTCGGGCATGTTGGATTTTATCGGAGATTCATTAAGGATTTTTCTAAGATTGCCCGACTGCTAACTGAGCTTCTAGGAAAAGACATGGAGTTTATTGTTGATCACAAATGTCTTGAGGACTTTAAGCTATTGCAAGGAATGATAATGGACTCACCTATCCTACAAGCCCATGATTCGTCTCTACCTTTTGAGATCATGACGGATGCCTCAGACTTTGCTGTGGGGGCTGTGTTAGGACAGAGAAGGGATGGCGTCCCGTTCGCAATTCACTACACAAGCAAAGTGCTTGACATCGCTCAGCGTAACTATACAGTTACGGAAAAGGAAATGCTTGCGGTAGTATTTGCCTTGGACAAGTTCAGATCTCACTTAATTGGATCCAAGGTAATCGTGTTCACTAACCACAAGGCTCTACGATATTTGATGGAGAAGAAGGACGCGAAGGCACGTCTTCTTCGGTGGATTTTACTTATCCAGGAGTTTGATTTGGACATCCGTGATAAACCTGGAAAGAAGAATGTAGTGGCCGATCATCTCTCTCATCTCGAAGATCTTAATACTTCTGAGGATTCACTAACTCGAGACTCCTTGTCTAACGAATCAATTTTTGTTGTCGACTCACTCCCATGGTATGCCAATATCGTGAATTATCTTGTCTCCAAGAAAGTTCCCAAAGATTGGCCCAAGAGCCACATCGACCGACTGAAGTCGGACGCTAGACACTACCATTGGGAGGATCCGATCCTTTTCTTTGAAGGACCGTATTGTGTCTGGAGACGGTGTATTCCTCAGGAGGAATACCAGAGTGTCCTTTCTTTATGCCACAACTTAGAGGCAGGAGGAAACCACTCCGGGAAGAGGATCGCATGGAAGGTACTTCAGTGTGGCTTTTACTGGCCGACTCTCTTTCGCGATGCCACCGCCTTCGCGAAGTCGTGCCAAGTATGTCAGATAATGGGAGGAACCGTTGGTTCCAAGGATGAGATGCCGATGCATCCTGTCATCATTTGTGATGTCTTTGACGCCTGGGGCATCGATTTCATGGGCCCATTCCCTGTTAGCCACGGGTTCGAATATATCCTTCTTGCGGTAGATTATCTATCCAGATGGGTGGAGGCTATCCCGACCCGAGCCGCAAACAGCAGGACTGCCTGTAAATTCATCATAGAACACATAATCTCTAGGTTCAGGATCCCGAAAATGATGGTATCTGATGGGGGTAGCCAATTTGTGAATCGGGAGGTGAAGAAACTCCTGAAGGACTACGGCATTGAACACCGTGTCGCTAGCCCTTACCACCCACAGACTAATGGTATGGATGAGGTGTCGAACCAGGAGGTGAAAACTATATTGCAAAAGCTTGTCCGCCCATACAGGAAGGACTGGTCTCAGATCTTGGATCAAGTCCTCTGGGCGTATCGGACAGCTTACAAGACACCGTTAGGAACCTCCCCATTCCGAATGGTATTCGGAAAGCCGTGCCATTTGCCCGCAGAGTTAGTGCACAAATCAGAATGGGTAATCAAGAAGGTCAATTGGAACACACACCTTGGGCAGAAGCAGAGAGAATTGGATATGAACGAGCTTGTGGAAATCAAAAACCATGCATATGATAACAGTTTGGTGTACAAGGACAAGGTGAAGCGTTGGCATGATAGATATATCAGACGAAAGACCTTTGTTCCTGGACAGAAGGTATGGTTGTTCAATGCTAGGCTAAAGATCTTCCAAGGCGAGTTGAAGTCCAAGTGGACAAGCCCATTTGTCGTCCGTACGGTGCATGATAGTGGATGTGTCGAGATCTCAGATCTCGCAGATAACACACCGACATTCCTTGTGAATGGACAGCTGTTGAAGCACTTCGTCGAATCCAATGAACAGTTAGTCCATGTTGAGGAGATTGTATTCATGCGCGAGACAGATTCAACAGATACACCTCGAGCTGCGTATGAGACCTTGCAGCAGTGAGCTCCACCCATCCACAGCATCTCGAAAGATTCAGACCGACTCATTTGTATATATCATCGTTCTTGTACATCCTATCCTTTCTCCCCCGCAACTCTAGTAACTATCCCCACCTCATTAGATAACTATCTTGGACTATACTTAGGATGACCAGATCCTAAGTATAGGGGGGATGAGTCACCTGAGATGGTTCTTTGTACATTCTCCAGATCACATTGGTCCTCATACTCACTTCCGTCCTATACTTAAGCTGACCTGAGCCTAAGTATAGGGGGGACCGATGCCCGCATTGTATATTCATCCACTTCTCTTCTTGACCTCGTCCGCCCCACTTTTTTGACTTTATTCTTCACTTAGGCTGCTAGAGCCTAAGTATAGGGGGGTCGGTCGATCTCTATTCATTTTTCCTTCTCTTTAGCTCTCCTACGCTTAGCACGAACTATGTCTTTTTCCTCGCTCTTCGTGCTCTGAGGACATAGCACACGCTAAGTATAGGGGGGCGTGTATATATTACATATATACTTTACCCATAGCTCGTACTTTCGCGTATTTTTGTATATATTTTACAATAATTACGTGTGGGTAAAAATTGAAAAAAAATTTTGTTTACTTATATACTTTATAACACTTATACAACTCTTGTAAATTGATGTAAAATAGGAGGTATACCCAAATAAATGATGAAAAATGAAAATTAGGCTTCTTATTTACTCTTGCATATCATCTTTGTATCTAAAAGGCAAAGAAAAAGAGTCTTGCATTTTCATTCATCTTCATAGCATGATATATGCATCTCACCTACATATCTTGCATATGCAAGGTGGAAAGCTAGTGGGTTCTGAACCAAGTTATGAGTAGATATTGAGGATAGACTTGATTTGACCTTAATCCTCCTAATTTCAGAGGAACCTTATAGGAACTGGAGTTAAGATTTCTCAGGTCAAGTGACTTAATTCTTTGAGTCTGAGTCTATGTTCACATGTCATCTTGATTAGTCTAAGTAGAATATCTCGTGCATACGCAGGTTTCTTTTAGATAATGACCTAACTTGGACAAGCACAATGCACGTAGCTCTTCATTGATGAGGTGGTGAGGAGGTAGAATCCTTTAGCTTGGCGTAGCACACGTGTGGAAACATCCGTCCTCCTCTAGGGAGGGTAGTGCATCTCAACCTAGTCTGGTGGTGTTGACATCTAAGGACAGGATGTTGTGGGTTGCAATAATGCTTCAAAAGAGGGATAGTCTACTGACTCAAGAGGAAAAACTCCTGATGTACATGCTGCACTATGTATGAGTTTGAAAAAAAATTGCAAAAACTCCAAAAAATCAGACAGGTCCAAGTGAAAATAAAATACCTGTCGGAGTCTGTATATTAGCAAAGAAATGCAGCTGGATGACTTGGCTACACTGGTCAGGCATCCCGGGATAGGTAGCTACACTGGATACCATCTATTCTTTTCTCTACCCCCTCCTTTTGAGTTGGTCGCACTTGAACTTAGAACGGAATACCCTGCTCCTCGAGGAAAGAGTTACTGGACCGGGTTATTGAGTTACCTTGTTAGATGAGGCTGGTTCCGAGTCATTTCTGATGTGGAGAGCTATATCTCACTTACACAGTACAAGTAAGAATCATAGTCATCAGAAATTTGCGTTAGAGGATTTGTTTTGACCTGACTATTGAGGAGTCTTGAATAGAAGACTTGTGGAACTTGAAGTCTGTTAGGTCTTAAGTTCAGGTCCAAATAAGGTTCCGCCACACAATTAATCCAAAGGTCGAGTCAAGCTCCATTTTTAACTTTTGTTCATGACCTTTGTATGGAACCCAAAATCATTTCACTCTTGCATTTCATTTAGTTGCTCGGGGACAAGCAAGGTTTAAGTATAGGGGGTTGATGAATCTATGATTCATCACTCTAAAAGTTAAAAATAGAGCCTTGTTCCCGAGTAATTAGAGGCATATTTCCCTTTATAATGCATAAATAGCATTCATACATGCATTCATAACACATGCATTTTAGCACTCCATTTGCATTAAATAAGAAGCCAAAATCACTTGTCAAGTATTCACCTATAAAAATAAGCTCTCCCTTATATTATGTACACCTGTAGTTAATATAAGGAAGAAAGCCAAGAATGTCCTTTGTAAAATAGCCAATAAAGCCCTAAAGCCCTTGGACCATAAAATGCCCATAGATCCCTCATACCAACTCCAAAATAGGTCTACTCACTTTCAGATTAATACACATTAAAAGACCTTTAAAATGAGACTAGTTTCATCCAATTTGGAGCTCGTATGAAAAAGTTGGGTTTTTGGGCCTCTTTGGATACTACATATGTGTATATTTGTATCTTTGTATTTTTGTATCATATTTGACCTCATCTCCGTCTTTGGTCAACATGAAACTTGTAGATCTCTTCAAGATCTACATCTTTCATGTTTTGAGTTTTTCCAAATTCGGCCTCCTCCTCTCCCTAAATTCATTTTTATTTTTCAGCCAATCACAACTGGCCACGTGGCGCCCTCTGGTTGCGCCACGCGGCCCACCCCCTTGACTCATCCGCCTGCACTCTCAGCCGTTGGATCTTCATCCAGATCCAACAGTGGAGCCGCCTCCACGTAAGCCTTAAATCTCCACCGTCTGATGATCTCCAGGTCCTCATCTGATCCGCCCGTTCGCGCCTCTTTCAAAGCGCGCCATGTGGCGCATGTTGCTCCCTTGGATCATGCACGCCACCCCTCCATCACAACCATTCATTCCGCCTCGCATATCAGCCACCCGCTCGCACCTCGCCTCCGTTGCGCCATGTGGTCGCTCCACGTCCCTCTGATCAAGCCACCCCAGATGTGATCCACACCGCTCACGCACGCCACGCCACCGACGCGCCACATGGCGAAATCACATCCTCAGATCACCACGCCTCGATCAGATCTCGCCCGCTCCATAGCGATTAGATCTGGGCCGTTGGATCACAAGATCCAACAGCCACGACCTCGTCTCCTACCTCTGGCACCCCTCTCTCCCATGATCTCCGCCTTGCGGGAGGGGCAGCCCCATTCTATTTTCTGCAGCTCTCCCTCCACCGTCGACGACCACTATCACCTCCACGATCACCCCCACTCGTCTCTCATCTTCGCCAGCCACCTCACTACCCACGTCGACCGCCAGCGACGCTCCACGAACTCCATGAACCTCGCCCCATCACCAACCCGGCCGTATACTTCTCCCTTTAAATACTCGAGCACCGGCCATCGTCACGCCCATCCGCCACCCCCGAGAGATCCCCTGATCTCGGAGCATCCGATTGGTGACAGAAATCGAGCTAATCCTTGAGCGAAGACCGGGATCTTCTCCGACGAGATCCGCGGTGCCACCTCCGTGTCGCAACCCTCCTCCGAGTGGTTGCTTGAGCTCGGGACCTTACTGATCCCTCGAGCGACGATCTGGACCTCAAATTCGAGCTCCAAACCCCAGGTAATCCTCTCCATCTTCCTCTGATCTTCGTTTTGATTTCTCTTTACTTTCTCGCATTTAATTACACCTCCATCATCTTCTCGCCTCGCTTCCACTTCGCCGAGCTCCGCGACAGAGCTCTCATCCTTGTGCCGTACTTCACAGCCTCCGACGACTCAACCCATCTTTCATCAGCTCCAGCTCCGCCACCTGGGCGGAGCACCGTCGCTGGACCCCCTTTGCACCGCCTTAGGCCTCGCACTCACATCCCCACATCTCCACGAGTGCTCCACTTGCTTCGGCTATACCACTAACACTTGCAGGTATCTTCTCGTTCATTGACTGGAAGTCCGCCGGAGCACCTATCGAGCTTCGCCGACACGGAGCTCCGACGCCCCTCTCCAGCTCCTGAGACCTCCAGACGCCTCGCTGCACCACCGCGTATCTTTTGGGATCTCTCCGAGTCCTCGGAGAGCTTCACCGACACCTGGAAGGATGGGCGGAGCCAAGGCCTCGTCGTCGGAGCCCCGTCAACTCCTCCGCAGGTGGCGGAGGACCATTGAGGGAGAAGCCCCAGCTACCGTTCGATCATCTGATCGAACGGTCCTTACCTCACCACGTCATCGACATCTGGAGCACAACAACAGCCGTAGGATCATCTGTGATCCCACGGACAGGAGCAAGCCACGTTGCCACGACCGGAGCAGCACGCCGCCGTTGGATCTCTCTTTGATCCTACGGTCCATCGACAGCAACGTTGCTACACTCAGCCATCGTTGGATCACTCCAGATCCGACGGTCACTGCTTCACCACATCGTCATCAACATCAGCCGTTGGATCACTTTAGATCCAACCGTCCAGAGCACACCGCGTTTCCCTGGTCTGAGCCTCTACCCCAACCTCTAGGCTCGGACCACCCGAGGCTAGCCGAGCCTCACTCCAGACCTCCAAGAGCTCCCGAGCCAAGCCCTGAGCCTCCGAAGCCGCCCGATCCTAGGCCGCCCCACGTGAGGAGCACGTGCGGCCTGGGTATTTTGCATAGAGGCCCTGAGAACTTTTCAAAATTACAAAAAGGTCCCTGTAAAGCGCCCCTACGTGAGAAGCACGTGCCCAGTGGAGAAATTGCATTCTACCCCCCAGCATTATAGGTAATTGCATTTAAGTCCCTGTCAGCATGTTTCTTTTTATGTAATTTTATTTTCTGTATTGCAAAAACACCCCTGTCTTTGCACGCATCCCTAGGTGTCATTTTGCATCATTTTTAATTTCTAAAAATTGCATGTTGTTGAGTATCTTGTCCTCTATCTGTTGTGATACATGTCTTATTTGTATGGAATCAGTAGAATTTTTAATGGATTAATTGGTTGATTTCTGTTATATTTTGCCCATCTAGACCTTTTAATTGATAATTAATTCTTTATATCTCCGAAAATTCTCAAAAAATAACAGTGGCTCTAGGATAGTTAACTTAACCTTGCATAAAAATTTCATGTCATTTGGACTCATATCAAGGCCTAAATAAATTCTGTAGTGATTTCCTTAGTTTAATTTTAATAGGTTCATTTCACATCAAATTTAAGGTTTGACAATTTTTCTAGATTCCTTATCATTAGATCTATCTAGGATAATTTTTGTTCCTGAAAAAAATGTGATTTGATATTTATTAAAAATAAATTAGTGAAAATCACCCTGCCTACATTTTTAAATCACAGTAAATTCATTTAGTGTCTAAAAATTCCAAAAAAAATTAAGGTAGATTAATTTCATCATAATTCATCATCTGGCCAATTTTCATAATTTTTGGATTTCATTTGATACCTTAATTGAATTAACTTTAAATTGGCTTGATTTTTGCATGTGTCTGCATAAAAAGAAAGGGAACAAAAAAATTACTCCCCGAAAATCATACACTTGGAAAATTGCTAAAAATCTACCTAAGGAGACAGATGCCTCCCTGAGTTCGACCTTGGACTTCACCAAGTAAAAAATCTGCCGCTTGAAATTAACTCGAATCTAATTTAAGTGGTTTTTGAATAGCCCTCTCGTTATCCGACTGCAACGAATACTTATAATTAATTTGGACATTACTTTGAATGAATTAACATAGGGTGCGGGGGCGGTTATCAATGGCTACATCATAACCCTAGTAGGTGTGCATCTCACCTTAAGGTACTTCTTAAATGTAGGATTACTAGTCACATACTCCTCAAAAGGCACCTTAACTATGACATTCTCTTTACAAAACCATGCCATTTCAACATCATCTTTCTGAATCTTCTTAATGATGTGATCTATTATCGTTAGAGCAGGAGGGAAAGGGATTGAAGCAACAAAAGAAGAAGAATCAGACTCATAAATTGAAACATGTTTCTTTGTAGGGTAAATCACAATTCGGGTTCCCATCTATGGGTCCGATCTCAAAATGGGTCCCAATCTTTAAATTGTAACGATTCGGGTCCCAGGGCCATTAATGTAGGGAACGTTTTGGGGCTAATGACGAGTATACCCTTGTTTAAAAGTTGGAACCCACCCCTCATTCCCTTCCCAACAAGGGCATATTCGTCATGAACCCCAAAATTTTCATTTCCTAAATGGTCCTGGGACCCGAATCGTTACAATTTAAAGATCAGGACCCATTCTGGGATTGGACCCATAGATGGGGACCCAAATTGTAATTTACCCTTCTTTGTATTCAATGAAATCTTGTTCTTCATACATGAATCTTTGTCGTACAACTTGGAGTTAAAAATAAAATTGTCTACTACAGGTTGAGGAATATCTGTCGTTGGAATATTCTCCTCAACATAAGGTGCAAGGTCATCTGTAGACTCTGAATCAACATCTCCATTCGCTCGTGTTCTTCTCCTCATCCTCTCTCTACCTTGAGATGATCTCGTCATTCTCTTTTGAAGGGGTTGTTGTGTCTGATCCATGTCTTCTTACACCACTGAAGTCTCCTCAGAAGAGCCTCAGAGTTATCCCTCTCCATGTCCCTTACCTAGTCAGGTACGACCTCAATACTTTCGCTCATGATTGACATATGGTTAGCATTATCAAATGGAAGAATATCATGCTCAAATTGTAGTGAATCAAAGAAGTATACCTGACCATGTTGCTGGTATGTCTTGTTCGGGCTATTGGGGTTAGCCTGAACATGGGCGAGAATGGAAGTAGAAGGTGCAGACTGCTGGTCTTGCCAATCGGATAAGCAGTTGATGTCAAACGATCCCTACGTAACCAGTCATCCATAATATCGATTAAATCATTTTCTTCTTTGTTAAATCTACCAAGGGCTATAGTCATAGTTATCCTCCTATTCAATTACTTCAACCATTTCTGAACACCTCATATAATTTCCATGGTATACGACAGTTTGATTATCTATGGACGATTCCTCGGCCAATACCCCTTCCAACGGGTTTCGAAGATACAAATTCTCCTTTTCTATTGGACCACAAACTGAACGGGTTAAATCCACGAGTCAATTGAGAAGTTCAATTGAGGAGTATAGTATGCCTATTTATTTCTGATTCGAAGACCCGTATTTCTAGGAATCGACTCTATTCTCTCAAATTATTTCTCTTTATTAAGAAAAGGTAACAAAGATAAAATACGGGCTTGTTTTATAGTGATAGTAATTAATCGTTGTTGTTTCAAGGTCAATCTATTTACTCGTCTAGATAATATTTTTCCTTGTTCACTAATAAATCGACTAATTAAAGTCATGTTTCTATAATCAATTCGAATTCATGTAGGAATGAAGATTCTCGAGAATCTACCGCTGAAAATCAATAGGACCTAATGAAGAGGAATGTTGTGATGAAGAAGGGAATAGTGAAGATTGGCCTTGATGGCCCTCATATTGTTGATGTGGGTATGACTGAAATGATGGGCTATGTTGTCCCGATTGGTAATGTTGCTGACACCCATACTGTTGCCTTGGTTGTTGGTAGTGGTAGGATTCAATGCTCTATTATGAAGGAATGGTTATAGGGTTGAAGCTGGTGTTATGGAAGGTCAGGAGACACTGGTAAGACTGACAGTCCCCCATCCATGCCTGTCTGTTGGCAGGATCTTCAGTATACTACACACCATTCACTTCCCACGCCTGAGGAGGCTCCTCCAAGACTATCTCCTACAATTGGGGTGGCCATGAAATCGGCTTCTCCTAACATGATGCACTCGTTATATAGGAGCAGCAGATATAGACATGACATCTATCTTCATCTTAGATACGTTCTCAGCTAAATCCTCCATCTGCTGTGGCAACTTGGAAAACTCTGTAACTCGCTCATTTTCTTATCAAATCGCTTGACTAATGTCAACTTATTAGCAATTGTTGCCATACTAGGAATCAAGTCCTAGGTGATATCGACAGCAACTTTCTTTCCCCTCTCCTTGGATAGGAGTGAAAGAAGGGACTAAGTGTATGTCCCACTGACAGTCTCTGAGAAGTTTTTCTCCACCATCTTCTCGAATACCTTCCATACAACATCTGCACCTTGTGAAGTATAGTTTCCCCCACTAGCAGTGCTCACTAACCATGCATCTCAGGGTTGAGACCGCTATACAAAGATTAGACCAGAATGACTATCCATAGCAAGACATGGACACTTTTGCAGGAGGTCCTTGAATCTCTCCAATGTATCAAAAAATTGCTAATTAGGCAACTTAGAGAAACTCGTGGTGTATGTCCTCATATGATTAGTTCTACTGAAACGGTAGAACTTCTTTAAGAACAAGTCCCTTAACTAGTTGTCGGTAGTTACAACTACCCCAAGGTTTTTCAACCAGTAGTCCGTATTATCTCCCAAGGAAAATGGCAGTGCTTTGAGCCTTATATAGTCCACACTAATCATAGGATGCCTAAGATTATCACAAACTAACTCAAAGTCCCTAAGGAATGCATAAGGTTCTTCAAGGACATTCCCATTGTATTTCGACTACAATGTTATGAAATGTAGTTTTAACTCTTACTTTATCTGTGCTTGGGTTAGACATAACACTTTATGAACTCTATACTGCCTAGGGTTGTATGTCGCATCCATCAATGCATATGTACCCACACTAAGTTGACATATCTAGCTCTAAATACTGCATTTTGTTGCTCGAATGCTGCCAACCTTGCTGGTATCATATGTAGTGGATCATCACGTTCTTCCTCATCATTATTTTTCTTTGTAGATGTCTTCTATAAATCTTTTGAGGTTTCTTCATAAGAAAATGGGTTTAAATTACAAGAAGAGGTGGAAATCAAACCGAACTCACCGAGGCGAATGTTTTCCTCAATGAGAAGGGAAGAGAGAAAGGGATTGGTAAGTGTGTGACCATCACTTAAGTGAGTGCCCTGGACTCAAGATGGTCATGAGTCCATGGAGGTCTAGGAAGTGAGATATCATGGACCTCAGAAGATGTAATTCTTTTGGGAGTTCAACTAGAGGTTCGCGAAGTCCAAATAAATTTCCCCCAACTATTCATCTTCGATTTCAAGAGAACTCATATGAGCATGATGAATCATTGAGATGCTAGTACTACAGTTGCACTTGAATGTGTGGGAATAAGCACACACACAAATCAAACACAATACAAACCCTTTATGTTCAACAACTTCATTTGTAAAGGATGTAAGAGTTCGGCGAATTATCTTTTTTATTTTAGTTGTTGGTAGAACAATATTATGAGTTCATTACATACATGATGTCACCTTACACCCATAGGTGCTCCTTATGGCTCCCAAGCAAAAAGATGATTTTCTTAGGTTGTTAGGTTTCAGTATCACACCTTTAAGAAAAATACCAGGCTTACACAACCAAAACATACTTCTCAGGTTGAAGACAAGCGCTTGCAATTCCCAAATCAACGAGAGTCGGAAATGGAGACTTAGGGGGAAAGTCCTGGGATTTGAGCTCTAACCATAGAGGCTTCATCCTCACCCACTATGTCTAGGGGTAAGTACCTATGTACAATGAGGGCTTTATGAATTCGTAATACAAGTGTTCATTTTATTCCAAGTTAATTTAATCGACTTGATCAGTTCAGACCTAATTTTATAGTTTATGGTTATCATTGAAATTAATGTGAACACATTAGAGTAATCGCCAAATGAGCAGTGCCTTTTCCTTCAATCTTAAGCTATGAACTCAATAGAAGGGAGTCAGAGAATAGAATGTAGGCGACGAATCAATAATGCATGTAATCATTAGGAATGCTTATAGTGACTCCCAGCACACTCCACATGGATGCATAACTGAATTTCTAAAATCTAATTAATATAATATGCAAGCCGAAAAGCAACAGCTATAACATAAGTTCTATTAACGGAGAAGAAATTGAATTCAGATTTAGCTAAGTAGAGCATAGTTATGCACGTCTAATTAATGAATCTAAAGATTTGTTAGTGTGGCTTAATTTACGATTAGCACATATAAAAGGACCTAGATAAAATTTCTAATTGTGTGCCTGATCCTAAATTATGCCACTCAAGTCGAGCCCCACCCTCGAAGATGATGAAACATGTCTCAACACACTGAACTTAAAGAATTAAACCGTCTCTTTTTTACAAACACGAGCTCTTGAACAAGATTCACTGTAAATAGATAATTATATTACACATAATAATTACAACACCAATTAATTACACAATTAACTACTTAACTAGTTACACTACACAATAGTTAACATCTCCTACTAAAGGTTGCTCCTTTGATCTTCTCTCAGTCGAGCTCCGAGCTCATCGCCTCCGCGTTAACTCTATTGAGTTTGCTCCATGGGCCCTGCCAAAATAAATTATAGATTAGAAATTTCAAAGAGATAATACACTATTTAACAATGCATATAGACGAACTAAAAAAACAAACAAGTCAACAATGCTATGAAAAGTCAACACGAAGAACACTTAACTAAAATTTTGCTAAAAATCACCTAATAAGATATTTAAACCTAATTAAATATACTAATAAAGCCATGTCTCAAACAATGATTCCATATAATTAAGCACCAAGTGGCTATGTTAATTGTATTGTATTGTATTGTAGTATGACCATTTAACAATTTATCAGAATCGAGCGATACTCTATGTGAAGAGGGATCGATTTAATTTAACCAGGATAAGTCTAGGGTCAAACAGAAGGACGCAATATATTAGTTCATCAAGTTAGACTTTAAACACCTATATTAAGTTATTGAATAGTGATATTTAGGTCAAGAGTGCACAATAAAATGTATGCATGTTGGTTTTATAGAATTTTAATATGCAAGCCAATATTGATGCTATAAAATGAGGTTATGCAACACAACACACAAACGAATAATACAAAAAAACTAAAATTCCCCTTAATTAGGTTCTAATCAAGAAATCCAATTAAATAGCTCAACACTTAGATAATAGATATAAGCTCTAATTTCATTGATGATAAAGATGCACCCAGATATTACACTTCTACATCACTTAATTTACATGAGACTCTTAGTAATACTCCTGAATTATAGAATAATAAGTATAAATCAGATCTACATGTATTAAGCTTCATAGGAAATCTTTCATTGAAAAAACTGAAGATAGATGAAACAGATAACAATTTAATCAAGTCATTTACAGAATATAATTCTCTGAATTTTTAAGTAATAAGTATTGATCATAATAACAAATAATTTATGCCATGTTAAAGAGCATCACAAGAGCTTTCCAATGAGATCAAAATCACATTAATTGGATTCAAGATGAACAAGATATTAAATCTTCAATATGGCTTAATTGGAAATAAATATTAATTAAAAACACATAAAAACTTCACAAAACAGTCCAAAAAAGGCCTAAGTACAAGAAAATGAAGCCGACGGGATTACCTTGATATTTTCCCAAAGCATGAGGACATTTCTGAGAATAATGAAAGCTGATATGATGACGGTGTAGATAGCCTTGACGAATCATGTGCGGGGCACGTGAGATCTAGGCTTGGGCAGGTGGCTCATGGAACATGCCATTTAGAGATTAATAATGCTTCAGCTTAGTTGTGGATGGACCTGAGACGATAGGGTAGGATCATACATCTTGGGATGCTTCTGAACTGTAAGATTAATGTATCCAATGGTGATTGCTGCGTACAAGGGAAGTATCCTCCATAGTCAGTGATGCATAGGCTGCACTTTGGCAAGGGGATAGACTAGGGGTTCTTAACAAGGCTGGAACCTTAATCGTTGCGGCGATCAATCCTCAATCATTCAATACTCAACCCACAATATAAATAAATCAATTAATATGAAGTGTAAGTCAAAAATTTTTTATCCTACTATAGATGTGTACATGTGTAAGTATGATGGGGTATCGAACACAGGGAGCAAATATTAGATTATTATAATTATTAAATAACTATTATAAATTAATATAATAATAATAATAATTATTATTTTCTACTTTTTTTCTTATTTTTATGCATGTTTTAGTGATATATAATTTTTATGGATTTTTAATTGTTATATTTTTAATATTTAAAATTTTTAAGTTTATATCTAGTTTTTTATTTTGCAAAATTTTAGTCTCTTTTTAATTTTTAAAATAAGATATATAATTACATATAATAATAATGATATTATTTATATTAAAAATATATATAGGATATATAATATGGGGTTGGGGAGCTTGCACCATGGTCCGTGTAACTTTACATGCATCGATGATGAATACCAGATGCATCTACATTATTCTTGTTTATTATATCTCTAGATTAAGAAAACAAAAAAATCACTTATAACTAACAATATTTAATTAATAATGTGTTGTAAATAATAACCTATAATTATTGTGTATTATTATCCCTACTATTGTGCTATTATTTTATGTGTTTATTATTTATTAAAAATCCAATAAAATTTAGAATAATATTGTACATAATTATTGTAAAATTAAAAATTCAAAGAAATAAGAAAATAAATTAAAAATATATAATTTAATATCTTAAATTACTTGCAAAAATATTTACTATGTTTATATGACTTATTTTCTCTTTGATTTCTATATGAAAGTTGTAGATCAATGAGATCAACAACTTTCATGTTTACCATTTTTCTTGATTCGTTCTAATTATTTTATTTATAAGTATCTTTATTTCTTACATTTCCCCAAATTCTAATTGGGCCACATGGATCTCTCTAGATTAGCCATGTGGCACGACCTTACTTTGACAACTGCCCACTTCGTAGCCGTTGGATCTTACCTTGATGATTTCATCTTGGTAGGTCATCCCTGCTTCATTCTTAGCCACTTAATTAGATCATTAGATCTCATCAAGGCCACCCCTTGGCGCTCCTCCTAGAGTCGTTGGATCAATATATCCAATGATCGCATCGTGTCATCAACCTCCAGCATTTCCCCCTCTCTTACCTGACGCCCCTTGTAAACTACCCCAACATCCCACTTTTCTGCTAAAAACTCAACACAATCTCCTCCATAAATTTTATCTCCAACATATAGACCTAACCTCCCTTCCTTTCGCGTTAACCTCCATCTTCGTTAATCACATCGCTTGAACCATCTGCTGGCGGTTGTAACAACCCCATCAACCTCATGGAATTGCCCAAGCTCCTTCTTCAAATTTACCATTACCGATGAAGTTTCTGGATGTCAACCCTTGCATGAAGAATGACCTAGCCCTTCTCTCCTCACTGCGATAAAGAGATGGAGGAAAGAAGGTGCAAAAATGGGATCGATGTTCGGTTGGACCCATGGCTAATAAGCCATGCCACGGTCGCAAGATCAGTTGTACGAGCTTCCTGGCATTGTTGCTCAGGTATGAAGCGACGAACAGGTGTTTGAAATGCTGCCCCCAAGCTAATTCATCTACCTTGGTGACTTTATCCAAATATGGGTAATCAGGTCTAGATTAGCATTTTTATTTGTTTTCTTTGATTTTTCTTATTTTGCATACACATCTTCATTCATTATGTATCATGTCCTGACCTTCACCGTTCACCAAGGGTGCACGTGGTTGGTACCACTCATCTTCTCTAATCATCAGATCCCATTCCTCTTGACCCACTTCTTCTCTATCCATGGCGGAGGAGACCCATCATGGCCTTCACCTTCTATGCCTCTATTTGGCTTTGGTTATTGTATTCTAACCTCTTGCATGTCCAGATATCTCAATGGTCAGAATTTCCTATATACACCATTCTCCTCTTCCGTCTTCATCGACATACCTGGATTCACTCCACCGGCCATCTTCATGAAATGGCCAATCTTCCATCATCTTCGTGGAGAGGCACGACATCTGTCCCGACCTCCACGTGATTCCCAAGAGCGTGGAGGAGGATCAGGGCTCTCATCAGAGCCCTACCACAATACCACTGCTAGAGGCGGAGGAATATGAACGAGGGTGTACCGTTGTTGTCGGATCGCGCCTAATTGGGCGTGATCTAATGTCCAAGAGTCGGCCACATTTCCAGATCCAATCATGTAAGCTCGTACACCACCAAGCCACCAGTCGAAGCACAACATTGTGACACGTGGATCGAGCTAGGAGCCTTCAACCTAAGTCTGGATCGCGCGTGCATCACATGTGCGAATCTGGGAAATTTGGAGAGCCATTCTGCATCTTATTCCAAATTTCAAAAATACCCCGAAGCAGGGGGTATTAAATAAAATTAGCAGTGGATTTTTCATATTTACATTTATTCCATGTAGGAACCTATTTGTGATGATTCATGTTCTATTTTTTTACATTTATGCCCTTTGATTCCTGGTTGAATATCTTTTGCATATGAGCTCCAATTGATATGATTTCAATGGCATTCTGGTCTTAATTGATTTATCTTTGATAAGATATAATTATGTCTCCGATTTTCTATTTCATTTAGGATTTGTTTATCATAGATGATTTATGTACTATCCATCATATTAATTGAACAATTGATTTGAAGAACTCCTCAATTGAACCTTGATCATTATTGTAATGATAATTTGGAATTTACATGTAAAATGAATGGCATAAATTATGTACATGCATGTGTTTGTTCATTTAATTCACTTTGTAGCATTTTTTTCTATTATGTAACTTACATGAAAATCAAAATATAAAAAAGAAAATCAAAATAAAAATATGCATCCATTTCATGTGTCACTTGTTACATTGTTTTGTCTACCCTTAACCTAGAAGATTTTATGATCACTTAACATTGATATTAATGATTAATTCATATTAATAGAGCGTGTACTTGTGTTAAACCCAGAACATGCCCTGGTATAAATAAAAGCGATAACTCTTTATGAAGATCTTCTCTTGATTCCGAGTTATTGTCGATTGGCCCATACTACAACAAGAGCATATTATTTTAATCGATTGATGATTCATCAATCGGTACCATAAACATTTATATTTTTAATTTTTTTTGAAATGAAATCATGTGGGATTTAGTTCACAATATATCACCATGATATCATTCAAAATTCAACTTAATTCAGGACTTATAACTAGGGATGAAAAAAATACATACATACATACATACATACATACATATATATATCCATTCGTATCCACATTCGTCAAATAGAGGATATGTATGCCATTTTCTTGTATCTGGCAAATATGAATGCAACTACGAATACAAATGTTCAACATTCGCTGAATTTGAATATGTATATGAATATAATATCCTCAATTTTTACGAATACGAATGTTTAAATTATGGATGACACCAATACTTACACGGTACATAAAGGAGTAAGTTTGGTAATATTTCTTTTTATTTTTAGTTATATATAAATCTTTTCTTTTATTATTTATTTATTTTTTATGCATATATTCATTATTAAAATATTTAATATATATTTTTTTATACATAGGAAATTATTATGAACCTAAAATATATAGAGCTTTTAAGTAAATTTTGACATGTATAATATTCATATTTAATTCATATTTATTTGTCAAATATTTGAATATGAATTATCAATATCTGTTTGCATTCGTATTTGTATTTTGAGGATATGATTCTAAATTTTACACATTCGTGTGATATTCATATTCATATTCCCATCCTGATTTTTATAAGGATAAGGATATGGTAACACCTATGTTCTTATCCGAATCCGACCATTTTCATCCCTACTTCTAACCCATCCATTAAGACTATGAAATTTTAATGGTCTCAGAATTGCTGAAATTTAGCCCTTCCATATGGACATGTTAAGGTCATCCATTTTACATTAAATTTGAAACACATATTCCACTAATAATTGTAAGTAAATCTTCCAGGTTTCATTTGAAAAAAATGGGTTTATGGTACTGGTGCATGTATAGTTACCTACACCTTGGTGCAAGCTCCCCAACCTCGTATAATATATATAGGGTATTATATTTTTAAATATATGAAAATATCTTCAAAATACAAGAAATAAAATATTTTTTGTGATTTTTAAATTTTTTATTTTTAGTAATTTTTATAGAATTGTTTGCTAATTTGTAGGTATTTTAAAGTATTAAATATAGTAAACCAGTGAACAGAATAATTATTAGATATTGTTTTAGGTCTAATAAATATAAAAAATTCCAAAACTCACCTAACACTATTTTAATATATAGTATATATATTAATGAAAATTCACGAATGGAAACTTATATTCTTGGATTTTCTTTAATTTTTGTTAATTTTTAAATGGTTTTTTAGGTTTTGTGATTTTATGTTTTATATTTTTTATTTTTTAGTCTTTTTGGATATGTGGTAGTAGATATAATAATACAGATAATATTTTGTTGGGGGGGTTTAGAGGAATTTTTCTAATTTTATGATTTTTAATATTTAAGTAGGATGAAAATGTTTTTTTTTATATTTTTAATAAATAGAAAAATTAATTAGTCGTTGAAAAATATATGTGACCAAGCAATGTTACATGCACTTATATTACTTTTCCTATAATTTTTGAAGCAATAAAAATATTTTTAATGCATAAAAGAAAGAAAATAAAATGTTACAAGAACATGGACCTTTTTGCCATTGTCAAAAACATATATTTCATTTAATAACATGTTCCAAAATTCTAAGGGCATATGAGCAATTTAGACAACGCCCCACGTGTCCTACGTGTTAGGCGAAAAGACATAAATGTAATAAAACAAAAAGTGTGAGGTCTGTCTTGTAATTTTTAGACATATTATTACATTGATTTAGATATTTACAAAACTACTTATAAATAAAAAAAGTAACAGGGTAAGTGTAATTTACCCCGATAATGCATGTGATCTATGCATGGGGTGTAATCAGAGGGTCGATGATGTGCCACGTGAGTTCACTTGGATATGGACGGACATGGAAGTGCATCGCTTCGTTTGAATTTGACAGCCTAGATTAGATCTGGGACGAAGCTTGCATCTAACGACTTTGAGGGCAGGTGGAAGGAATGGGGAAGAACTTCTCCATCAAGCTTTGATCCATGATTTCTCCCTTCTCTAATGGTCTTCAGCAGAGCTGACCAGTCTAGTAGCTTCTTGAAGTCCGTCTGCACCGGTAGGAGCTCTAGTTAAGTACATGCCTCGTCGGAGGAGGTCTGGCGATGCCTTTTTCTTTGGGTACCTGAGGAATCAGTCATCTGTCCATTCTAACTACCAGGTGCTTCCTCTAAAGCCCTTTCCTGCACAAAAGGATTAGCAGCTCGAAGACGAGCATCCTCGGCTGAAAATGAAGCTAAGATGCACATGGGGAAGGTGAATGAGGATCTCCGACGATGGGGGCAACGTAGTAGAGATTGGAAGCTCGATTCATGTAGAATCGTTGGGACTTGATGGCTTGAAGAGGCATTGAAGATGAAGGGGGGTGTGATGAGATAACTGGAGGGAGTAGAAAGAATTTAATCATCATAGAGATAATAATGGTCGAAGCCCAACTCCGTCTAACTACTATTGAGATAATTAAAGCGAAAGAAAAGAAAACACGTCAAATAAAATTCTGAAACTAAAAGTAGGAAGTAATATATACACTAAAAATGATTAAACAACTCATACTTGGTAGGGTGGTCAAGGAGCAGAGATCATCGGAGCTGCCTCTAGCAAGGGATAGATCGTACTCTCTATGCCTTATCCGTGCCTCAAAATGATGAGGTTGTCTAATTGTCATGAAGATGACCTCTAGACCTATTGTTTCTTGGGGTTATAGTGCAGAGAGAGGATAAAAAATCGAAGGGAAGGATGGAGGTTGTTACTTATGCACAACTCAAGAGGGTTCAAAGATCAAGAGTTTCTGATCAAATCGTCTATAATCTGATGATCCTAGAGGCAAGGGGAGATGGGTGGACGTATTAGGAATAGTTTTCATGAAGAAATCGAGATCCATCAAGCATCAAATCATGCTAAAAAATTTGGGGAAGATGGCTTCCCCGTGACTCTCATAGTAGTTAGAGGCTCGGAGGTGCAGTTGGCTGAGGGTTGACAAATACTCGTCTCCATTGGTCCATGTAGGACAATAAAGAGACAAAATGGAAAATAAATGGTTTATTAATTCAGTATTAAATAATAAATTATTTTATTAAATAAAACTTAAAATATAAAAAATGTTTTTAATTTTGTAAACTATTTTATGAGTATTTTTATTTCTTTTTACAACATTATTAATTAGGTGTTAATTTTTACAAGTATAAATATAGGTATGTATATTTACCTATATTTTTTATCATTTATACTTATTTTGTATTTTAAATTTTTATTATAATATTTACATATTTTATATATTTATAATACAATTAAATAGATTTTTGTGTATTTCTATTTTATTTGTATGATTTTATTTACTTACATAAATAAATATATGTATATACATTATAGGTATAGTATACATATATATGGATATATATTCTAATGTAATATTTATTTTAGTTTATTTTTAATGCTTTTATTTTGTATTTATGCTTTAATATATTTCAAATAATATATACAGTCATTTAAAAATATAAGAAGAGTAAAAATATAAAGAATAAAGTGTGTCAATAAAATATACAAATACAAAGTATAATGGGACCGTAGAAAGTCGACTTTTCTATCTCAACCTATTTTTTATGAAACTACCTTCATTAAATAGATAATTTGATTTTAAATACAATGGAGGTGAGTTTGGTGAATTTTGAGTTTGTATGGAGTAGATATTGATATGTGAAGTTTCGTTTGTGGCTTTTTTGTCTGTGTGTCCCAGTTGCGCAACACATTATTTTTATGTGCAATTATTTTTGAAATTTTCTATGTATTTTTATGTATAAGTTTCATGTAGATCCTTTTATATCTCTCTTAGAGATCTCAACTTTTTTGTTATAGGTTTTGTCAATTTTTTTTGGATTGGGAACATGTCCAAATAGTGTCTATCCAACATAAATTTTGTGTTTGTGTTCTTCCTTTCTCCTTTGTCCATTGTCAACATGACCCAAGCAAAAGCCTACTAAAGTTAGGTACTTTTCTAACCTATTGTTAGATACCACCTACTCCATTTCTCTTCCCAACTATTCCATACAGAAATACAATATAACCAACTTTGAAAACCATATCTTAGTGTCCTAGATAAACTTCTTTTGCATTCATTTCAAGCATATAAACTTTGGCTCACCATTATTTTACAGGTTCGATTGATAGAGAACCAAGCTCCATGCTATACATTATCTAATTAGTTTGATATCACAAGAAGCTCTTTCAAGCTATGGCATATGGAAATGAAAAATCAAGGATTACATTAAAATCTCTTTGATAACCCTAAAGCGAGGATCATGTAGCTTAGATTTCTAGAACTAATTCACAGGGGCTAGAGTGAACTTTTATCTCGATCACGCATAGATCATATGTTGTGGAATGAACAAGATATTTCAATCATTTATGTGAAAGTCGAATAAACAATGTAACTTCATCTCCAATAAGACCTGTTGCGATGACCGCTAGGTCACCATTCATTACACAACCATCCAAGTACAACAAGTCATAGTTGAGAATCAAATGTAAAAGATAACCACAAAGCCATCCCAAGTTTCATATTTAAAATCAAAATTTAAAAGAAAACTTGCAATGTTTAACGTAATTGAAGCTAGAGTTCCTCTAGTCGCTCGGGTGCTTGAACAAATGTAAGGGAGGTTGGTTGGCGACCAAAAGCTTTTATAGCCATACATACTTATCTTGAGAAACTTCTTACTAACTTTCTCTCCTATAAATGGATTTGAATTTTTTATTGCAAATTTACTAACTTTTTTTTTGATAACATCTCATAATTTTCAAGTTGTGTTTCATAAAAGAATCATTCAATGAATAACTTGTTCTCATGTCTTTTAAAAATCATTGAATGGCTAACATTATGCCTAGTATTAAATTGATCTTATATTACTTTCATATCAACTAGGTTGATAGCAGACTAGATCCAATATCAGGGATAATGGTCACTCAAAGTGGTATAAAAATATGTTGAAGATTGAACATCATCGATAATCAATGTGAACCCTTTTAGATTAATCTCCTGACTATTTGGAACGTCATTAGATTTGCTGAATTGAGATTTAACCCAATGAAATGTTATTGAATTTCACTTTAATCATAGTCACTAAAAATACATCACGTTCATTTTCTCAAAATGGAAGAGCAACATACCCTGCTCCTACCACTCCTAATTGTATTGTATTATGTTGTTGTAGTAGATGATAAGAGTGGGCTGTCGAAAACCACTTAAAATATCTTAAACTAAGTCTAAGTGGTCAATTGCTTATTTTACTTGGGCAAGTTCTAAGGTCGAACTCATGAGGAAAAATGTTGGTTGTTCTTACATCAGATAATTTAGTGATTAGTCTTTCTAAAATTTATTTTTATTTTTTATTTTTCATAGTTTTATATTTTTTATGAAAAGAAAATGAACTAGTGAATTATATGCAATGAATGTGAAAAATGCTTTTTAGGATTAAAATGCAATGAAATGTGGAATTGGAGACATTATGACATATTTGTTGAAATGAATCCACTCGAACTTTTGAAGAATTTATGGATGCAAAATGAGTGCGACAAAAATTGCAACATTTAGAAGCCTTGAATTTATGTGTATCAATTAGTAAGTCAATAAAATCACTTCACAAAAACTCTCAAAAGTTCTAGATGATAGACCATGTAATAGAGCACACAAAGCTACCTTTTTTTCCTTTTCAAATTATGGAAAAGTATTTCAATGAAAAATCCAAGCATGCAATTCACAAATTCATTAATCCCATGTAAACAATGCAATAAAATTCAATGGAATCAATGCCAGAAGTTTCCTTATTCAATTTCCATTCCAGTAACAACTTTTTGTGATTTTTTTTGAGATATAAATAATTTATAATAAGGAATAAAGACATTTTGAATATGGGTTTCACTAAATAAGGTGCAAATAATTCAATAAGCATATAATAAATACCCAAAATATATCCATAAATAGAAATTTAAGTTGTCAATAAAATGAAATGAAAATCACAATATTTTAAATTATAGAATTTGAGATATAAATCAATAGTTCCATGGGCATATATGTAATAAATAAGAGTAAATTGAAAAATATGAACTTAGCTTCACATGTGTGATTTAGCAATTAATAGAAAGCGACAGAGCATCCTTGAAACTTACCCTAACGATGGGGTTATAAATGTGTCTCCAAGTATTATAGGAATGTCTTTGTAAATTCCCAAGACACGTGTATAAATTATGTGACATGGGTGAAGGATATGGTTAGATCCTTAAGAGCATCATGGAAGTGTGAGGATCGCATCGTATGCGATCAGGAGTGACTAGTCGCACTAGTTGCTCGATGCAGCGAAAATTAAAAATTTTCATGTGACGAAACCACATGATCCAATAACACTTCTCGGATCATTTCGTCTAAACCACAAACAAGTAATAGGATTACCTCTTGAGCGTGGTTGCGATCGAGTGTCTAAACGAAGAGACCTCTTGTCTCAAGTCCGATCCAACGGAGGAGACGCTTGCGAGCGTGTTGATGAAACACATGGTTCTCGCAATCCATGTTGATGATCCAAGCGGCGCATCTCCTGATCTCGACACACGAGATTCGACGTCTTCTTCACAAGCAAGACATACCGAAGGAGACGGAGATCCACGAGCAAACGATCGGGCAACATAATGACGATGTTGCGGCGATGGAGACTCTCTCTAGGGCATCCATGGTGGACGACCATATGAGAGAGGGAGTGGACGTGTAGAGAGAAAGAGAGACTTATGTTCTCATTAGCATATGAAGAGCAAGGGGTGCCCTTCTATTTATAATGTTTTGGGATCCATGTATCTCAATCCATGGGAAACACAAATCCAATGGCTCTCATTGATTTGTGTTTCTTTTAATGGCTAAGATTAGTGTTGGTAAAAAAACCAACAACAATTAATTTAATTTGGATTAAATATATGTTGATAAATCAACACAATTTAATCACAGAATTAAATCAACAATACATTGAGATAATAGAAGAGAGAGTGCTTCCTTCCATGTGGAGAGGGGGGACGGCCACCCTTTCCTAAAAGGAGTGATGGCCGTCCACCCTCCTCCCTTAGGAAGGTGGCATTTTCATCTTCCATGTAATCTCCAAGATTTGCAACAACTTTTGTTGCAAATTATTCTACAAAAACAATTCATAATTATTTTGTGAATATTGCAATCTTGCCATTGGAAATTTGTGAATCACATTCACAACCCAAAAAAATGTGAATTACATTTTCAATTAATCGTCCAATGTGAATCCAATTCACATCAACATTTAATTAACAAATGTAAATTAAAAATAGCTCTCTCTTATATATTATAAATCACATTTATAATATATATGATTAATATGGATAGTGCTATCCACATTATTCATATCCATGATAATTAAATCATATTTAATCATCTTGGATCTCTATTCTCATGTTCCCAAATAATATGAATCACATTCGCATTATTCACATCTTTGATAATTAAATCACATTTAATTATCTTAGATAACTCTCTTTATAATATGAATTAATTTCATATTATTCATGATAATTAAATCACATTTAACTATCCATTTTCTCAATGGTCGGATACTTATATCAACAATGAAATTATCCTGAACTCTTTCAAGGATAATGCGCTTTCTCCACGAATACTTGGAGATAAGGACAGGGCAATTGTATTGTTCTACGTATAGTGACTTGGATATTGAGATCACATCTCAAATCAAGATCTCGGGCCTCCCGTAGATGCTTGATAAAATCAAGACCGTAAATCTAATCTTCTCATTGCAATTGAATCACATTCTGATCAATGTCCAATATTTGGACCAAGATAAGATCACTTCTCTATTGAGAGGAGTCACTAAAATCCATACCCATTTCATCACTCCTTTGGAATGGAAGCATCATGGTTATACAATCGTTTATGATCACATCACCCACAGGTATTCTCGATACCTGTACATCTTGCATACCGGAAGACCCAGAATAAACCCAAAGTATAAGATCAATTTTATATTGTCTACTTCAGGGATGCATGATAAAGTTTCTCATTTTATCATTAGGAGTCGGTATCGATCATATGCTTTCCAAAAGCATATATCATTCCCAGGTGTTGATCATATACTTTTCCAAAAGTATATATCAAACCTACAAATTCAGTCAAGCTTCCAAAGCGAGACGACCGTGCATAGAATTTGATTCTTACCAATATCTTATGAGTGAGCTCATGTCTTCCGATTCAGCAATGAACCTGTATGATCCCTTTGAGAGATTGTATTACTTATATGCCCTTACATGCACACCAGCGCGCCGGTGTATAGACCTTGATTAGGTCATCAACCTATTGGTCTGCCAAATGTACATACTCAGACATATAGTGACACATATGTCTCCGGTTAGAGGATGCGTGCCTATATCATGACAGCATACATCATAGGACTTTGGTTATCTAGATCTCGTTAAGTCAACTCCTTGAACGAACTTATCTAACACCTCTGAATCTCTATTCCTATGCAGAGGACCTGCATCAAGAGGTCGGTTAAATATCAGCCTAGATGAGAAAGGACTGCATCTCCTACTCAGGCTGGAGATCATCTCTTAACAATCATTTGACGGTGCTTGATGAGTCCACAATCTAACTCTTTAGATATTCATCCAAGCATGAGCCTCTATGATTCAATAACTAAATCAACAACTGTATGATCATCAAGATGGTCATGGTACATAACCCTAATTGTACTAAGGGACCTATTATGAAAATTATTTATTCTTCATTTCAGATCAGGGAATGATATTTGCAATAACATTTATTGCATAATGGCTCATCGTGGGCGTGCATGTCCAACAATCTCCCACTAGCCCAAAGAACCATTAATGGGCTAATCATTTAAACCCGTACTCATTTGATAATCACAGGCTATTTAGAAAATTAGCTAGGTAAGTTGATCATTCACTCTGTTCCCGAGAGACTACGCGAAGTCCTTCTACGACACTTGCATATCTCCGAGTAACAGTTCTCGTATTCAATGCGAAAATTCCATCTCATGCAACCAATACTCAACATTATTAGTTATAGTGTCGTTGACACTACAACTCAATAATCATTTAACCAGTATTCAATTTCTATCATCCTTATTAGAATACCCTTAATCCTAGAGATCTCTATCTCCTATGGTATCCTTAGTTAAGACCTTTTAGATCACTATCTATAAAGTCTTAATTTCTTGAAGATAAGACTTAGAGATAACTATCTCAAAAGTTTTGCACTCTATGAAGATATTGTTATTACTACAATCAAGTGTTTTATCACCATAGTAGGAATAGTACCAGTTTACTACTCCCACTGCATGGTAGACATCTGGCTTTTGTACACATCTAGCATACTCCCATCTTCTCGGAATTGATGCACAAGGGCAAGCAGTTTTTGCATTCACATCCTCAACTCTTTGAGGTGCTATCCCATTAGATAGGTTAATACCATATCTTGGGGGAAAAAAGCCTTTCTTGGAATTTTTCAGAAAATGGAATATATCCAAGGTGTACCACTAATGTGATAGTCCCAATACCCTCTTCTCCTTTCTTCTAAACAACTTCCGAACTAAGATCTAAGAGGTATTATTGAGATCTTATCTCAAGGTATGGAACAACCAATCTATAAAATACTTATTATTATCATCCTTATATCATTACAAATTATTAGGATATTATCTACATTAAGTACGATGAACACAATGACACTCACACTAAGCTTCACATGATTCATCAAGATTCTATCTGAAATCATAACATTTATAATTTCATCAAATCTTATGTTCCAACTATAAGAAGCTTATTTGAGTCCATAGATGGAGTTCTTCAACTTGCACACCTTGCTTTCCTCAACAATGAAGCCCTGGGGCTACTTCATGTGAATATCCTTAGAGAGGTATCCATAGAGAATTGCAATATTGGCTTCCATCTTGAAGATGTCAAAGTCAAGTTGTGTATCTATGGTTAGCAATATTCTGATGGGTTAAAGCAAGGTCACTAGAGAGCAAGTCTCATTGCAAGCGATGTCTTCTCTTCGGTGTGCAGCTCATGGCTACGAACCGTGCATTGAAAGTCTCTACCTTCTCATCAGGTTCCCTCTTTCTCTTGAAGATCCATTTACACCTTAATGGGTCTTATCCATATAGGTGGATACTCGAGGGTCCATATACAACACTTGTATATGAAGTCTACTTTAGACTTTATTGCTAACATCCATCTTTCCATGTCATGATCTTTAGAAGCTTCATCACATGAAGTTAGATCATTGTCATATTCAACTGACACATGGAATCCATCTTCAAACATATTTGAAGAGGTATTAGTGTTTCATCTTTAATTGTCATTTTTAGTATCTAATTTTAGGAACCTCATTATCTTCTCAAGATTAAATGAGTTCCTTAACTTCATTTTCATCTTAAATTCTCAAGAGTCTCATCTTTTAAGAATCACATTCTCATAGATGAGATCTTTTAAGAATCTCAAGGTCATAAAGTAGGTATCCAATACCATCCTTTATTTTCCTAATGAAGTAGCACTCTCTGGTGCTAGATTCCACTTAATTTGCATGAAATCTTATTAAGGATATATATTGTAGTATCCACTACATATATACCTTGGAAACTAATAGATAATTATGCTAATATTCATCATTGGTCATATAAAATCACACACGATTCAATTGTATCTCCCTACAACTCTATTGAGTTAAGGTGCATTAGGAGGATTGAGATAGGAATGATATTCACATCTCCATAAGTTGTTCCTTGAATTCATCTAATAGGTACAAGCTACCTTGGTTAGATCAAATTCATTTCATATTCCTTCAAACTTTGGTTCTAAACCAAAATTGTGAAATCTTTGAACATTTCAAAGGTTTCTTAGGTGAAGAGAAGAAATCTCATATCATACATAATTATCAATAGATATCACATATCCATAATTTTTACAATGATATAGATGATTCACATACATCAGTATGTATGAGATCTTCAGTACCTTAACATCTTAAACCATTTCAAGGAAGAGTGTATTGGACATTTTTACTTTTGAATACACTACTCACAAGTATGTAAGATTTGAAATTTTAGACATTCTAAAGCTTCATCTCTTACTTGTCTATTAATCTCATCAACAAGCATATATCCAAAACATGATGCCAGATCAATGTCAAATGATCTTCATCCTCCTATTGATCTTTAAAGGTTTAATTTTCAGTATTAGAAATCTTAATGAACCATTCATAAATTTTGTAATTTAGTGGAGTCCACTATATGTTAGATTACTATCTGAAATATCTCAATAATAACTCTTTATGATAGGTCTATTCAAGAATTCATGCTTATTCCCAACATTTATAAATAAACTATGAGTGTATTCTAATATCCAGGTCACAGAGACATTCTCTAAGACTATGGGCTCCCACTGAAAATATGAAGTTTATTGATCTAGTGGAAATTGTTGCAACAATTGCATCAATTCCAACATAGATGACCATTAAACTTTAAGATCAAATTTCTAATATTCTGATACATATGCAACCAATTGCAAGTGTCAATAGAAGATTGACATACAATTATTACAATTTATCTTATCAAATAAGTAAGTCAATTTCAATGATTATATGTAGATTATTTTGATGTACTATTCGATTCCTTCTCTAAGGATTCTAGATAGAATTGATAGTCATACTATCAACACATCAACTCATTGCAGTATTGGCATTCATCCAACTTTTTGGATGTCATATGGAAGTCACAAAAGTACATCCAACTCATTGCCTTTCTTTCTTACTTGAGTCCACCCCATGCTTCCACTGCGCTCCCTTTATCTATAAGCAACCATTATACAAGACAAAGTATCTCTTATGTCGAAATCAAAAATTTCAATATAAGAGTATTTCAACATTTATACATGCTTCATTAAATTCATACAATATGAATAATTTGAATGACCAGAGTATAGACAGTAGAATGATGACACTCATCGTATCTACATCATTCTAAACTCTTAAAACATTGGTTCAGCTTGGTACTCAAACAATTTGAATACACCATCTCTTATAGAGCCACCATTCCGCATGATGTATAGAACCACATCATTCATGATTAAATGTTGAGAGCACATATGTATGCCAGAATATCTTCTTAGAATTTTATAAGGATTATTTGACAATTACGATCATCATCGACATGTCACTTCCAAAGTATATCCAATGAGAGATCAGGACTATAGAGCCATACAAACCCTAGGGTTGAAGTCTTATTGTCTATTATAATTGTGACTTCTCATTATTATGAGGAAACTTGCACATTGCAACCACATACATTATGTGTTCAAATGTAAGTACAATATCTTGATCATGGATCCAATCCATGATATTTTACTGGTTATTATTGAGTATATTATTGAGTGGGTTTAATGAAGTAATATCTGAAATAAGAAATTTACATAATTATATATAAATAAATATATACACATTTTACTTTGATTTAGGAGTTTTATATCAAAGTTGTCTTGTCTTGTCTACACTGAAAGTTCGTCCCCTTAATCACTTTCAATGTAAGAGATATACTTACTAATATATCTCAAGCAAGATCTGGGATCTCCTTCATTATCTTTGTCACATCTCAATAATATGAGAACATGTAACTCGGATAAAAAGAAGCGAGTACACATTCCGCCTTGCAAGTCCAACTTGCATCTCCTAATTTGGTCTTTAACACCCGTGCCCACCACCCCTAAGGTGATGTTGACCGGTCATTAACTGAACCAATCGTCAACAGGAATACAACTCGCTATGCGCAATCCAATATCACTCCAATAATATGAGGACCCGATATTGGGGTCACTACGCATACGTCCTTACTCTTTCGAGAAGCGAAGAGCTCGATCCAGATGCGCTTTCATACAAGAGCTGTCACTTCGGACATGCATCTCCTACATACAATCCCTGGCGACAGAACCCTCTGCCTTGACGAGAGATCATGGATGTCACTAATGTGATCCTCCATATCATATTAAAATTCTAATATCATCATGAATCATATTCATTATGATTAATTCTTCCAAGAGAAATAAAATCTCTATTCATAATAGAGTGTTTTAATTTTAATTGGATTCCAATTAATCTAATCATATTAAATTAATGATCCAATTAATTCCAACAAACAATCTTTATTGTTTCTTGAATTATGGTATTATCTCAAATACGTATTATTCTGAATTTTAATAATTAGAAATACATCATGATTTCTTAAGCATTATACCAACCCTACCCGTTGTCATGGCCAGTACCGGTTGGAGTGGGACAGACCACACATGGTGCAACCTTCTACCCCAACGGTCCCTAACTAGACACCATATACGCCTCGGGAAAGGATAATGCAAAATAGATCACTTTATACTTGAGATGATCATTGGTTTTTCAACCGAAATTATACCATATAATTATAATCTAAATGTTTTTTATTGACATTATAATGAGATTTGCTAAACAAAACCCAAATCCTATTCAAGTTATATGTTTGTTGGAAAGTAGATTGTGAAACCAATTGTGATCTAGATCATATCTAATCAATTATTGGTCAAGGCAATGTCATTTAAGGAAATAATTATCATCAAATATTTTACAAATATTTATGCACAATTGTTCCAGGAAATTAAACCATTTAAATTCACTAATTAATTAAATGACAATCACAAGGTCCTTGATTAGGAAAATAATTTCCAGCAGTGGCCCTCACTTACTAAAATTAGCATATCTCAATCAATTTAAATCCAAATTAAGCAAAGTAAGTTTCTAAAGTTTTCTAATTTGATTTAAAACAGAACCTAAGTGATTTGCACGCATTTCAAGGCATTTAAAATCCGTAATTACCTCTTTAATTATGTCTAGATTCGCAGTCCCCGAAATTGTGGATACATGTTCACTAAAATGACCATAACATGAGCAAACATATTCGAAATCACGCAAACTCAGATCCTACGGTTTCATGTTTAATGGGGAACAAAATCCTAGTTTTATTTTCTTGTTTAAATAATTTTAAAAGGGACGAAAATAATCACTAAATAGAGATGCGAAAATGAAATACGAGAAAACTTTCGCAAACCCTAATGAACCCAAGTCGTCTTTGGTTTATGGATCACATCCAAAAACTTCAACCAAATTCTCTAATACCACTTGAAGGATATGGTTAGATCCTTAAGCACATCATGGAAGCATGAGGATCACATCGTATGCGATCGGGAGTGACTAGACGCACTAGTTGCTCGATGCAGCGAAAATTAAAATTTTTCATGTGACGAAACCACATGATCCAAGAACACTTCTCGGATCATTTCGTCTAAACCACAAACAAGTAATAGGTTTACCTCTTGAAGCGTGGTTGCGATGGAGTCTCTAAATGAAGAGACCTCTCTGATCTGATGGAGGAGACGCTTGCGAGCGTTTTGATGAAACACACGCTTCTTGCAATCAATGTTGATGATCCAAGTGGCGGATCTCCTGATCTCGACACACGAGATCCAATGTCTTCTTCACGAGCGAGACGCATCGAAGGAGACAGAGATCCACGAGCAAATGATCGAGCAGTATAACGACGATACTGCGGTGATGGAGGCTCTCTCTAGGGCATCCATGGTGGATGGTCATATGAGAGAGAGAGAGTGGGCATGTAGAGAGAAAGAGAGAAAGAGAGACTTATGTTCTCATTAGCATATGAAGAGCAAGGGGTGCCCTTCTATTTATAATGTTTTGGGATACATGGATCTCAATCCATGGGAAACCCAAATCCAATGGTTCTCGTTGATTTGTGTTTCTTTTAATGGATAAGATTTGTGTTGGTAAAAAAACAACAACAATTAATTTAATTTGGATTAAATATATATTGATAAATCAACACAATTTAATCACAAAATTAAATCAACATTACTTGGAGATAACGGAAGAGAGAGTGATGCCTTCCATGTGGAGAGGGGGGACAGCCACCCTTTCCTAATAGGAGTGGTGGTCCTCCACCCTCCTTCTTTAGGAAGGTGGCATTTTCATCTTCCGTGTAATCTCCAAGATTTGCAATAACTTTTGTTGCAAATTATTCTACAAAAATAATTCATAATTATTTTGTGAATATTGCAATGTTGCTATTGGAAATTTGTGAATCACATTCACAACCCAAAATAAAATGTGAATTACATTTTCAATTAATTGTCCAATGTGAATCTATTTCATATCAACATTTAATTAACAAATGTAAATTACAAATAGCTATCTCTTATATATTATAAATCACATTTATAATATATATGATTAATATGGATAGTGTTATCCACATTATTCATATCCATGATAACTAAATCATATTTAATCATCTTGGATCTCTGTTCTCATGTTCCCAAATAATATGAATCACATTCGCATTATTCACATCTTTGATAATTAAATAACATTTATTTATATTAGATAACTCTCTTTAGAATATGAATCAAATTCATATTATTCATGATAATTAAATCACATTAAACTATCCATTTTCTCAATGTTCGGATACTTATATCAACAATGAAATTATCCTGAACTCTTTCAAGGATAATGTACTTTCTCTGCGAATACTTGGAGATAAGGACAGGGCGATTGTATTGTTCGACGTATAGTGACTTGGATTTTGAGATCACATCTCAAATCCAGATCTCGGGCCTCCCATAGATGCTTGATTAAATCAAGACCGTAAATATAATCTTCTCATTGCATCTGAATAACATTCAGATCAATGTTCAATATTTGGACCAAGATCAGATTACTTCTCTCCTGAGAGGAGTCACTAAAATCCAGACCCATTTCATCACTCCCTAGGAATGTAAGCATCATGGTTATACAATCGTTTATGATCCTATCACCCTCATGTATTCACAATACTTGTAGGTTTGATATATACTTTTGGAAAAGTATATGATAAACATTCAGAACCAACGCATCAATTTGATGTGTAAATCTTATTTTAGTGGGAATCACAAAGTAATTCTTCAGACTTTTTCAAAAATAGCCAAAATTAGGGTTCTTCGTAGCAAAGAACACAAAATCAAGAATTTCAATAATTTCTTATGAAAACCTAACAGCAAAAGGAAGGATTTCGTTACCTAATCGAGCTCTCTCTCATGTATGCAAGGCTTTATCGTGTTTCGTTTTTAGAAAGGTTATTTTAAGGCTCCTGAAAAGATCGAATTTCATTTTCGTATCAAAACGCTAAGAACATGTCAAGAACGTGAAGAACGAACGAAGAACATGAAGAACGCGAAGAACACGAAGAACGTAAAGAACATATTTTCTCTTAAAATTTCGGCAGAGTTTCCCCTTATATCGGGACATATTTCTCGGAAAACTTCGGCAGAGTTTCCCCTTATATCGGGACATATTTCTCGGAAAATTTCAGCAGAGTTTCCCCTTATATCGGGACATATTTCAAAATAAAAGCGAAAAGAGTCTCCTCTATAAAATCAATTGAGAGGAAAATAACAACGAAACTGAAAGAATATACTCAACAACAAGAGATGAAGAACCGGTTGACACCACACATCTTAGGTGAGTGAACGTGTGACGAATCACAGGGTCACTGACGTGCATAGCCGCCCGCATCTAAGTAGGGTATTACATAGATTTCTCAATCAAAATAACTATAAAAGCATAATATGAAGAATACAAACATAAACGATGGAGAATCAGTAGACACCACGCATCTTAGATGAGTGAACGTGTGACGAATCACAGGGTCACTGACGTGCATAGCCGGTCGCACCTAAGTAGGGTGTTACACAGATTTCTCCTTGAACCACAACAGGAAAATGAATCGGAAAGAAAGATGAATAAAAAACAAAACCTGGAAGAACTAGAGGATGTATTGAAAGCCTAGCTTACGAAGCAAACTAAGAGAGGATGATACCTTTCTCCCCCTCATTCTCCCGGCAACGCTTCGCTAGCGCGCCTCCCACTCTTCCTTCCTACCTCTCGACCCTAGCCCTTGGGGTGGTGGTGGTAGTAGAAATCGTAAAGAATGAATGGGTAGGGGGGTCTATTTATAGGCTCCAGAATACCACTAACCATGGTTGGAAAACCATGGTTTAGACCTTAACCATGATTTAGCAGCCCATGGTTTTGGCCCATGGTTTTAGCCAAAACTTATCCCAAACTTGGGGCTTAAGTTAGAACATTCTAGAGGATTCTAGATTCGCTAATGACACTTAATTAACACTAATCGTGATTAACTTTCACTAATCGTGATTTAACTTTCGCAGCTTACGCTTATCTTTTGCTAACTATTGATTAGTGTTTTCTAATGATCATTAGCGGTTTTTAATCGATCATTAGTTTCTTTAATAATTTTAATTAGTCTTAATGACATTTATTATGGGTTAATGACATCTTAACCTTCCTTACTTCTCTTTCTTCCGAAATTCATAACAAATCGAAACGAAGTCCGATTCACACGAAACAAATTCTGTCGGTTTCCTCTTGACGAGCCGGATCTTATTATATAGGATCCGAGATATGCCAAGTTCAAGGCTTTAGAATTATAACAATCTTAAAGGAAGTCTCGTCCTCGAGACTAGAAATGCAGGCATAACAACCTTAAAGAGGATTGAAACCATAACAACCTTAAAGAGAATGAACGTCATTTCATTTATAAAGAAGATATACAATACACAGTGTTATTACTCAAATAAGTAGGGGTATTTCTCTCTCATTTCTGCCTCAGGTTCCCTTGTGGCTTCTTCAAACTCTTGGTTCCGACATAATATTTTAACTAGAGGTACCTCTTTTTTTCTCAACTTCTTGATATCCCTTTCAAGTATTTGCACAAGTTTCTCTTGGTATGTCAAGTCTGGCTCAACATGTAAATCATCATAGCTTATCTTATGCTCTGGATCCCTAATGTACTTTCTTATATTTGATACATGAAATACATCATGTATTGCCGAAAGATGTGGAGGAATTGCAAGTCTATATGCCTCTTTTCTAATGCGCTGAATAATTTCAAAGGGACCCACGAACCTGGGTGCTAACTTCCCACGCAAGCCAAACCTCTGAACACCCTTCATAGGTGATACTTTGTGAAATACAAAGTCACCTACCTCAAATTCAAGGTCTCTTCTCCTAGTATCACTATAACTTTTCTGGTGACTCTGGGCAGTTAATAGTCTTTTTCTAGCAAGCTCTATAGCTTCCCGTGTCTCTTGAAGTCTATCTGAATCATAAAGGTTCTTTATTCCGACCTCTTCCCAACACAAAGGAGTAGTACACCTTAGTCCATATAGTGATTCAAATGGTGCCATGCCAATACTTGTATGGTAACTATTATTGTAGGTGAATTCCGCAAGAGGCAAATGTTTAATCCACGATCCCTTCCATTCTAAGGCACATGCTTGTAGCATATCCTCTAGTGTCTGAATCGTACATTCTGACTGACCATCTGTTTGTGGATGATATGCTGTACTCAAGCATAGTTGTGTACCTAAGGCTTTCATGAAGTTCTTCCAATAATGTGAGGTGAATCGTGAACCTCGATCAGAAACTACTTCCTTCGGGATACCATGGAGGCGAATCACATGTGTAATATATAACTCAGCCAGCTGGTCTGGAGTGAAAGATAAGCTTATCGAAATGAAGTGTGCTACCTTTGTCAGACGATCTATTATAACCCAGTTACTATCTTTACTACCAGTCGTCTGAGGTAAGCCAGTAACGAAATCCATGGAAATGCTTTCCCATTTCCATTCATGTATAGGGAGGGGTTGCAATAATCCCGGTGGCTTTTGGTGTGAAGCCTTTACTTGCTGGCAAGTGAAACATGAAATCAAAAACTCAGCAACATCTTTCTTCATTCCTGGCCACCAAAAGTATGAATGAAGATCCTTATACATCTTTGTAATTCCGGTATGAATAGATAATCTAGAACAATGAGCTTCACGTAAAATGTCTTTCCTCAGTTCAAGTATGTCTGGTACACAAGCTCTGTGATGGTTATATAGTAACCCGTCTTGTATCTGGAATCCCTCTATCTCATTCTTCTCAAGTTGTTGTTTCAAGTCTTTAAGGACTGGATCATCCTCATGTCCTTTCTTTATTTTATCCCAGATCTCTGGTTTGTATCGATGAGGTATAGTTATAAGATCAACATTACTATCAAATGGTTTCAATTCACTCAACGTTGATAGTAAACCCCAGAAGTTGGTAGCACTCACTAACCCAGGTGAATAAGTTCTTCTGCTAAGGGCATCTGCTACGACGTTCCCCTTACCAGGGTGGTAGGAGATAGTGCAATCATAGTCTTTCAGCAACTCTAGCCGTCGTCTCTGTCTCATATTGAGTTCCTTCTAATCAAATAGATATTTCAAGCTTTTGTGATCAGTGAAGATTTCAAAAGTAATACCATAGAGGTAATGTCTCCATATATTTAAAGCAAAAACTACATCAGTTAATTCAAGGTCATGTGTTGGGTAGTTCTTTTCATGTGTCCTGAGCTGTCGTGATGCATACGCAACTACCTTACCATGTTGCATAAGAACCACCCCAAGTCCTTCTTTAGATGTGTCAATGTACACTGTAAACCCTTCACTCCCAGAGGGTAGAGTGAGGATTGGTGCAGATGTTAGGCATTCCTTCAGTGTCTGAAAACTAGCTTCACATGTATCAGACCATAAGAATGGGACCTCCTTATGAGTTAGTCTAGTCATTGGCAATGCTATTCGTGAAAAGTCCTTCACGATCTTCTATAATATCCAGCTAATCCCAGAAAAGATCGTATTTCTGTGATAGTATTCGGGCGTTCCCAACTCATCACCACACTAACCTTTGTAGGATCAACTGATATACCTTCCCCATAAATAACATGGCCTAAGAAAGATTTTCAGATAGCGAGAAGTCACATTTGCTATATCTAGCATACAGTTTGTTCTTCCTTAGAGTTTCAAGTGCCTTCCTGAGATGATGTTCATGCAGATACTTATCCTTGTAGTTAATAAGCACATCATCAATAAAGACTACTACAAAGTGATTTAAGAACTCCTTGAATACTCTATTCATGAGATCCATGAAGGCCGCTGAGGCATTTGTTAGTCCTAAAGGCATAACTAAGAATTCATAATGCCCGTATCTAGTTCGAAAAGCTGTCTTGGGAATATCTGTATCTTTAATTTTCAACTGATGGTATCCAGATATTAAATCAATCTTGGAATACACAGTTGAACCCTGTAACTGGTCAAAGAGATCATCTATTCTTGGTAGAGGATACTTATTCTTCATTGTCCTTTTGTTTAGTTGTCTATAGTCAATGCACAACCGCATCGACCCATCCTTTTTCTTGACAAATAAGACAGGTGCACCCCATGGTGAAGTACTAGGATGAATGAATCCTTTTTCTAACAGTTCTTGCAACTGTACCTTTAAGTCTCGTAACTCAGCTGGTGCCATCCTATACGGAGGGATAGAGACAGGTTGAGTATCAAGGATAAGAGAGATTTCAAATTCAATCTCTCGCTCAGGTAGTAATCCAGGTAGTTCCTCTGGAAATACATCAGGAAACTCGCACACTATAGGCACATATTCTATCATTCTTTCTGACCCTGATATAGTGGACACATAAGCTAAATAACCTTGGCACCCTTGTTCTAACAACTGTTGTGCCTTCAATGTAGAGATATATTTGATATTATCATTGGATGTCTTTTCAATGAACTGGAACTCTATCGAGTTAGAAAGGTGAAACATTACTGTCTTATGGAAATAGTCAAGACATGCATGATGCCTTTCTAACCAATCCATTCCTAGTATAAGATCAAAGTCCTCCATTTCGATTAGTAGTAGTGAAACAGGTAACTGATGTCTCGCTATCACTACTATGCAATTATCCAGGATTTCTCGGATTATAAACACTTGTCCTCCTGGTCCCTTGATCAGATAGGATTGTTGTACTTCTACGGATTTCTTACCCAAAGTGAATACTAACCGTCGAGCAATAAATGAATGTGAAGCACCATAATCAAATAAGGCATGTACTGAAAAGCCATGAATAGTAACCGTACCTCGTACGACTATGCCTGAATTGTAGGCTTGTTCTTCAGTAATTGCATTGAGCTGGCCATTAGGAATAGGCAAGCTAGAACCCATAACACTTTGTGGTGGTTGTTGTGTAGGCGACGCTCCTTGTGAGCCCCGACCTCTACCATGTCTTCCTCCGTGTGTTGCTCCATTGCTCGAGGAGGATGTTATACTGTTAATTGGGGTTGATTTAAACCCTGATCCTCTCAACTTCGGACAATCTTTCTTGATGTGGCCTTCCTGATGACAGTAAAAACACACACGTGCTCCTGTTTGAGCTGAAGATCCAGCCACAGAGGTGCTAGCTCCTGCTGCTGAGTCGCGAGGATATAGTGGAGGTCTAGAGAAACCCCTTCATCCTGATAATTCCTGACCCAAGGTTTGTGGTGATCTTATATTGGAACCGGTTGGATGATAGCGACGATATCTACGATTATAATGTGCCTTGCTTTTGGATGGTCCACCATTAAAGTGGAAACTTCTTATTTGGCGGTTTTCATCCCTCTCCATCTCAATACGAGAGGCGATGTCCATTGCTTCATCTACAGTTGTAGCTCTAAAACCAGCAATCTTTTCTCATAGATCTCCCTGAAGACCGCTAACAAATTTGGTAAGACACTCTTGTGGTGAAACTTGTAGAGCTGGTGAGTACCGTAGTAGCTCAGTAAAGTGGATATGATAATCTCATATGTTCTTAGAATCCTGATTCAGAGAAGCCAACTCTCTCCTCTTTAATTCTTCCCAATGAGAGGGACAGAAGTGAGCTCGGAACCTCTCTTCGAAGATATCCCATGGAACAGGATCTGCTAACTTCTTGGAAATTGCTCTCCACCATCGTCGTGCATAATCTGCTAGGGAGTAATCAGCAAAGTGCAGCCAGGTGTCAACTGGTGCATGGATTATCCTCAACATCCTAGTAACGTCATCGAGCCATAACTCAGCCTCGGCAGGTGTCTCTACACCTTTGAATCGAGGAATTTTTCCCTTTCGGTAATTATCTAGTAATGTTTGGTGTCTAAGAAGGGTCTTCTCCATTGCTCCTTCAGTTGGGGTAGGAGCAGACTCAGTTGAAGGATGATAACTAGATTCTTCCTCAGAAAGATGGACATAACCTTCAATCCTGGCATCCGCAGGCTTAGATGCCTCGGGTCTCTCAGCCTGTGCATTGAGCCTCTCCTCCAATTCTTGTTGCCTTTGCCCCATGTCTTGGAGCATTGCCATCATAGCCGCTAATTGTCTAGACACATCTTGGTCTGCCATGATCCTGGGATGAGTCAAGGTCAAAGGTCAGATCCTATATGTCTTAGCATGATGTACATAAGGGACAATGACTTGTGAATGGTACTGCAGTCATTTATTAAGATCAAAGGATCTTAATACAACTTTAGTTTCTGAAAACCGCTCATAGTTATTAATTATAAATAAATTATTGGAGTAATTGGGCTCTGATACCAATCTGTCGTGACCCCGTTTCCTGGGTCGTCGGATCCTCCCATATCCGGATCTGGTTACTCAGCAATAATTCATTCAGCAATCACAACTAACATTCAGAAATAGATTGCAAATAAAAATACTCAGAAGAAAGTATTTCAACACTTTTCCATTCACAAAATAAAGTTCAGATGATACACTGTCCCACTATAACCAAACATGTACATCAGCTTGAAAGGAAAATATACAAAAGATTACTAACTACCTTAAAGAGTAAAGCTACTGTTGTTGGCTGGATGTCTAGTATGTAAGCTGGATGAATTTTTAAAGTCCTTGTGATGGCTCACCGATACCTGTTGGGTTTTCCATAAATCATAGGATAAAAATTAGCGAATGCTAAGTAACGAAGAGGAGAAAAGCAAACAAATTGTGTAATTTTTCAAAACATGATATCATAAAAATATTATTCCTTCTCATTAATTTAGGTCCTATTCCTTTCTATTCCACATCAGGGATTACTCCAGGGGAACCCCACCATTCTTGGACTCCGAAGCTGTGGACACTTCGGGATTGGAGATTGTGTTGATCTTGGAAAGCTTATGTCGCTGCACGTCGCCTCAACCAACCCTCCAATACTACCCTGACAATTTCCTTTTCTTTTATTAAACAGGGTCTCAACCCTCAGCCTGGAAAATCAAATGAGCACACCATCCTCGAGGACTCGGATGCTTAAAACCTCATGCTAACATTTAATCATATAACCTAGCGGCTTTAAATACATATTATCGTGACCCAGCCACTATTGAACCATTCGTGCCTCCACATGGCACGACCACATCTTCCGTCGTTCCAACCCGAATATATTGGCTCCTGGTACCACGCGTTGCAAAACATTCATTTCGTGCACACTTATCATAACAGGGCAACCGTGTACGACCTAGGTAGGGAAACACCAATACGGGTTCCTTCCGACAAACCTACAGGTTGCATGCCCGACCTGTAGTTCTACTCCCAGTCATCCTTAACGTGACACACGATCCTTTTCAGGATCCAACTCAAACCACATCAATTTCCATGATGTAATTCTTTCGTTAAGTCTTCGATTTGCATAATCAACAATACTTAGTATATACTCACATATATATTATTCATAACCACATATATACGTATTTAAGCTTGTTTTAACTCCCAAACCCTAACATTCATAACCAACGCATCAATTTGATGTGTAAATCTTATTTTAGTGGGAATCACAAAGTAATTCTTCAGACTTTTTCAAAAATAGCCAAAATTAGGGTTCTTCGTAGCAAAGAACACAAAATCAAGAATTTTAATAATTTCTTATGAAAACCCAACAGCAAAAGGAAGGATTTCGTTACCTAATCGATCTCTCTCTCGTGTATGCAAGGCTTTATCGTGTTTCGTTTTTTGAAAGGCTATTTTAAGGCTCCTGAAAAGATCGAATTTCATTTTCGTATCAAAACGCTAAGAACATGTCAAGAACGTGAAGAACGAACGAAGAACATGAAGAACGCGAAGAACACGAAGAACATCAAGAACATATTTTCTCTTAAAATTTCGGCAAAGTTTCCCCTTATATCGGGACATATTTCCTAGAAAAATTCGGCAGAGTTTCCCCTTATATCAGGACATATTTCTCGGAAAAATTTCAGCAGAGTTTCCCCTTATATCGGGACATATTTCAAAATAAAAGCGAAAAGAGTTTCCTCTATAAAATCAAACGAGAGGAAAATAACAACGAAACTGAAAGAATATACTCAACAACAAGAGATGAAGAACCGGTAGACACCACACATCTTCGGTGAGTGAACGTGTGACGAATCACAGGGTCACTGACGTGCATAGCCGCTCGCACCTAAGTAGGGTATTACACAGATTTCTCCATCAAAATAACTATAAAAGCATAATACGAAGAAGAGAAACATAAACGATTGAGAATCGGTAGACACCACGCGTCTTAGATGAGTGAACGTGTGACGAATCACAAGGTCACTAATGTGCATAGCCGCCCGCACCTAAGTAGGGTGTTACACAGATTTCTCCTTAAACCACAACAGGAAAACAAATCGGAAAGAAAGATGAATCAAAAACAAAACTTGGAAGAACTAGAGGATGTATTGAAAGCCTAGCTTACGAAGCAAACTAAGAGAGGGTCATACCTTTCTCCCCCTCGTTCTCCCGGCAGCGCTTCGCTAGCGCTCCTCCCTCACCTCCCACTCCTCCTCCCAACCTCTCGACCCTAGCCCTTGGGGTGGTGGTGGTAGTAGAAATCGTAGAGAATGAATGGGTAGGGGGGTCTATTTATAGGCTCCAGAATACCACTAAACATGGTTGGAAAACCATGGTTAAACCTTAACCATGATTTAGCGGCCCATGGTTTTGGCCCATGGTTTTAGCCAAACTTATCCCAAACTCGAGGCTTAAGTTAGAACATTCTAGAGGATTCTAGATTCGCTAATGACGCTTAATTAACACTAATCCTGATTAACTTTCACTAATCGCTATTTAACTTTCGCGGCTTACGCTTATCTTTTGCTAATTATTGATTAGTGTTTTCTAATGATCATTAGCGGTTTTTAATCGATCATTAGTTTCTTTAATCATTTTAATTAGTCTTAATGACAATCATTATGGATTAATGACATCTTAGCCTTCCTTACTTTTCTTTCTTCCGAAATTCATAACAAATCGAAACGGAGTCTGATTCACACGAAACAAATTCTGTTGGTTTCCTCTTGACGAGCCGGATCTTATTATATAGGATCCGAGATATGCCAAGTTCAATGCTTTACAGATTTTATGGGGAAAGATGCAAAGGATGGGAATGGAGTGAGATGGAGAGCAAGTTGAATCAGTGGCATTTAGCGATGGATTTGGACTGGAGCTCGAGCACCAAGTCAAAATAGGGATTTCTAATTACTCCTAAATTAATGGCTAAAAATGAAAATTAAATATGGTAAATGAAATATAAGACCTGAGATTACCTAAAAATGACTGCAAAGGGCTCGATTCGACCTGGGGTCAAAGAGGCAGAACCACCGGAGGCAGCTCTGGCAATGCATTTGGATTGACTCCAACAACTGCTCCTCCTCCCTGAAGACCCACCAAATCACTTGTTGTCAGCAAGTGAAGGGAGATCTCTGGATTCGAGGGAATAAGAATAATTAAGGAGTGATAAAAATCTCAAATGGTAGAGAGGGGTGAAGTTTTATACAAGATGGATAGGTGGGTTTGGTCAAGGGATTGGCGGAGATGGCTTGGTGGTTTGGATGATCAGAAGAGTGGGAGAGGGTGATGGGTATGCTGGCTACAGAAGGACAGAAGGCTCAATGTAGAGGGAGGCACGATGATGGTGTGGAAAATGGGAGAATAAGGGGTACAATTGAGGTTTGACAGGTGGCTGGCAAGACATTATGGTTGACCAAAGTCAACTTTTGGAGAGCTCTAGTTGGTTCACGTGGACCAACCAGAAAAAGGGAACCAAAAACACATTTGTAAATTCGATAAAAAAATTAATAAAGAAATTAATAAAAATTTTATTAAAACATGGAAAATATTTATAATTTTTTGTAGTATTTAATGGCTATTTTATTTATTTTCACAAGGCTATTTATTATAGGTTAATATTTATATGAATAAATAGAGGTAAATATACTTGTATTATGTATATTTTATTTTTATTTTTTTATTTTATTAATATATATAGGTATTTATATATTTTAAATTTATTTAATTACTTATTGAGGTATTTTACTTTATTTTTCTTAGTTTATTGACATAATTAATTATGCATACTTTTCTTATAGGTATATTATAGCATATTTCATCTATGTATTAAAGTATTTGATTTATTTTATTTATTTATAATGGTTTTATTTTATTTTAATTATTTACATTTGTTTTGAATAATATTTACACTTTTATAAAATATAAGAAACATAAAAATATAAATAATAAATAAATTGAGTATAATATACATGTACATTGCACAATTAGGGCTTAAAACCTAACTTTTGCATCTTAACTCCAATTTGAATGAGACTGCACATTCATTAAATAACTTATTTAATTTTATCAACAATAAAGGTGAGTTTGTTAAATTTTGAATCTGTATGGAGAAGATACATGTCTGCAAAGTTTTATTTATGGTTTTTATCTTATGTGTCCCGGGTACACTGTGCATTATTTTTCAGTAAAATAAATTTCATATTTTTCTTTATATTTTTATGTACAATATTCATATCGATTGTTTATTAAGTTGAGATATAAAAATAATAAATTAAAATAGGTCCCAAAATGTAATTATTAGGCAAAATAAATTAGGTTTTTCTATGTATTTTCTATACAGTTTCTCTGCCCTATCTCCCTCTACTTTATTCCTTATCGACCAAGTCATCATGATGACTAGGTCTCGGGGTTAAGGGCCACTCAGTGTCTTTGAAACTTCATTCTTTTTCTTTTCTTTCCTTTATTCTTTTATTTTGGAATTAAATATAATGTTGTATAAAGTATTTTATATAGTAGTTTGTGTGATTTATTAAGTGTTTATTTTCACAAAATAATGATAAATGCATGCATTTAGTTAGGGATTTAAGGCTTAAATGAAAGAATAAAGGTGATGATATTAGGATTCATCAACTCACATACTTGCCTTTGCTAGTCCCTAGTAAGCACTTATGCCTATAAGTGTAGAAATGGAAGAAAGAATATAAAAGAAAATAAATTGGATTGTTTTTTAACTTTTAAACTCATAAAATCATAGTTTGGAGCTCTGTCGGACCTTTAGATTGTAGGTTTGGTCGAAACCTTATTGGGAAGTGGACTTGAAACACAACAGCCTTTGAGAACCAAAAAACTCTTACCAAGTCTCCTCAAAATCCAGGTCAGAACATGTCAATGTCATACGCAGTCCCTTATGACTATGAGTCTATCTCGTACAATGGGAGTGATATGTAGCTCCTCTCAGCTGAAGCAGTAAAAGACATGCTTCTTTAACATGGTGATCCTAATTCCTCATCAAGTAGTTCTTTCCTATAGAAGAGGGGTATTCCCTTCTAAGTTCAAGTGCAACCGACTCAACAAGATAGGTGGAGAAGCCAATGGATTGTATCCAGTATAGCTACCTATCCTGGGATGCTTGACTAGTGTAGCCAAGTCATCTGGTTGTAGGCTCACATGTATCATTGACTTTGAAGCTCAAGATTGCTTATTGAATACATATATACTCCGACGGGAATTGATTTTTCTTTTATTTTTGCATGTCTATTTTGTTGGAGTTTTTGATTTTGCATTTTTTAATACTATTTATAGCATCATTTACATAAGGACTTTTTCTTCTTGATCCAATACACTATCCCTCTTTGAAGCATTATTGCAACCCACAACATCCTATCATTAGACCCCGTGGCTACTGGATCCCATTGGGGCAGGAATGGACGCATAACTGTGACTTCGTATGTTTCCATTCGCTTGTATCTCATGCTGTCAAATCCATCCCTCTACCACTTCAACCGATATGCGCAAAGTGTAAGGTGTAGGTGTGCAAGTTAGATCATTATCAAAAAGAGTCATGCATGTGTTTCAAAATATTCTAATTAGGTAGTCAAGATGACACTGATCCAAATCTTATGATCTCAAAGAATTAAGTCTAGCAGACCTGAAGTGCCTCAATTCCAATCCCTATAAGATTCTTGTGATTAAGTTAATTAAGATCCAACAAAGCTCCAATCTTCAGATTTTATTTAGACTTGTTCAATTGTCATTATCAATCAAAAAACAATGCAATGATATGCAATGTAAAGAAAACTCTTCTTATGAAGCAATTTTCTGATTTTAAACTTTTTATGTAATTTCGAAAAGTTTTACAAACTATTCAACAATTTTTTGAAAACATTTTGCAAAGTTTTATGGATTTTGAAAATTTTGAATTTTTAGGGATTTTGGAAAAAAGATTAGTGAAGGAAATATGTATGGATATTTACATGGCAGTGCTTCTATATTTACAAGAGTTGGTTTAAGAATTTACACTTGGTATTTATAGAGATTAAGATAGTTTGTATTTACAAAGTTTGTAAAGAATTTTTATGTGCTTTTAATTATATATATGGTTCTCAAAATAGTTTGAAAATAATGTTACAAATATTTTGAAAACCTTTTTTGCAAATAATTTGACAAAAATGTTCAAATATGTACAAAATTTGAAAATCATTTTACAAAGATTTTTCAAAGTATTTTTTGAACCTCTTTCCAAAACATTTGCATATAGACTTTAAAAACATTTTATTCACATAAATAAAAGAATTATTTACAAACAAAAACATTTTACAAAATATTTTCAAAATAGTTTTCAAAAGATTTTTCAATGAATTTTCCAACCATTTTTCAAATATTTTTCTAATACTTTTGCCGATTTATTAACCATAATTACAAATAATTTTATGTATGTTTAAATTTTATTACTTATCATATTATTGAAATTACAAAAGTACAAGTTATGGCCAAAGTATATACAACGTATATACGACCCCATATACTTAGCTTGAGCAATGTCATCATAGGTGATGAATCTCCATTTCATCACCTTTATTCTATCATTTTGGCCTTAAAAACCCCAGCAAATGCATGTAAATAGCATTAATCTGTATATAATAGCATTCATGATTCATTGTATTAATTGTACATTAAATAAGGTTTTTAATGCCAAAATTATAGAATAAAGAGAAGAAAAGAAAAAGGAATAAAATATTGCAAATATTTTATGACCCTAACCCCGAGACCAAGGCCAGCATGGGATTGGTCGACAAGGAATAAAGTAGGGGGAGATAAGGGCCAGTATATAATAAATACCTCATTTATTCATGCATTTATTTATGCATTTTTGACACCTATTTTGTACATAATTATTTATTCATCAAATAAAGAAACTTTATTTATGGAAGTTGTAGATAATAATGTGAATAAAAATACAAAATTGAGTATGCGTAAAATAATACTCAGTGTACATTTTATACCCAGAATAAAAAGCCAAAATCTCAACTTCACAGACCCATATCTTGCAAATAAAAACTCCAAATCACCCAAACTCACCTTTAATTGTATATAGCTTTCCAAGAACTATTTAATAAAATTAGTTTCATAATTTTTGGAGCCCAGCTGTGAAAGTTAGGTTTTTGACCCTCACTGTACATAGTACTGATTAAAATATTCCATTTATTCAGTATTCATTATTTGCACAAAATTATATTTTTAGAATTTTGCAAATCATGTATAGAATACATGTACATATTAAAATTAAAAGAAAACTAAAAAGAATTTGTAAAATAAAATAAGCTTATGTAATACATAGGCAAAATACCTATGTTAAGAATGTACATAAATAAAAGGGGATTTAATTCTTTTATTCTTTAATCATCTATATTTTTATAATAATGTATATATTATATATATCTTATTAAAAATACAAACCCAAAATAAAAATAAATAAAAATTCATTAAATAAATAAAATGTATATAATATATAGGTAAAATACCTATTAGTATACCTACATATACATATACTTATTTATTTAAAATGTAAATAAACTCCTAAAAATTAAATAAAAATATATTTATACTCACAAAACTAAGTTATACATTTATAAAATAAGAAAATAAAATAATAAAATAAAATAAACAAAATAAAAAATAAATATATATAAATATACTTATAAATACATTATTAAAATAAACCCGTAAGAAAACACTTCAAAAAAATAAATAAAAATCATAAATAAATACTACATTAATTTATAAACATTTTTTATTTTATAAGCAAATTCTAATTAATTCATTTATTATGTTATATAAATAGGTCAAATTCGTCCTGACGTGGACCAATCAGGGGCCAGGGAGTGTTGACCTCCGGTCAACTCCCCCCTGCGCCTCTGACTCCCATCAGACCTGTCGCTTCCCCCATTTTCTTGCATTTTTCCCGCTCGACTGGTCGCTCCTTCGACAACAGTCTCTTCACGGAATTTTCTCCCAGATGAATCATGATCCTCACTGCATCTCTTATTCGATTGTACATAGCCCAGATTCTCCGCTATGGCCCGGTCAAATAAGGGTGCTTCTTTTGTGCATAAATAAGGAACCATCGCCATTTCTCCAAGTTTGGTAAGCCTTTACGCGTCTCCCTTCCTCGCATTCGGTCTAGGTGGACTCCTGGTGACAGTAGGACTCCCCTGGTACCTTGAATCGGTCGGAGAAGGCGGTGGTTGCACCCAAGGCCGCCGCTCTGGTGAGGCCTCTGCTCCTTGGTGTTTCGCCAGGTACGAGCTGCACCTTTACTCATTTTTAGATAGGTTTTAGTTTTTGCTTTTTATTCGTATCATTAGATTAGTCACTAGCCCTTAGGTGTAGCATTAAATCGTCCACCCTTAGTTCGCCGGAGCTCCGCTCCGGCGAACAACTCCACCTCCATTTTGCATGCTAACAGCTTCAGCCTTGGGCCGAGGAACTCCCCTCGAGCCGTGTGAGTATTTTCCTGCAGGTCAGGTGCGTTGATAAGCACCAGGAGACGCAATCAAGAGTCACCGAAGGTACCTGGACCCCCTCGACTTCTCCGAAGTTGTGGTGGCGTTCCATGGTGTCTCCGCCTGAGCCGAGAGCTCCAGCAGCTAGATCTACCTGCTAGGAACATGCTGGGATCCTTGGGAGCAGCTAAGAGTGGCGGGGGAGGGAGATATCGCCGGAGGAAGTTCGCCTAGGCGAACCTTCCTCCCTGTTCTTCCCGATGCCCTCCCCACCGTTGGATGAAGATGGAGCCCCAAACCTGATCAGAGACGTCCGATCTTCTAGAGCCGTAGCCGTTGGATCACGTGAGTGATCTAATCTCAGCCCTTCATCGGCGAAGCGTCATCGGGCGAGGAGGAGGCGACGTGTGTCAAGTGAAGAACGCCCAACCGTTGGATCGCGTGCCTGAGGGGGTAATTTTCACTTATACCCTCACTTTTTGTTTTATTTAATGTTTAATGCTGTAAATAAATTTTCACGTTATAAAATAATTGTAAATTTTGCAGTAGGACCCTTGTACTTTCCTTAATTGCATTTTGGTCCTTCCGCGCCTCACGTGCAGTCTCCGTGAGGCGTCGTTACCGAGGAGGCTACGGATTTTATATGATTTTGTGAGCTTATTTGTTCATTTATTCAATTATTTGCTCATGTCCATGATTCATTTATTTATTTGTTTGATTTTTAGTTCTATTTGACATTATTTGATTGACTACTCTGACCATCTCTTTTCTTTGTCTTTGATGCGAGGGACCGCCAAGAGAAGGAGGACCTCTTAGGAGGACCTATGCACCCAAGCAAGGTGGAGTTGGCCCTTCTATACTAAGCCAACAAGAGAGAGCATCAAAGGGAGTTGAAGAAGAAGTTTTGAAGACAGTCTCTATTTTTATGCATTTTATTTTATTTCATTTTATTATGTATATATATGTAAGAGAGTGACACTTGAATTTTGTAATAATACAGGACTCTCACAGGTACACTTTGACTCCCAAGGTCCAGTGTCCGAGGGATTGTTCCCTTGGGGGCCTCGATGGTTTTGACGCTTTTTCTTTTCTTTATTTTATTTTTATTTTTTGTGAATGAGCCTTAGCTTAGGAGTTGCTTGCTCGTAGAGTTAGGTCCAAACACCCTAATATATATATATATATATATATATATATATATATATCTGCATGTATCTATAGTTCACTTTGGACCTAGATCAAACTCTAAACAACCGTTCATTTATCTCTTAGCCTTTGTGCCACAGCGAGCCCTGCAAAGCGCTTTCTCCTAAACTCAAGTGTGTTGAGCAGAGGAGCGGCGAGCCAACACCGGACTTTTTGTGGCTAAAGATGAATGAGCGACTTGTAGTGCTTCACGATAATAGCAATTTCTGAATCTAGGGCGATTTCTTTGGCTTGCATTTTCATTTAGCATAGGTTTCAAATTCTGTTCTGCATCCCACATGGAGAGAGCTGGGAGGCACTGTAAGTCTTCTTACTTAGCATGCATCATCGATTTCCGACTTGCATGGCTTTTCCGATCTTCTCCCTCTGATTTTGCCAACCTAGGATGCTCAATGGAAATTGGAACCTCGATAGGCACGTGCATTGAAAATACCAAAAAAAGTGATAACCTAAATAAAATCGCGACTGCTAACTTTATTGGACCTAAGAATAAAACGTAATGGATTCCTTGTCTTGGGGAGAGCAACCCCCTCATTGTATGCGTTTTAAATTGCTCACGTACACACTAAGGAGTAGAGCCCAAATCCCATCAAGCCTCCTAAGTGTTTGTACAACTTTGTGATTCTCACCTCACTCTAAAACTGAAAAGAAAAATGACCGTCACCTGACGGTCTTCACTGTGTTGAGTAGGTGAATCGGGGGTTTACCTTGTGTATTGATTGTGACTTGGAGTTCATTGTGTTTTTCATTCATTACTAGAGTAGTCGGTCCCGTCCGTGTGAGTCATGCATTTTCCATCTTTGAGTCTCTCTATCTCTCTAATAAATATATCTCCTCATCTGCATTGAGTCATGATATTGGCGCTTGAGCTCAATCATTCTTCGCCAAGTCCTTTGTTTCCCTCTTCTTCATCACTTTCCTCGTATTCTCTGTACCATCCTCATTCTCTGATTCGGGGAAAATATTCTCTTCGGACCACCAGTTTGACGGTGTTCCCTCCCTGTGTGGAACACTCAATTTTGTCTATGTCCCGATCTTCTCGCCCGACTCCTCGTACCCTCTGTATCACTCTTCTAGCACCCATGATATTGGCACGCACGCTCAATCAGCTTCTCCACCCCATTGTGTACCATGGTTATCCATCTTCTTTGTGTTCTCCGTATCACCACTTCCTTTACCCAGGGATGCTGCGCATATTGATAAGGCCCGCATCGAGGATTATTTATACAGATTATTTGTGTAAGTCAGGCCCATGATGTTGAGGATGCTGAGATTGATGTGATGGATTTGTCTCTGATACATGCATACAAGCTTATTGAGGATTTTTGATGATGCGTGATCATTAGGTGTGATTCTTTATTGAAGATTTAGATCTCGCACACCGGATTGAGGATGTGATATGATGCGATGATTTGATGATGATTTCATGATTGTTGATTGATTTATCTTTTTTGAGGTTCCAGCCATCTTGATTTTGAGGATTGAATGATTATTCTGACTTGGACTTCCTGATAAAGGTGTGTGGATCCTACATGATCTCTCATCTTCCTGATTGAACCATCCTTGATCTCCTGACTCTTTGATCCACCCTGGCACTTAGAGGAGTCCTTATGATATGTTGTGCCATCTCAGCCAGATTTGATTTACCCAAGGGATGTTTGGTGAATGACATGATTATTTGCTCCCTCGCATGATCTTATGCCCTCCAACTGATTGAACGATTTATTGCTTTTGAGGACCTGAGATGACTTGACAGCATTCCCATGACCTACATTGATCTAGCTCGCATTACCCCCCGAGGACTATCTGCAGGAGAATGCGATAATTTCTAGGACTGCGGTTTCATTCACTGCTTGGGTCGCCATTGTGATGGGACCCGAAACCGAGTCAGAAGATATGCTTGATTGGCCTCCCCCTGTGATTGTGTACCCGACCTGTCGGTCCCCGAGGCCAGCTGTCTGATTTCTCTCCTTGACGGTCCTCGCAAGGACGAGCCTTGATACTACAATTATTCACTGCCTAGTTCATATCTCTCTGAGGGTTATCTGTGAGAGGCTATGACACAATTTAACTCTATTCGTCTCTTCTGCGGGTAGACGGTCTGCCATCTACCGAGGCCACATTTTCTATGGATCTGTCTGATGGATCCGGCTCCTTTGAGCCTCCCTCTCTCCTTGACGACCCTCGCAAGGACGGGGAGGTACTCTGAGTATTCACTGAGTAGCTCACATGACTTCCCGAGGACTATCTGTGGAAGGATGTGACACTTTCTTTACGATCAGCTTCACTCACTTCTGGTGCCTCCATTTGTTGGGGCACGAAGCCGATTCGTCTAATATAGCCAGTTGGTCTTCCGTTCTGATTATGCGCTCGATCTGTTGGGGCATGAGACCGACTTGATCAGACTCCTTTGAGTCCGCTCTCCTTGACGGTCCTCGCAAGGATGAGCTCTTTTCTGATTATTCTTTGACTAGCTCGTAGCTCCTCGAGGGTTATCTGTGGGAGACTACGACATATTTCCAATCTGACTGGTCTCTGCTCCTGGTAGCCGATTTGTCGACTACTGAGACCACTATGTGGGTCCGTCTGATGGATCCGGCTCCTTCGAGCCCTTCTCTCTCGTTGACGACCCTCGCAAGGTAGAGACACATTCTGACTATTCCTTGCCTAGATCGCAGTACTCTCCGAGGGCTATCTGCGGGAGACTGCAACATTCTCTTTACGCTCGGTTTCCACTACTGACCATGTCTCCGATCTGCAGAGCACGGAATCGAGTCGTCTGATATATATGATTTTTGGTCCCATCTTGAGTTGCGTATCCGATCTGCGGATCATGGGACCCATCTGATTAGACTCCTTTGAGTCTGCTCACCTTGACGGTTCTCGCAAGGTTGAGCTTCTGATATCTGCTAATTATCATGCCTAGCTGGCAGCACGTTCCCCGAGGGTTATCTGCGAGACACTGCCACACTTTCTTGATTTGTCGCTCTCTTCTGCTGGTAGCCGATATGTCGTCTACCGAGACTGTACCTGATGATCCGTCTGATGGATCAGGCTCCTTTGAGCCCGCTCTCCTTGACGACCCTCGCAAGTGTGAGCTTCTGTTCTGATTATTCATTGCCTAGCATGTACTACTCCACGAGGGTTATCTGCGGGAGGGTACATCACCTTGTAGGCACTCGGCTTCATTTCTGGTGTCTCCCATTTGGTGGAGCACGAAGCCGGGTCTTCTGGCTTGTATACTCGGTCTCCTCCCTGGTGGTGCCTCCGAGCTGCGGAACACGGAGCCGAGTCCTCTAATTACTCTCTGATTCCGCTCACCTTGAGGACCCTCGCAAGAGTGAGCCACATATTGTGTTGTTCGGTATATTCTTGTGACTTTCAGATTATATCACCACCGTGCATCACACAGTCTCATATGCTTTACTTCCGATCAATCTGGGACTCTGATTGACCGGAGGAGTCTATAATGCTCTTTCTTTTCCCGGTCTTACGGTATCGACTCCGTTCCCTCATGTTGACCATATGAGCCGATCATCTGCTTCATGCTACCAGACCCGATATCCAACCGTTCGACCTCTTATCCCTGGTAGACGACACCCACCTGACTGTATATCCGGGTGTCTTTTCACCTTCTGACCGCATCCTCGTTCTCACAGGGAGACGATGACGAGAGCACGGTAGTTGCTTACCAGACACCGTCCTGTACACTAGTCTCTTCACCACTTGTATATATGTGTGCCTTGTTCATTCTTTCTCCCGCATGTTATGTGTGCCCCAGATCTATCGCCATATCTTTGTGTCTATACTTTGGGCGTACCTTGTCCTAAGTATGGGGGGGTACACACCGAGTTGTTCTTTGTTTAGTTTTGTCACTCGTGTTGTTTCCTGTACTTAGGATTATTTGATCCTAAGTATAGGAGGAGTGATGCGTATATTCTTCACGATCCTTTCATCTATCTGTATATATTTCTCTTCTCTTCTTTTGTTCTTTTCTTCTTTTCCTTTTCTATCTTTTGTATCCAAATAAAAGGTGTCGCCCCTTTGTGTTAGTATCCTGTACTTAGGACGTACTTTTTCCTAAGTATAGGGGGGTGCACCCCTGATTTGTTCATCTGTTTATTCCCACCCTTGACCCTCCCTGATTTGTGTACAGTCTGGTATACTTAGGATTACTTGATCCTAAGTATAGGGGGGACGGTCAATTTCTCATTCGTTCATCTCTTATTTATATATTCTTTAGACTTTTCTATACTCAGTACGAGTTATGTCTTCTCTTTCTCTTTTCCGATCTATGAGGACATAGCTCAAGCTAAGTATAGGGGGGTCGTATATACTATGTATATACTGTAGCCATAACTCGTACTTTCATATTCTCTTAATAATATGGCTAATAATTCTTTAAATTCATTAAAAACCCTTAATAAAAAGATGTGATTATTCCTCAAATTCTTTTTGTATATCCTGATTAATAAATCAGGTGAAAATGTTTTTTGCAAAATGTTTGAAAAATAGTTTGAAAATCTTTGTGAAAATCTTTTGAAAACTATTTTGAAAACGTTTTGTTACATGTTTTCAACCTTTGAAAAAAATTTGTGGTTTGTAAAAAAATTATTTTCTTTGTGTGAAATAAAATGTTTGAAAAAAGATTTGCAAATGGTTTGAAAAATGGTTGCAAAAATATTTTGAAAATCTATATATACTGTTTTGAAAAACCTTTGCAAAATGAATTTCAAATGTGTGTACATGTTTGTAAAAATGTTTGTAAAAATTAGTTTGGACTATAGTTTTAAAAAATTGTTTGAAAAATTTGTGTCAAATAAGTTTGAGGAATAGATACATCTAATAAAAATAATAATAAATAAAAATAAAAATAAACAAAATTCTTTAATAAGTGTACATATATACCTATAAATTAAAAACTAAATTGTAAATTCTTAATTCTTGTAAAATAAAACAGCACGCCCATGTAAATAGTTGTACATATTTTATACTTGGAGTGCCAAAATTATTTTATTTGCAAAAATTCTTTGTGTAAAATTCTTCTCTTTGTTTTCAAATTATTTGAAAAATTCCATTATTCTTTGCATATTTGTAAATAGCATTTTCATAGCATTCATATTCTTTGATTGAGTATTGATGATTGAACTAGTCCAATAAAGTCGAAGATTGGAGCTTGGTTGGACCTTACCGGACCTAACAGCACTGGAACCTTATGGGAACTAGGTTTAAGGTACTTCAGGTCTATTCAGACTTAATTCTTTGAGAAATCAAGGCTAGGTTCAAGTCACCTCAGTGGACTAACTAGAACTTTTCGAAACACACGTATGACTCTTGTCGACCGTGACCTAACTTGGACACTTGCACCTTTCACTTGGCTCAACTCAGTTGGAGTGGTGAGGGGGTTGGATTTGCCAGTCTGAGACACACACGGATGGAAACATTCGTCCTCGTCTAGGGAGGGAAGTGCACCCCAACCTGGTCCAGTAGCCATGAGGTCTAACGACAGGAGAGTGTGGGTTGCAATAATGCTTCAAAAGAAGGATAGTCTTCTGGCTCAAGGGGAAAAACTCCTTATGTAAATGTTGTTGTATATAGTATGTTGAAAAAAAATCTCCAAAAAAGTGGACAGGCTTGAAAATAAATAAAGTGCCTGCTGGAGAATGTATATATGTTGTATAGAAAATAAGCAAGCTTGAGCATCAAAGTTATACCATGCGAGCCTGCAGCTGGATGACTTGACTACACTGGTCTTGCATCCCAGGATAGGTAGCTACACTGGCTACCATCCATTCTTTTCTCTACCTCCTCCTCTTGAGTTGGATGCCACTTGAACTTAGAAGGGAATACCCCGCTCCTCGAGGAAAGAGCTGTTGGATTAGGGAATCATTGGGTTGTCATTCTGGAGAAGCTAGTCGCTTTGTCATTTCAATTGGGGAGAGCCACTATCACGTACACGTACAACTCAGCTTCATAGTCATAAGGGTTTGCTTATGATGTAGGCTAGTTCTGACCTGGCTATTGAGGAGATTTGAACCATGTTCTGTGACTCTCGAAGGCTGTTGTGTTTTAAATTTGGATCCTTACCAGGTTCCACACACATTTTCACATCAAGGTCTAACCTGAGCTCCAAACTTTGATTTTGTACAGATAAGTTTAATAGTGATGATCAATTCAATTTATTCTTTACATTCTTGATTTTTGCTTTTTCTTTTCTTCTTATTCTTTGTTCTTTTTGTACTTATTGCATAAGTGTTTGCTAGGGACTAGCAAAGGCAAGTATAGGGGGGTGATGAATCTCCATTTCATCACCTTTATTCTATCATTTTGGCCTTAAAAACCCCAACAAACGCATGTAAATAGCATTAATCTGTATATAATAGCATTCATGATTCAATGTATTAATTGTACATTAAATAAGGTTTTTAATGCCAAAATTATAGAATAAAGAGAAGAAAAGAAAAAGGAATAAAATATTGCAAATATTTTATGACCCTAACCCCGAGACCAAGGCCAGCATGGGATTGGTCGACAAGGAATAAAGTAGGGGGAGATAAGGGCCAGTATATAATAAATACCTCATTTATTCATGCATTTATTTATGCATTTTTGACACCTATTTTGTACATAATTATTTATTCATCAAATAAAGAAACTTTGTTCATGGAAGTTGTAGATAATAATGTGAATAAAAATACAAAATTGAGTTTGTGTAAAAATAATACTCAGTGTACATTTTGTACCCAGAATAAAAAGCTAAAATCTCAACTTCACAGACCCATATCTTGCAAATAAATACTCCAAATCACCCAAACTCACATTTAATTGTATATAGCTTTCCCGGAACTATTTAATAAAATTGGTTTCATAATTCTTGGAGCCCATCTTTGAAAGTTAGGTTTTTGACCCTCATTGTACATAGTACTGATTAAAATATTCCATTTATTCAGTATTCATTATTTGTACAAAATTATATTTTTAGAATTTTGCAAATCATGTATAGAATACATGTACATATTAAAATTAAAAGAAAACTAAAAAGAATTTGTAAAATAAAATAAGCTTATGTAATACATGGGCAAAATACCTATGTTAAGAATGTACATAAATAAAAGGGGATTTAATTCTTTTATTCTATATTCATCTATATTTTTATAATAATGTATATATTATATATATCTTATTAAAAATACAAACCCAAAATAAAAACAAATAAAAATTCATTAAATAAATAAAATGTATATAATATATAGGTAAAATACCTATAAGTATACATACATATACATATTTATTTAAAAATGTAAATAAACTCCTAAAATTTAAATAAAAATATATTTATACTCACAAAACTAATTTATAAATTTATAAAATAAGAAAATAAAATAATAAAATAAAATAAACAAAATAAAAAATAAATATATATAAATATACTTATAAATACATTATTAAAATAAACCTATAATAAAACACTTCAAAAAAAATAAATAAAAATAATAAATAAATACTACATTAATTTATAAACATTTTTTTATTTTATAAGCAAATTCTAATTAATTCATTTATTATGTTATATAAATAGGTCAAGTTCGTCCTGACGTGGACCAATCAGGGGCCAGGGAGTGTTGACCTCCGGTCAACTCCCGTCAGACCTGTCGCTTCCCCCATTTTCTTGCATTTTTCCCGCTCGAATGGTCGCTCCTTCGACAACAGTCTCTTCACGGAATTTTATCCCAGATGAATCATGATCCTCGCCGCATCTCTTATTCGATTGTACATAGCCCAGATTCTCCACTATGGCCCGGTCAAATAAGGGTGCTTCTTTGTGCATAAATAAGGAACCATCGCCATCTCTCCAAGTTTGGTCAGCCTTTACGCATCTCCCTTCCTCACATTCGGTCTAGGTGGACTCCTGGTGACAGTAGGACTCCCCTGGTACCTCGAATCGGTCGGAGAAGGCGGTGGTTGCACCGAAGGCCGCCGCTCAGGCGAGGCCTCTGCTCCTTGGTGTTTCGCCAGGTACGAGCTGCGCCTTTACTCATTTTTAGATAGGTTTTAGTTTTCGATTTTTATTCGTGTCATTAGATTAGTCACTAGCCCTTAGGTGTAGCGTTAAATCGTCCACCCTTAGTTCGCCGGAGCTCCGCTCCGGCGAAAAACTCCACCTCCATTTTGCGTGCTAACAGCTTCAGCCTTGGGCCGAGGAACTCCCCTCGAGCCATGTGAGTATTTTCCTGCAGGTCAGGTGCGTCGATAAGCACCGGGAGATGCAATCAAGAGTCACCGGAGGTACCTGGACCCCCTCAACCTCTCCGATGTCGTGGTGGCGTTCCATGGTGTCTCCGCCCGAGTCGAGACCTGCAGCAGCTAGATCTACCTGCTAGGAACGTGCTGGGATCCTCGGGAGCAGCTAAGAGCGGCGGGGGAGGGAGATATCGCCGGAGGAAGTTCGCCCAGGCGAACCTTCCTCCCTGTTCTTCCTGATGCCCTCCCCGCCGTTGGATGAAGATGGAGTCCCAGACCTGATCAGAGACGTCCGATCTTCCAGAGCCGTAGCCGTTGGATCACGTGAGTGATCTAAACTCAGCCCTTCATCGGCAAAGCGTCATCGGGCGAGGAGGAGGCGACACGTGTCATGTGAAGAACGCCCAACCGTTGGATCGCGCGCTTGAGGGGGTAATTTTCACTTATACCCCTGCTTTTTGTTTTATTTAATGTTTAATGCTGTAAATAAATTTTCACGTTATAAAATAATTGTAAATTTTGCAGTAGGACCCTTGTACTTTCCTTAATTGCATTTTGGTCCTTCCGCGCCTCTCGTGCAGTCCCACGTGAGGCGCGTGAAATTTGCATGTACACCTTGGCGGTTTTTGTATATTGGAAATTAGCCCCAAAAATATAATTAAATGTTTATTTCTGTAGAATTTTTGTACTGAGGCCCCTGGAAAGTATTTTATTTGTAAAAATGCCCCTGCCAGGCTATTTGATTTTTGTTTCTTTTATCTATTTATTAAAAATACCTATGGTGCTCCTAAACATTCAGAAAAATGAGGATAAATGCTTCATGTAGTGTTCTTCCACGCCATATTTTATTTCACATTTTTTGCATTTATCCTAATTATTAAAAATGAATAAAGAGCCCTTTTTGTACTGTCTAAATTATAAAATACAAAAAAATATAAAATGTTTTTGAAAAATTACAAAAAAAATATATATGGTATATTTATATCTATATTGAATCCAGAAATTGAAAAACCCTAAAAATATGAAAAAGAAAAACAAAAAAATCAGAAAGCTCCAAAATCCAACAAAAATAGAAAAACCCTTAAAAATACCAAAAATACATTTTTCTCTTTTATAATTATCTATATATTATTATTAATGTGTTAAAATTAATTTGGGTAATTTTGGAGTTTATTTTATATTTTTAAAACCCAAGTTTAATTCGGTTATTTAATTCGTCCTATATTAGGGACATTTTTGAATTGAAAAATAACGAAAAAATTAGAAATATTCTAGAAAACTAACAAAAAAATTAGAAAAATATTAAAAAAAATATTATATCTATCTATTTTAAGCATTTATATCTATATATATATATGTATCCATATATTATATTACTTCTCTCTCCCCCCTCTTATATATATAGCTCTTTATGTATACATATATATATTATATAATTAAAAATATAAAAAGAAAATAAAAAAATATAAAATATAAAACCAAACTAAAAATAAAAAAATTTAATAATAATACAAAAAAATTAAAAAATCCAAAACCCACAAAAACAATAATTGGACATGAACAAGGGATTGAATAATTATACCTCACAAACATCCCTTCGCCTCCTAGTGTTCGACCTCTACCTGTGCTTACACCTATACACATTTGTATGTAGAGTTATAATAAATTTTAACTCCACATTTTTGGATATTTATTGCATATATTTATTGTGGGTTAATTGTTGATTGATTTGGGATCTGTTGAGCGGTCACCGCATCGACTGGATGTCTCGCCTTGTGAGATATCTAGACCCTCGATTTTTCCCTTTCATCAATAGGTCAGAGTGAAAAAGGAAGACATATCTTCATGCTAGGTATAGGAAAGTCTATACTACAACTACTAAAGAATGAACAAATGAGAAGTTGACCATCCCCCCGTACTTAGGATCAATTAATCCTAAGTATAGCACACTGTGTATGGGGAGGGTCCAGGGTGGGAATAAATAAATCATCGGCTCGCCATGTCTCTCCCTCTACTTAGGGTAAAATATCCCTAAGTATAAATAGAATATCAATAGTTGATGAGACAGGAGAGGGATCAATGAATGAGCACCCGTATACACTCACCCTCTATACTTAGGATGAAGCTTATCCTAAATATGGTAATAATGAATGGGATGAACGAACTTATCGAAAGAGTGAAAGAATGACATTCGAAAAGAAGAAAAGAAGAAAATAGTAATCAATCACAAATTATTTTGATGACCTCATCTGACTTAGCCGATGTCGTAGCTTCAAGTTCATCTTAGTAGACCACCTGCATTGGATCAATAATGGATATGAATGTATCGTACTCTAAGTATGGCTTCAGCAATTGTCCATTGATCACAAAGGGTGGTGCATCAACTGACAAACCAGATATCACAATACTTCCATTGTCAGGCACATGTTTCATTATAAACAACCACGTCCACTTGCTTTTCGACTTCCCTAGGAAAAGTTTCAACTTTGCATTGAACAACCAGACCTTCTGACCAGGATTGGAAGTCTTTCGGTGGATATGCTTTTCGTGCCACTTCTTTAATTTCTCTTTGTACATTTGGTAGTTGTCTAACGCATAATCTATGAATTCAAGAAATTTGTTCACATAAACCTTTCCATTCTTGCCGCCTTTCTTGGAATCCAAATTGCAGACATTATTTTCCCAGAATGATTTGTGAATTAATTCCACGGGCAGATGGCATGTCTTGCCATAGAATAGGCGATGGGGAGATATTTCCAAAGGTGACTTGTATGTGGTCTGATGGGCCCAAAGAACCGAGTTGAGCAATTGTGACAAGTTCTTCTTACTGGGATGTACAAGCTTCTGAAGAATAATCTTGATCTGCCTAATTGAACATTCTACAATGCCATTGGACTGTGGGTGGTATGGAGAAGAGACACAATCTTCAATGTAGTATTCCTGGGTCGGCTTCTTCACTTCTCTATTGATAAAATGACTACCACCATCGGATATCAGAATTTTAGGGATCCCGAAACTTGCAATGATATTCTCTTTCAGAAAATGATAGATAGTGAGAGTGTCAGCAACTTGGGTTAGGATATCCTTACCTAAGGACTAACACAATCGACAAGAAGCAAAATGTATTTAAAACCCTGACTGTTAAGGAATGGTCCCATGAAGTCAATACCCCACTAAAAGACCCAAAAAAGCCCTAGTTAATTTGTAGATTTTATTGTAGTATTCGAGCAATAAAGGACCAATTAAAAATCACTAAAATTAATTAATTATCCAATTAAGCAAGCGACCAATTTAATTTACTTAGGAAAGCTCAAGGTCGAACTCAAGGAGGACACTGTCTCCTTAGGTGGACTATTAGGTGATCTAGAGACTGGTTTTCAGGGAATAATATTTTTGGTATTTTAAATGCAATTTCATGGATTATATGCAAATTTGGCAAAGTTCAGGGACTAAAATGCAATTTTCATTCAAACAATATCCAAAAATTATGAAGCTTAGTTAGAATATAAAATATGATAAAATTAAGCTACTATCTTGTTTTGGAATTTTTAGATGTAATACGAATTAATTACGAATAAAATATAGTAAATTAATTTTATCATATTTTATATTCTAACTAAGTTACTACATAATGAGTTTTTGCAAACTATTTTTTATAAGGGTTAAATGAAGCTACACCCTGGTTGTAGCCAATTGTCTACTCCCGCCCCCATTCCCCCCCCTTTTTTGGAAAATGAAAATATGTACATGAAGGATATTGGATAATCCTCAAGCGCATCACGGAAGCATGAGCTTCGTATCGAATACGACGAGGAATGACTAGTCGGACTAGTGGTTCCATGGAGCGGAAATTAAATTTTTTTCATGCGACGAAACCACATGATCCAAGAACACTTCTCAAATCATTTCGTTTAAACCACAAACAAGTAATAGGATTACCTCTTGAAGCATGATTGTGATCGAGTCTTTAAACAAAGAGACCTCCTGTCTCAAGTCCGATCCGACGGAGGAGACACTTGCGAGCATGTTGATGAAACACGTGTTTCTCGCAATCCATATTGATGATCCAAGCGATAGATCTCCTGATCTTGACGCACGAGATCTGATGTCTTCTTCACAAGCGAGATGCACCAAAAAAGACAGAGATCCACGAGCAAACGATCAGGCAGCATAACGACAATGTTGCGACGATGGAGAACCTCTCTAGGGCATCCATTGTGGACGGCCATATGAGAGAGAGAGAGTGGGTGTGTAGAGAGAGAAAGAGAAAGAGAGACTTATGTTCTCTTGTGTCAAGAAGAACAAAGGGGTTGCCTCTCCTTTTATAATATTTTGGGATCCATGGATCTCAATCCATGGAAATACAAATCCAATGGCTCACATTGATTTGTGTTTCTTTTAATGGCTAAGATTTATGTTGGTAAAAACCAACAATAATTAATTTAATTTAGATTAAATCTATATTGATAAATCAATATAAATCAATTCCAAATTAAATTAAGCAATCATGGAGATTATTGGAATGAAGATTGCCTCCTTCCATAATATGGGATTTAGTGGCAATCTCATTTAATCTCATGATATCTCATGAGATTAAATATTCCAGGGAAATCTCCAAGATTTACAACAACACTTGTTATAAATTATTCAACAATAATAATTCATAATTATTTTATGAATATTGCAATCTTGCCATTGGAAAATTGTGAATCACATTCACAACCCAAAATAAAATGTAAATTACATTTTCAATTTAATGTTCAATGTGAATCCAATTCACATCAACATTTAATTAACAAATGTAAATTACAAATAGCTCTCTCTTATATATTATAAATCACATTTATAATATATATGATTAATATGGATATTTCTATCCACATTATTCATATCCATGACGACTAAATCACATTTAATCATCTTGGATCTCTTTTCTCTTGTGCCCAAATAATATGAAACACATTCACATTATTTACATCTTTGATAATCAAATCACATTTAATTATCTAAGATAACTCTCTTTATAATATGAACCGAATTCATAATAATCATGATAATTAAATCACATTTAATTATCCATTTTCTCAATGCTCGGATACTTATATCAACAATGAAATTATCCTGAACTCTTTCAAGGATAATGCGCTTTCTCCGCGAATACTTGGAGAAAAGGACAGGGCGATTGTATTGTTCCACATATAGTGACTTGGATATTGAGACCACATCTCAAATCCAGATCTTGGGCCTCCCATAAATTCTTGATTAAATCAAGACTGCAAATCTAATCTTCGCATTGCATCTGAATCACATTCAGATCAATGTCCAACACTGGGACCAAGATCAGATTACTTCTCCACTGAGAGGAGTCACTAAAATCCAGACCCTTTTCATTACTCCCAATGAATGGAAGCATCATGGTTATACAATCGTGTATGATCACATCACCCTCAGGTATTCCTAATACCTGTAAATCCTGCATACTGGAAGACCTAGAATAATCATGAAGTATAAGATCAATTTTACACTATCTACTTCAGGGATTTATCATTAAGTTTCTCATTCGTTCATTGGGAGTTGGTATGATCATATACTTTCAAAAAACATACATCATACCCATGTGTTGATCATATATTTTCCAAAAGCATATATCAAACCTACAAATAAAATCAAGCTTCCAAAGCGAGATGACCGTGCACGGAATTTGATTCTTCCCAATATCTCATGAGTGAGCTCATGTCTTCCGGTTCAGTAATTAACATGTATGCTCCCTTTGAGAGATCGTATTACTCATATGCCCTTATATGCACACCAGTGCGCCTGTGTATAGACCTTGATTAGGTCATCAACCTATTGGTCTGCCAAATGTACATACTCAGACATATAGTAGCACATATGTATCTGGTCAGAGGATGCATGCCCATATTATGATAGCATACAACATATGACTTTGGTTATCTCAATCTCGTTAAGTCAACTCTTTGACCTAACTAATCTGATACCTCTGAATCTCTATTCCCATGCAGAGGACCTACATCAAGAGGTCGGTCTGATATCAGCCTAATTGAGAAAGGATTGCCATCTCCTACTCAGGATGGAGATCATCTCTTAACAATCATTTGATGGTGCTTGATGAGCCCTCAATCTAACTCTTTAGATGTTCATCCAAGCACCAACCTCTATGATTTAATATTTGAATCAATAGATGTATGATCATTAAGATAGCCATGGTACATAACCCTAATTGTACTAAGGGACCTATTATGCAAATTATGTATTCTTCATTTCAAATCAGGGAATGATATTCGTAATAACATTTAATGCATAATGGCTCGATGTGGGCTTGCATGTCCAACAATCTCCCACTTGCCCAAAGAGCCATTAATGGACTAATCATTTTAACCCACACTCATGTGACAATCATAGGCTGTTTAGAAAATAGCTAGGTAAGCTGATCAGTCACTCTGTTCTCGCGAGACTACGCCAAGTCCTTTTACGACACTTGCATATCCTCAGTAACAGTGCTCGCATCTAATGCGAATATTGCATCTTATGCAACCAATACTCAATATAGTCAAAGCAGTTCTGTGTCCTTGATACTACTACTAAACAATTATTATAACCAATATTACCATAATCCCTATCAGAATGCCTTTATTCCTGAAGATCTCTATCTCCCAAGGTATCCATAGTTAAGACTTTTTAGATCACTATCTATAAAGTCTTAATCTGTTGAAGATAAGACTTTGAGATCACTATCTCAAAAGTTTTTCCTTCTATGAAGATATCGTTATTACTGCAATCAAATGTTTTATCACCATAGTAGGATTAGTAACAGTTTACTACTTCCACTACATGGTAGACATCTAGCTTTTGTACACATCTAGTATATACTGGATTTTCGGAACTGATGCACAAGGTCAAGCAGTTTTAGCATTCAGATCCTCAACTCTTTAAGGTGCTATCCATTTAGATAGGTCAGTACCATATCCTGAGGGAAAAAAGCCTTTCTTGGAATTTTCCAAAAAAATGGAAATGTCCCAGGTGTACTATTAATGTGACGGTCCCAATACCCTCTTCTCTTTGCTTCTGAACAACTTCAGAACTAAGATCTAAGAGGTATCCTTGAGATCATATCTTGAGGTTTGGAACAACCAGATTATAAAACACATATTATTATCTTTCTTATATCATTTCAAATGATTAGGATATTATCTACATTTAGCACGATGAACACAATGATACTCCCACTAAGCTTCACATGGTTCATTAAGATTCTATCTGAAATCATTTCATCAAATCTTATGTTCCAACTACAAGAAGCTTATTTGAGTCCATAGATGGAATTCCATAGCTTGCACACCTTGCTTTCCTCAACCATGAAGCCCTGGGGTTACTTCATGTGAATATACTCAGGGAGGTATTCATAGAGGAATGTAATCTTCACTCACATCTTGAAGATGTCAAAGTCAAGTTGTGTAGCTATGGTTAGCAATATTCTGATGGGTTAAAGAAAGGACACTGGAGAGCAAGTCTCATCGCAAGCGATGTCTTCTCTTCGGTGTACAACTCATGACTACGAACCGTGCTTTGAAGGTCTCTACCTTCTCATCAGGTTCCCTCTTTCTCTTGAAGATCCATTTACACCTTAATGGGTCTTACCCATATATGTGGATCCTCGAGGGTCTATATACAACACTTGTATATGAAGTCTAATTTAGACTTTATTGCTAACATCCATCTTTCCATATCATGATCTTTAAAAGCTTCATCATATGAAGTTAGATCATTATCAGATTCAACTGACACATGGAATCCATCTTCAACCTTATTTGAAGAAGTATTAGTGTTTCATTCTTAATTATTCTTTTAGTTTCCGATTTCAGGAGCCTCATTGTCTTTTCAAGATTAAATGAGTTCCTTTACTTCATTTTCATCTTGATTCTTAAGAGTCTCATTATCTAAGAATCACATTCTCAGAGATGAGATCTTTTTAAGAATCTAAAGGTCATAAAGTAGGTATCCAATACCATCCTTTATTTTCCTAATGAAGTAGCACTCTCTGGTGCTACATTCTAGCTTACATGCATGGAACCATATTAAGGATATATATTGCAGTCTCTATTACATATATACCTGGAAACTAAAATGTAATTGTGCTAAAATACATCATTGATGAAATCATGTCACACATGATCAATTGTATCTCCCTACAACTCTCTTGAGTTTAGGTTTATCAGGAGGAGTGATATAAGACATATCTCCATATGGTATTTTACGAATTGATCTAATAGGTACAAGCTACCTTGGTTAGATCAAATTCATTTCATCTTCCTTCAAACTTTGGTTCTAAACCAAAATTGTGATATCTTTGAACATTTCAAAGTTTTCTTAGGTGAAGAGAAGAAATCTCATATCATACATAATCATCAATAGATATCACATATCCATAATGTTTACTATGATATAGATGATTCACATACATGAATATGTATGAGATCCTGAATACCTTGACATCTTACACCTTTCCCAAAGAAGGGTGTATTGGACATTTTACTTTGAATACAATATTCATAAGTATGCAATTTGAAATTTTAGACATTCTAAAGTTTCATCTCTTACTTGTCCATTGATCTCATCAATAGACATATGTCCAAAACATGATGCCAGATCATTGTCAAATGATCTTTATCCTCTTACTGATCTTTAAAGGTTTAATTTTCAGTATTAGAAATCTTAATGAACCATTCATTACTTTTCTAATTTAGCGGAGTCCACTAGATATTAGATTACTATCTGAAATATATCCATCATAACTCTCTATGATAGGTTTATTCCAGAATTCATGTTTATTTCCAACATTTAGAAATAAATTATGAGTGTATTCTAATATCTAGGTCACAGAGACATTCTCTAAGATTAAGGGCTCCCACTGAAAATTTGAAGTCTATTGATCCAATGGAAATTGTTGCAACAATTGCATCACTTCCAATAAGGATGACCATTAAACCTTAAGATCAAATTTCTAATATTCTAATACAGATGCAACCAATTGCAAGTGTCATTAGAAGATTGAGATACAATTATTAGACTTTATCTTATCAAATAAGTAAGTCAATTTCAATGATTATATGTAGATTATTCTAATGTACTATCTGATTCCTTCTCTAAGGATTCCAGATAGATTTGATAGTCATACTATCATCACATCAACTTATTGCAGTATTGGCATTCATCCAACTCTTTGGATGTCATATGGAAGTCACAGAAGTACATTCAACTCTTTGACTTTACTTCTTACTTGGGTCCAACCCATGCTTCCACTGCGCTCCCTTTATCTATAAGCAACCATTGCTCAAGACAAAGGATCTCTTATGTTAGAATCAAAAAATTCCAACATAAGAGTATTTCAACATTTATATATGCTTCATTCAATTCATACAATATGAATATTATGAAGCTTCATGAATGACTAGAGTATAGATAGTATAATGATGACACTCATCATATATATATCCATTTAAACTCTTAAAACTTAGGTTCAGATAGGTACTCAAAAATTTGAATACATAATCTCCTATAGAGCCACCATTCCACATAATGCAGAGAACCATGTCATTCATGATTATATGTCGAGAGCACATATGTATGCCAGAACATCTTCTTAGATTTTATAAGGATTATTTGATAATTACGATCATTATCGACATGTTACTTCATAAGTACATTCGATGAGATCAAGACTTTTAGAGACATACAAACCCTAGGGTTTTAGTCCTATTATCTATTTAATTATCATTCCTCATTATTATGAGGAAACATGCACATTGCAACCACATACATTATGTGTCCAATTGCAAGTACAATATCTGGATCATGGGTCCAATCCATGATATTCTACTAGTTATTATTGAGTATAACATTTTATGAGATTAAAGAAGGGTTATCTGAAATAAGAAATTTGCATAAAAATAAATAAATACATAATTTACTTTGATTTAGGAATTTTTATATCAAAGTTGTCTTGCCATGTCAACAATGAAAGTTCATTTCCTTAAGCACTTTCAATGTAAGAGATATACTTACCATTATATCTCAAGCAAGATATGGAATCTCCTTCCTTATCTTTGTTACATCTCAATAATATGAGAACCTCTAACTCCGATAAAAAGAAGAAGGAACATATTCCACCTTGCAAGTCCAACTTGCATTCCCAATTCGGTCTTTAACACTCGAGCCCACCACCCCTAAGGTGATGTTGACCCGTCATTAATTGAACTAATCGTCAACAAGAATAAAACTCGCTATGCGCAATCCAATATCGTCCCAATAATATGAGGATTCGATATTCGGGTCACTACACATACGTCCTGACTCTTTCGAGAAGCGACGAGCCCGATCCAAATGGATCGTACCTACATACAATATCTGGCGACGGAACCCTTCGCCTTGACGGGAGACCATGGATGTCACTTATGTAATCCTCCACCTCATATTAAAATTTTAATCATTTATTACGAATCATATTCATTAACTAATTCACCCAAGGGAAATACACATCTATTCATAATAGAGTGTTTTTAATTGGATATAATTAACTTAATCACATTAAATTAATTATCAATCCAATTCAATCTACAAACTTGATTTTACTTGAACATATGGTATTATCTCAAAGTACGTATTAATTCAAATTTTAATAATTAAAAAATACATCATGATCTCCCAGGCATCATTCGTTCCCTACCCGTTGTCATGGCCAGTAGCGGCGGGAGTGGGATAGACCACAACTGGTTTGACTTGCTACCCAATGCTCCCCGACTAGACTCCATATCTGCCTTGGGAAAAAATAATGCCGAGCCAATCACTTTGTACTTGAGATGATCATCGGTTCTTCAACTGAAATTATACCATATATTAATAATCAAAATAATTTTAATTATAAGGAAATTTGCTAGACAAATTCCCAATCCTATTAAAGCAAGTTGTTTGTTGATTGAGTTTCCAATTATGATCTAGATCAAATCTAATCAATTTATTGGTTGAGGTCAAGTTAATTAAGGAAATAATCATAATTAAATATTTCTCAAATATTTTCCATAACTATTTCATGAAATTAACAATTAATTTCACTAATTGACAATCACCTATTTCTTGATTAGGAATGTAATTTCAGCAGTGACCCCTACTTACCAAAATTAACATAACTCAATCAAAACAAATCCAAATTATGCCAAATCAGTTTCTTAAGATTTATAATTTGATTTATGACAGAATATAAGTGATATTTCACGCATTTCAAGGTAGATCAAAACAGTAATTAACTCATTAATCATGTTAAGATTCGCAGTTCCCGCAACAGTGAATACATGTTCATTAAAACGACCATATCTCGAGAAAACGGAATCCAAATTACGTAAACTCAGATCCTATGGTTTACTTATTTAATTAGGAACAAAATCCAAGTTATTAATTCATGTTTAAACATTTTAAACAGGGCCGAATTTATTCACTAAACAGATGAGCGAAAATGAAATGCGACAAAAACTTTCGCAACCTTAACGTACCCAAGTCGTCCTAGGTTTAATGATTGTATCCAAAATCTTCGATCTATGGCTCTGATACCACTTGAAGGATATTGGATAATCCTCAAGCGCATCATGGAAGCGTGAGCATCTTATCAAATACGACGAGGAACGACTATTCGGACTAGTTGTTCTATGCAGCGGAAATTAAAAATTTTTCATGCGACGAAACCACATGATCCAAGAACACTTCTCGAATAATTTCGTCTAAACCACAAATAAGTAATAGGATTACCTCTTGAAGCATGGTTACGATCGAGTCTCTAAACAAAGATATCTCCTGTCTCAAGTCCGATCCGATGGAGGAGACGCTTGCGAGCGTGTTGATGAAACACGTGCTTCTCACAATCCATGTTGATGATCCAAGCGATGGATCTCCTGATCTCGACACACGAGATATAATGTCTTCTTCATGAGCGAGATGCACCGAAGGAAACGGAGATCCATGAGCAAACAATCGGGCAGCATAACAACGACGCTGCGGCGATGGAGAACCTCTCTAGGGCATCCATGGTGGACGACCACATGTGAGAGAGAGAGTGGGTGTGTAGAGAGAGAAAGAGAAAGAGAGAATTATGTTCTCTTGTGTCAAGAAGAGCAAAGGGGTTTCCTTACCTTTTATAATATTTTGGGATCCATGGATCTCAATCCATAGAAATACACATCCAATGGCTCACATTGATTTGTGTTTCTTTTAATGGCTAAGATTTGTGTTAGTAAAGACCAACAATAATTAATTTAATTTAGATTAAATCTATATTGATAAATCAATATAAATCAATCCCAAATTAAATCAAGCAATCATGGAGATTATTGGAATGAAGATTGCCTCCTTCCATAATATGGGATTTACTGGCATTCTCATGTAATCTCATGATATCTCATGAGATTAAATATGCCAAGGAAATCTCCAAGATTTACAACAACACTTGCTGTAAATTATTCAACAAAAATAATTCATAATTAATTTGTGAATATTGCAATCTTTCCATTGAAAAATTGTGAATCACATACACAACCCAAAATAAAATGTAAATTACATTTTCAATTTAATGTCCAATGTGAATCTAATTCACATCAACATTTAACTAACAAATGTAAATTACAAATAGCTCTCTCTTATATATTATAAATCATATTTATAATATATATGATTAATATGGATATTTCTATCCACATTATTCACATCCATGACAACTAAATCACATTTCATCATCTTGGATCTCTTTTCTCTTGTGCCCAAATAATATGAAACACATTCACATTATTTACATCTTTGATAATCAAATCACATTTAATTATCTAAGATAACTCTCTTTATAATATGAACCGAATTCATAATAATCATGATAATTAAATCACATTTAATTATCCATTTTCTCAATGCTCGGATACTTATATCAACAATGAAATTATCCTGAACTCTTTCAAGGATAATGCGCTTTCTCCGCGAATACTTGGAGATAAGGACAGGGCGATTGCATTGTTACATGTATAGTGACTTGGATATTGAGATCACATCTCAAATCCAGATTTCTGGCCAACCATAGATGCTTGTTTAAATCAAGACCGCAAATTTAATCTTCTAATTGCATCTGAATCACATTCAGATCAATGTCCAACACTAGAACCAAGATAAGATTACTTCTCTACTGAGAGGAGTCACTAAAATCCAGCCCCGTTTCATCACTCCCTAGGAATGGAAGCGCCATGGTTATGCAATCGTTTATGATCACATCACCCTCAGGTATTCCTAATACATGTACATCCTGCAAACTGGAAGACCTAGAATAATCCTGAAGTGTAAGATCAATTTTACACTATCTACTTCAGGGATTTATCATAAGTTTCTCATTCGATCATTGAGAGTTGGTATCGATCATATACTTTCCAAAAACATATATCATACACATGTGTTGATCATATACTTTCCAAAAGCATATATCGAACATATAAATTCAGTCAAGCTTCCAAAGTGAGACGACCGTGCACAGAATTTCATTCTTCTCGATTTCTCATGAGTGAGCTCATGCCTTCCGGTTCAGTAATGAACCTGTATGATCCCTTTGAGAGATCGTATTACTCATATGCCCTTATATGCACACCAGTGCGCCTGTGTATAGACCTTGATTAGGTCATCAACCTCTTGGTCTGCTAAATGTACATACTCAGACATATAGTAACACATTTGTCTCTGGTCAGAGGATGCGTTCCCATAATGGGAAAGCATACAACATAGGACTTTGGTTATCTCGATCTCGTTAAGTCAACTCTTTGACCTAACTAATCTGACACCTCTGAATCTCTATTCGCATGCAGATGACCTACATCAAAAGATCGGTCAGATATCATCCTAAATGAGAAAGGATTGCCATCTCCTATTCAGGCTGGAGATCATCTCTTAACAATCACTTGATGGTGCTTGATGTGTCCTCAATCTAACTCTTTAGATGTTCATCCAAGCACCAGCCTCTATGATTCAATATTTGAATCAACATATGTATGATCATCAAGATGGCCATGGTACATAACCCTAATTGTACTAAGGGACCTATTATCCAAATTATGCATTCTTCATTTTAGATCAAGGAATGATATTCGCAATAACATTTATTGCATAATGATTCACCGTGGGATCGCATGTCCAACAGTACATTCATCACTATATCTCCCTAACATGTCATTCCAATTAGTCAGAAACAGAGACTCCTATCCCCTCCATCTGAAGGGGGTCAATTTCAACAATTCTGAGACCGTTAAAATTTGACAGTATTAATGGAGGGGATAGAAGTCTCAATTTAAGTCAAATTTTTAATGACACCATGGTGACTTATTGTAATCTAAATTCCGATAGGTTTCATTTCAGAAAAACAAAAAAAATACAGGGGAAAAGAAGTGGGAGCATGTAGGTTAGCTACACCCAGGGAGCATACTCCATTTTCCATTTTTATAAGTAGCAAGTAAAATTAATTCAGGAACTAAAATTATCCTAGATAAACCTAAAGAGTTCTATCCAGGATAATTAATAAATCTTAAAAATGGTTGATGAACGAACTATTAAAAATTAATCACTAAAATAACCATTTAATTTATTGTGACCTTGTTAAGCGTGCAAATGGCATGAAATTTGGGTATAATGTAGAACACATGTAATTTATCTAATGTGATTTTTTGGGAATTTTTAGAGCAGTGAATTATTTAATAGCAATTTTGTTGTATAAATCGGGTAAACTATGCAATTTTTCACCAAATTATTTATAATAAATAAATCACAACTCACAAAAAATACAAATAAAATGTTCACCAGATAAAGAATTAGTTGAACTACAATAAGCAACTTTGGGAAATGAAAATTAATGCGAAAATAATGTTCAAATTACAAGATAAATGCATGGTTCTAAATGCAATTTATAGAAATAAAATTGATAGAAAAATGTGCTGACGAGACTTAGATGCAATTACTTAGATTCAAGGGGGCCTGAATGCAATTGTCCCAGGAGGACACGTGTGCCTTACGTACCTCCTGGAAATGGAGGGGCTTGTTCATGAATGGAAATGGAGGGGTTGTTCTCATAATTTGTCCGCACACACGTACATGTCACCTGTGTGTGTGTGTGGGGGGGGGGTAGTCGGGAGTGGGGCTCGGGCATCGGTTCATTGTTGAACCTCCACATGTCAGCTGGAGATGCTTTGCTCCACCCGAGGCTATGCAGCTCAGATAGTAGGTTTGGGATTGGCTCGTGTATGTATGATCGAAGATTGATCAATGGTCGGAATTGGGGCATCCTTGAATGGCCTAGATATCATTTGATTTGATCTCATGGACGTCGTCTTAGAGATCTTCATTCTCGGGCTCTTTGTTCTAGAGGGTGGAGGAGTGTTGGACGATTCACGAGTGGGGTGGTACAGCTCGGTGCGATGGAGAGTGTTATGTAGTCGACGCATTAAGGGAATAGATGGCCGGTCAAGGCGGTGGCTTCGTGCGATGGTCAAGGCAGCGAGTAAGCGGGCAGTTGTTGGTGTAGAACCCAAGGTTGATGGAGGTGACGGTGGAGGAAGCTCGAAGCGGTCGATGCAAGCCTGAGGTGCAAGTAGGAGGCTGCAAGAGTCGAGCCGGCGGAGTGGAGTTGCTACACGACGTGCGGGTGGCTGCACGAGTGGGTGGACGACAGTGCAGGGGATAATTAGTGGAGGGTTATTGAGGGTGAGATGAAGGTGCGATCGATGAGACAATGCAATGAGACGAAGGGGAATAGAGGAAGGCGGTGAGCAGACGATGAAGAAGGATAGTGGAATCACATGAAGAAGAAGAAGCCAAGGGGAGGAATGAAAAGGAGTAAAGAAAATAAGGAAAGAAATGTATACCTGAAGTACACCTGGATTTGGAGGAGTGAAGCTCGACTCCAATTTTCACTCGGTCGCCACGACAGAGATAACGAGAGCCGGGTTGTCTTCCTAAGAAGGTGCATCATCAGAAGAAGGTGAACTCCTTTGGATCATGCCATGGATTAAATGGGGCGAGCCATAGTCGCCTGCAAATCAGACCTTCATGTTGTCACCACAGAGGAGATGAAGTATGTGGCTCTCTCTCTCTCTCCCTCCTACTATCAACGGATGAGTGCGATGAGGATTTGTGGTCGGGTATTTGAAGGTGGTTGCAGAAGCGAGATGGGCGGAGGTGTAGAATGGAGATCGTGGTCAGCGACGTAGGCGAGGGAAGAGGGAAAAGCAGGATAGTTATTGGAGCAGACAGTTGCAGAAGCCACATGTGGTGCGTGCAAAGGGGGAGGTACATGGGGAAGGCAAGTGTGAGGATGCAAGAGAGGGAAGATGTGAGGGGCGGTTGCAGAGGAGGATTGTAGAGAGAGAGAGAGAGAGATAAAGGGAGGAAGAGGAGCGGGCTTTGTGGAGCAGGAGCGTCGCAGGAGGCGAGCCTCCGTGGGTGCTCGTGTGGAGGAGGGAGGAGAGGGGGGCGCCATGTGGTGCGCATAGGGGCGGCCGCGTTGCAGGTAAAAATATTAAAAATAAAATAAAATAATTTAAAAAATAATAATAAATAGTAGATAATTAGAGAATATATAAAATATTAAATAGGTAAATAATAAAATAAATAATAAAGATAAAAGAAAATAATAATAGCAATAAATAAAATAATAATAAAATAAGATAAATAAATAAAATTAGTAATAGTAATTTAAATAAATATAAAAAATAAATAAAAAGAAAGAATGAAAATTAATAATTAAATAAACTAAAATTAAAAGAAGATAAAATAAACATGGGGTGATACATGGTGGCTTCAGGAGCGGCCACGTATCGCTCCCAGAAAATTCAAAAATTAGATGTCAAGATAAATAAAAAAGAAATAACAAAAGGGGTCAAAAGAAAAAAGTGATCAACGTGAAAATTTCGTCTCAACGAGTTCTACAACTTTTATGAAGGATTGAAAATCAAAATCAATCATCTGTACAAAAAGTATTTTTGGGTGGTATCTTATAGGTGCAAAATACCGCATTTTGGTCTTTTATAGACTTTTTAGCATTTAAAATATGATAAAAAAATCAATTAAAATTAGAGAAAATATAGAACAAATATTTACAACTTAATCTTATTTTTTGGATTTTTTAAAATTAAGAAAAGTATAAAGATAAAATAAAAAAAAGAATACATGGGCATATGCATAAGATACAGGGAGGGGCCCAAAACCCAATTTTCACATACGGACTCCGATTCTTTTAATTTTGGACTTGTTTTAAAGGTAATTGAATGTACATTAATTCAAAACTAAGTAGGAGTCCATAGAAGATTGTATGAGAGAGATATTCACACTTTAAGGTTCTTAGTCTCAAACTAGGGTTTGGAATTTAATAGTCAAAATTTCAAGTTAGTATTCTATTTATATTTTTCATTTATTAGTGTTAGTAATATATACACTATTGATTTCATTTTATACAATTATGAGTTAGTGAAAGTAGATAAAAAATAGTGAAAATATTGTGAATATACTGACGATATTTACAAGGGAATTTGGCTTCTTATTTCATGCAAATATGCATGCTAAAATTTAGATACTAATTCTAAATGCATGAATGAGAATAATGCAAGATAAATGGAGATATGCAGGTAATTACTGAGGGATAAATCTCTTTTCAACTTTTAGAGTGATGAATCACATATTCATCAACCCCATATACTTAAACCTTGCTCATCCCAAGAAAATAAAATAGAATTCAAAAGTGAAATGATTTTGGGTTCCATACCATGGTCATGAATAAAAGGTGACAATGGAGCTAACTCGACCTTCCGGTTAATAATGCGGCGGAACCTTATTAGGAAGAGGATTTAAGACCTAATAGCCTTTAGGTGCCACAAGTCTCTATTCAGGTCGCCTCAATAGTCAGGTTAGAACAAATCCTCATACATAAATTCTAATGACTATGAATCTTACTTGTCATGTTTAAGTGAAATATAGCTCTCCACATCAGAAATGACAAAGAAAAAACCTCCTCTAACAAGGTAGCTCTAATTCCCTAGTCTAGCAACTCTTTCCTCGAGGAGCAGGGTATTCCTTAATTAACTAATTTCCATCTTTTAACAAATTCCCATTCATGTATAAATATTCACTTTTAACCATCAAAATCATGTAAATAAATAAAGAACCAGAAAAAGAACAAAAGGCAGATTGGATATATGTATATATGTACAATATGACTTAAAATATAAATATAACTGCAAGGTATATTTATAGCCTAACCCCCAAGACCAAGTCAGCATGGATTGGTCGACAAACCAAAAAGCAGGGGGAGATAAGGAAAGAAAATCTAGAAAAATAAATTAAGTCACACACCATGTACATTTCATTATTTATAAAATAAATACAAACTTCAAAGATTTTAAGTTAATATGTACATATTTTTCATCAAACTCTTTTCCTAATTATTTCTGAAAATGTATATAAAAATATAAAAATAAGTTAAAATTATTACCCTGTATATATACCAAGAAATCCTACTTGTCAATTGTCAAAATCTCAAATTCCGAACATCATAAGTTCCTCATACGAACTCCAATTTCACTCTACTTACCTTTAAAGTTCATAAAATAATATTCTCTAAATAATAAAGGTGGTTTCATCGAATTCGGAGTCCGTTTGCAAAAAGTCGGTTTTGGGAACAAAAGACAACGGGGTTTTTGGGTTATTTATTTTATATAACATACATTATTTATAGTTTTCTTAATTTTATAATTTCTAAATATTTTCATGATCTTGTAATTTAATCTAATTTTTTCATAATTTTTGGAGCTTATTTATTATTTTAATAAAATCAAAAACTCTAAATTATATGCAAAAATTAATTGTATAACTTATACCCTTATTTATTAATATATGTAAATTAATTTATTAAAATCCATAAAAATTCACATAAGCCTTATTTATTATTCTAATAATTAAGAAAATATAAAATTAATATTTATTTATTTATTTATTGAATTAAAAATTCAAAACCTATCTATAAATACATATTTATTAATATAATATTTATATTTTGAATAATATTTATTATTTATAAAAAGCAATTATTCCATAAATTAGATAATTAATTTATTTACATCTCTTGTATTTATACCTACTTAAAATAACGTTATTTCTTATTTAATAATGAATTTACAAATATTTTCAGCTTCTGTCCAACCAGGTGCTGACACTTGTCAGCACCTGGCTCATCTTCCTCAAGAAGTTGTTCTGCCGGACTGTTCTGACCGGCCTCCTTCACTAATTTATTACGCATGCATCTTAACACCTCCAGGCAATCTAAGCCACTGATCTTATTCTCCTAACAACCACCAAGCTCGCCGGCCATTAGATTTTACGTGGGGAGCACGAAGCTGGTCTATAAAAAGGTCCAAAGTCCGCCATTCGCGAACTAACACTCTCTAGTCTCCAACAGACTCCAGATCATTTGGCCGACTACCCACTTTCTTCCCTTAATTCCGGCCAACCTAGGAGGTGACAGCTCCTCATCTTGGGCACGCGTGGAAGGAGGGAGATCGGAGGAGGAGTTCCAAGGTTCGTCTCAGCCTTGCATCGTAGCTCGCGCCGCGTCACGCTTCGGCCAAGGTCGCCCGTCGAGCACTTCTTCGAGGTAATATTCCTTGATATTCCCAAACCTACTCACTCACCTTCTCAGATTTTTTTTCTCGAACTCCGTGCCATGATTAGCATGGATAATTACTGTGATTAGATAGCTTAATCCTTTATCTTCCACGCCCAATTGAACTCCAACCCACAACATTTTAGCTCTACTTCGATCCGCGTTTCATTCCAGTGACATTCTCACACACCTCGCATATATTTTCTGGAAACACTTTTAAACTTGCAAGAACTCTAATCTTTGGACGATTCTTTGGACGAATCGAGCATATATAAGTGATATTTGCAGGTAGCACGTCATCTGGAGCAATAATCTTTCATCTGGATCTTCAAGAATTCAAAAATCAAAGCCATCTTCATCAACCTTTCAGCATTTGTGAACCACCATCTTCATTGCCTGAGTGTCGCCACCCTCAGTCATCTTTGGAGGATTCCCACTACAGGCGAGCTCGAGGGGTGGAGGAGCCACCCCTTTGGCCCGCCGGAGGCTTCAGAACACCTTCCCTCGCCGGAGAGAAATCGGAGAAGGAGGCTCAGTCGGCTGCTCAACCGCCTGGGCAAGAACTTGAAGAACAACCCAGGCGTACAAGTGTGCGACACGTGGCTCGCACGCAAGCGTCAAATCAGCGCATCTCCATTCTAATCTCGACCGTCAGTTCTGAAACGGTGGAAAAATTGTTTGATAATTCCAGAAGGTTTCCAGAACTTTAATCCCGCTCTAGAGGTTTTCAGAAATTGCATTTAGGTCCCTCTGCAGGGACCTAAATGTAAAGCACTTTTATTTCTTTTTCAAAACAGTCCCAGTGAGGATCTATTTGCAGAACAATTTTGATATTTTTCTTGCGCTTACACCCCTGGGCTGTTGGGGATTTTTGAACCTCTTTTCGACCTTATTTTTCAGAGATTTTCTTAGGGTAATTACACAACTACCGTCGCAAGGTTTTTAATATTTTTTGTGTATTTTTCTACATATTTTTCTCATGTTTTAATTTGTCGAAAACAGACTCCGTTTTGTTTTGTTTCGTGTGCTTGTTTGAGCTCGCTGCTCGACCCGTTCCACCTATTATATAGTATCATTTACCTATATTTCACCTTTTATATAATAAATAAATCTTGTGAAAAATAACCCTTTTGAAAAATTAAATAAAAATTTGAAAAGACTAAAATCAAATAAAAAATTAAAAATCAAAAATTAAATAAAAAGTGTTTCTTTCCTTTGATCGCGTTCAGAATAGATCTTATGAAATCACGAAAATCTTTTCTTAAAAAAATCAAAATAATCTATTTTGCCTCCTTGAGTTTGATCTAGGCACACTTACCTAGATAAAAAAATAGTGTAGGTTTTCTTTCGAAAATCGAATTTGTTTGATTCGAGTTAAGATCTGTTTCGCGGCTTTTTCTACATCGACAACGGTATTCTCTAAAAAAAGCCACGATATGATTTTAACGCTTATAAAAATGGCACCGTTGCTGGGGAGGCATTAGAGTATTTTGATCTTTTTCGAATTTTTGTGATTTTATTTTCTCTCTTCTTTTGTTTGGTTTTTCGTTGCTTTTTGTACAGTTTTTTCGTACGGCTTTTTCTCGATAGATTTTCTTGTTTCGTTTTCATATTTTTCTTTCGGCTTTTCTTACGGTTTTCTCGACTCATCTCTCGATTTTCTTCTCTAACTAATTTTTGCAGGGCCTGCAGGATCAGCCGGCTTCTTAGGAAGTCGAATCAGTTGAAAGAGCAGAGGCCGATTCCTTCTATACGAATCGGCTGCAGAGGGCAAATTTAGTTAACATATTTTTTGTAAAAGAGAGAGAATGGGAGAGAAACTGTAAAAGAAAATAAACAAACCCCCCCCCCTTTTTTCTAGGTCTGACTCATCGGATACTGTGTATTCGGGGAATCAGAGCACCCACCGCGGTTTTTCTTGCCTTATCGGTTTTCCGCTGCTTTTTAGATGCTTGCTTAGGTTTTTCTTTCTACTAATTGTGCATACGTAGCTAGTTTCAGGACTTGTACCCTAGGTTCATGATTTTAGGAATTTTATAAAAAGAAAAAAATCGGTAGACTTCTGTTTGAAAAAACCCAAAAAAAATTTACAAAACTACAAAATAAAATCGGGACTGCTAAAATATCTGACTTTAAAAACCGTAATGATTCATCTGTTTTAGAAGAGTAACCCACGCACAACTTCTCAGAGTGCGCGAGCGAGAGCCGACCCATAAGGTTAGAGCCCAAACCCCGTATTTCCCGCGAAATACTACTTAGTCCATACACCTGATCATTGTTCCTCAGTGGGTACTCTCGGGTAGCCGAAAACGGTCTGGGTTTACTTAGCAGAGTGGGAGGTTTAGAGGACACTGCGCAAGGCTCCGTCCTCAAGTAACTTGGGTAGCCGGAAACGGTCCGTACTTACTTCCATACTAGCTGAGTGCGAATGATCCTCTGTAAGGACTCGGGCCAGTGCTTCAGAGAAACCATCGGGCACCTATCAGCTCGCTCAGCCCGCGATAACCGCGATACTTGTTTGCTAATTACAACCCTAAAATCGACAAGATAAAAGACCAAACTCTTACGGTCTTCATCGGGTTGAGTTGGTGAACACGGGGTTTGCTTTGTGTTTGCTTGCAGGGCGTGAGTTTCTGCGGCTTTTGCATTTTTCCATCTCCTTTGAATCATACATCGTGCTCTCCCGATCAAATCTCTTGACATCGAAGATGACGTCTCGATGACTTTTCTGCTCAGACTCTGTGAGCTTTCGACCATCCACCGTCGAGCATACTTCTTCACAGGATCGGGATGACCCTCTTCCCGAGCTGGTCCCATCAGATCTCGAGGAGAGTCCGACCTAGACTCCCTCACCTCCTGGCCAGAACATTGAGGCAGACCCTTGACTCAATACATCTAGATCTCCAGCCGATTTTTCGCTGAGTTCTTACGAGAGCTTCTCTTTCACAGACAATCAGATGGCTCGCGGCAAAGGACCAGCGGCAGACGAGAGGCCACCAACTAGGGAGAACCACGAAGGAAGACCAGACGCCGCAGATGCTACTACGGGAATTCTCGATACACTCCAACAGATGAATATAAAGATTCGAGAACAGTTTAGAGTTCAGAATGAACTGCGGGCTTAAATAGCCACGCTCCGAGCAGGGGCCGGGAACTAGTTACCACCTGCGGTTCCTGCGACTTTATGGGATGAGTATGACCTGGGCGCTAGAATGCTCCGCCATTGGATTCGGCTACCGCCGAATCAAGGGCCATACAAGCTGAGACCGTCCTTTATTTCTTTGCTTCCAAAATACTATGGGAATTCCGCAGAAGAGTCGTTTACCTTCTTACAACAATTTGAGATGATTTGCGGTACGACTTGCTACCCTTGAGTTATGCAAGAGGCTGTACGCCTCAAGGCCTTTCCCTTTTGCCTTAGCCGATAAGGCTCTTTACTGGCTGAGTCACTTGGGACAGGAAATTTCTACATGGGATGACCTAAAGTTCACTTTCCTGCGTAAATATTTTCCTCTGGGAAGGACGAATATGATGAGGAGCCAGATCTCTAACTTCATGCAACTCCCGCACGAATCTTTCCATGAGGCATGGGATAGATTCAAGGACCTTAGGGAGAGATGCCCGCATCATGAGATCCCGATGAAGGTGCTAGTTCAGAACTATTTTGGAGGACTCCAGCCGGACATCCAGGGGCTCGTGAGTGCCGCATGTGGCGGCAGCTACTTGAACAAGGATGCCGAGTCAGTCTGGGCCATCTTTGAAGGGATGGCCGAGAACTCGAGAGTCGTGGACTCTACTCGGGCATTTCAGAAAGCCCTACATCCACCACATCACCGAGAACACCACAAGGTGGCTAACATCGTAGGTTCCGAATCCACACCAACATGGGATACATTAGCGAGAAGCTAACGTTGGTGGATGTGATTCAAAAGCAGGTCCAAGACCTACAGCCGCTACGAGAGTTGGATAAACTTTCATCTCTACCTCAGCAGCTGAGTGATCTGTCGAAGAAGGTGTCTGATCTTCTGCTCCAGTATAAGCAGAGCCAGTCTTCTTCGACCACACAACCAGCACGAAGGATCGCACCCGCTCCACCCACCCGTCAGATCCACTACGTTCAGAGCGAGTCTGAGATCCCGCAGATTGATTGGCATGAGGATCAGTCTCATGCCAATCCCAGCCAGATCACTAGCACCACAGAGATGGAGGTGGAGCCGCAATCCACTCTCGAGATCAATGGGATTTGGTATACTCCGATTCAGCAGCCGAGTATACCGAATCAGCAGTAGCAGCCGTACGGTCATCCGCAACATGGACGTCTGAATTTCCAGCACCGCCAGAGCTTCACGCCATAGCAGTCTCACCCGAATATCTATCATTAGAGACCACATTCATATTAGCATCCTGCTCAATATTCACAGAATTATCCTTATCAGTAGCCGCAGCAGTCTTCCTCCACACCTCAGCGATACTCCCAGCCTTCCACCGCTCAGCATTACACGCCAAGGTAGGAGAGAGGAGCTATCCAGGGCCACCACACTGAACCAGAGATGTCTTCACAGGCCCAAGCACTCAACCATATCATGGATATGTTGAGAACGCTCCAGATTGCACACAAAACCGAGATGGAGCAGGTGAACCGTCGTCTGGACGAGTTAACTGCGCCGAAGACCACTCTTCCAGCCCAGCCTCAGATGAACCCGAATAACAAGAGGAGGCATCCAGATCAGGTAGACACTACATGTAAGATCTCGTTTCCTGAATTTTTATCTAACTTCATTCGTCTCAGGAGCGGTAGATCACCACAAGCACCTGCTAGAGTAGAAGAGCGGGCACTTGACGAGGAGCACGAGCATATCCATGAGCCGCAAGAATCTGAAGCCGAGGAGGAGAACCAACAAGATGATGAGGACCACCCTGTAGATTCGAGAGACAGGAGCGATGCCGACACAGTAGATATGGACACTGACGAATCAAACGATGACATCTTGCCAGATCAGGCAGAGAACCTTGAGAAAAACATTTCTTCCCATGTCTTAAAGAGTTTTGTACATAATTCTGAAACTCTCTATGTACAAGATGATTCTCATATCAATAAAAATTCTGATTTTCTGACTTCTAATTTTGTTCCTTTTCCCGATGCTTTGTTTGGAAAAGGAAAGAAAAACAACAAAAATAATGTTGTCTCTCCAGAAATCGAGCGATTATTGAAAGATCACATCTTTCTGAAGATTCCACTCCACGATGCCTTGGATCATTTTCCTACGCTCAAGAATCAGTTGAGGAACAAATACACTACACGTAGGAAAAAGAGATCAAGAGTTGAGAAGCATATACTGACCAAGGCAACTTCGTGTGCGATTCAGAACAAGGTACCAAAGAAAAAGAAAGATTCGGGAGCTCACTACCTCAATTGTCAGATTGAAGACACTACATTTCATCGTACTCTCTTAGATAATGGTTCCTCGATCAATTTACTTCCATCATCTTTGCTTGATAAGCTCAAGCTAGGTCCTCTTTACAAATCACGGGTGATACTTCAGTTTGCAGATCGATCCATGAAGAGGCCTAGAGGTGTACTAAGGAACATTATCATGACCGTTCAGGGCTTGCAGTTTCCAGTGGACTTTACCGTCCTAGATATGACGTGCCCTACACATTTACACCTTGCTCCAATCATTCTCGGGAGGCCCTTCTTGCAGACAGCAAGAGCACTCTTTGATTATAATGCTGGGATAGTATCATTCCGCACAGACAACGGAAAGATTCACATTGAGATGGAGAGAGAATGTAGCAGTCCTAGATCAGTATTGTCATTCACTTCAGAGGACACCAGTCTTGCAGAAGATTGCCAGCACATAGATGAGACACAATTTCCTGATTTTGAGAGCGTTTATTTTGATACCCACGATATCCTACACGAGGATAGGGTATATCACATGGTACCTGGTTCTTCATATGATTGTTCAGATACATAGACAGAGTTCATATCAGACTCAGATGAGCAATCATCTGCAGTAGATATCTCAGTGCCGCAGATTGAAAGCACACATATTACAACACAAGAGTCAATTGATTATATTGCACAGATCATACAGTCTATTCAGCGTAGAGAGTCAGATGGTGTGATGCTTGCACATATATACACCTTCTGTAGTCCGACTCCAGAGACGCATATTTCAGAAAAGAGAGCTATGCCATGTACATAGTTCACTTATAGAGGAGGCTCTACTTTTTCAGCCAAGGATCAGTACGCACATAAAAAGCAGAAATTTCAGTATGACCCTGGCTGAAGTGATCTATTTTGTACCAGAATCATGATAATTCTTTCATTTCATCTCATCATGTACAACTTCTTTTGAGCCATTCGATTTTGGAGACCCACAACACTTGTATATTCTTTGTAGACCACAATCGTCCCCATTTTTGCTCGTCTTATTGCTTAGGATACAATATCCTAAGTATAGGGGGCACCGATTGTTCGCTGATTCACGATTTATATTTTGTTCTGATTCGTTTGTATAGCCTTTCTTTCTCACAAATCACTGGTCTCCGATTTTTGACCACACTCGTTTCTATACTTAGGATGCCTTATCCTAAGTATGGGGGGACCGAGTGATTTCGATGATTTCGTATTCTTTTCCTTTTGAACTTTCTTTATTTATTATTTTCACTCAGTCATCCCGTTTTTGCTCTCCCATTATGCTTACGATGACCTGATCGTAAGTATAGGAGGGGTTTGACTGACTTATACTCTTTATTGTTTTTCACCCACTTTTACTTAGCACGAGTTATGTCCTCCTTTTCTTTTGACGCTATGAGGACATAACACAAGCTAAGTATAGGGGGGTGCGTATATTTTGTATATATACTTTTGTCCATAACTCGTACTTTTATGTATTTTCTATGTCTATAAAATCCATAAAAAGTTGGCAAGGGTTAATTTAAAATCCATTTATATATCTATTTATTATTTATAAAATCCTTGTAAATAAGTAAAATATGTTTAAAACTTGTAATTAAAATATGTATTTAAAAGTTGTATTTAAAATTTGCATAATACTTACTTAAAATCCCATTTATTAAAATTTATGTAAAAACCATTTAATCCTTATAAAATCCTTTGTAGATAAAATTTGTAAAATACATTAGATACTTAAACCGAATATAATATACTTTGTAAAATTCATGGATAAAAACTTGTTTATAAAAATCAGAAAATCCATAAAAATTACAAAGGCCTAAAATTCCTAATACAAAAGCCTTAAAATCCATAAAAATGAGTAAAATCCAGAAAATATACTTCACAAAAACATGGTTGCATTTGCATTCACATTTTTCAGAATAAGTTTGATTTCTGGAACTAAGGACTGAGTCTAGTCTAAAGGATGGAGCTTGATTACGGCCTCTAACTTTCGTTGTAAGGAGCCTAGTTAGGATCTGGAATTTGGACTCTTTAGGTCTATTGACTTAAAATCTTTGGGTTCCATAAGACCAAATTCAGGAAAAAAAGTCATATGTGCTTAAGTAGACCATTTGGTGTCATCCGCACAACTCTACACCAGTGAACCAATCTTGAACACCTGCACTCTGCTCTTTGCTCAACTCGCATGGAGTTACGAAGGCCAGTACATCTTGGTAGTGTGTTTCTATCCTTGTCTTTGTGGCACTGACGTCTAAAGACGGGAGAGATTGGGGTTGCGATAGTTGCTTCGGATGAGGGAAGGATCTGCTGACACAATTTTTCTAAGACCTCAAAAAAGGGATGGAAAAAAAAGATGATATATCCGTCGAGGCACAAAAAGATGAATGCAGTGCAAGCAAATTACAAAGTCAACTCAAAAGAAGAAGCCACCAAATAAGACCACAATGGTCCAAGCTTCCACCAAAAAAACCTGCACATCTTAGTGGAGACTTAGCTACACCGGTTGAGCTTCACAAGGAGATGCGTCTACACTGGTCGCACTCCATTTCTTTTCTCATTCTTCTACTTTCTCTCTATATTCGATTGTGGAAATAACAGAACTGAACTCAGAAGGGAATACCTCCCTCCCCGAGGAAAGAGTAGCGGGATGAGGAAGCCATAGAAGTGTATAACCGGGATGGACGGTTTCTTCATTTCTCTAAGTAGGATGAGCTAAATCAATTCACACACTGTACAAGTTGACTTCAAGGATGATAGAGTTTCCGATATGAATAAGTGAGTCTGAACTAGCCGATGAAGTGATCTTGAGTATGGATTTGTGTAACTTGAGGACTGTTGAGGATAAAATCCTAATCCTAGTTAAGGCTCTGACAAAATGCTTGTTTAGGCCCGATCGAGCTCTGTCCTTTGTCTGTTCTCATGAATTGGTTTAGGAAAACAAATTCATTCTAACTTTCTTTCTTTTTCACTTACTTTTCAAATAAGTGCTTGCTAAGGGACTAGCAAAGTTTAAGTATAGGGGGTTGATGAATCCATGATTCATTAACTTTTCTGTCGCATTTTGTCTTAAAACCCTTAACAAATGCTTGTAAATATTCATTAATTTCCATCTTTTAACAAATTCCCATTCATGTATAAATATTCACTTTTAACCATCAAAATCATGTAAATAAATAAAGAACCAGAAAAAGAACAAAGGCAGATCGGATATATGTATATATGTACAATATGACTTAAAATATAAATATAACTGCAAGGTATATTTATAACCTAACCCCTGAGACCAAGTCAGCATGGATTGGTTGACAAACCAAAAAGTAGGGGGAGATAAGGAAAGAAAATCTAAAAAAATAAATTAAGTCACACACCATGTACATTTCATTATATATAAAATAAATACAAAACTTCAAAGATTTTTAATTAATATGTATATATTTTTCATCAAACTCTTTTCTTAACTATTTTCAAAAAATGTATATAAAAATATAAAAATAAGTTAAAATTATTACCCTGTATATATACCAAGAAATCCTACTTGTAAATTGTCAAAATCTCAACTTCCGAACATCATAACTTCCTCATACGAATTCCAATTTCACTCTACTCACCTTTAAAGTTCATAAAATAATATTCTCTAAATAATAAAGGTGGATTCATCAAATTCGGAGTCCGTTTGCAAAAATTTGATATTGGGACCAAAAGACAACGTGGTTTCTAGGCTATTTATTTTATATAACACACATTATTTATAGTTTTCTTAATTTTATAATTTTTAAATATTTTCATGATCTTGTAATTTAACCCTAATTTATTTCATAATTTTTGGAGCTTATTTATTATTTTAATAAAATCAAAAACCCTAAATTATAGGAAAAATGAACTGTATAATTTATACCCTTATTTATTAATATATGTAAATTAATTTATTAAAATCCATAAAAGTTCACACAAGCATTATTTATTATTCTAATAATTAAAAAAATTTAAAATTAATATTTATTTATTTATTTATTGAATTAATAATTCAAAACCTATCTATAAATACAAATTTATTAATATAATATTTATATTTTGAATAACATTTATTATTTATAAAAAGTAATTATTCCATAAATTAGCTAATTAATTTATTTACATTTCTTGTATTTATACCTACTTAAAATAACGTTATTTATTATTTAATAATGAATTTACAAACATTTTCAGCTTCTGGCCAACCAGGTGCTGACACTTGTCAGCACCTGGCTCATCTTCCTCAAGAAGTTGTTCTACCAGACTGTTCTGACCGGCCTCCTTCACTAATTTATTCCACATGCATCTTAACACCTCCAGGCAATCTAAGCCACTGATCTTATTCTCTAACAACCACCAAGCTCGCCGGCCATTAGATTTTACTTGGGGAGCACGAAGCTGATCTATAAAAAGGACCAAAGTCCGCCATTCGCGAACTAACACTCTCTAGTCTCCAACAGACTCCAGATCATTTGGCCGACTACCCACTTTCTTCGCTCAATTCCGCCCAACCTAGGAGGTGATAGCTCCTCATCTTGGGCGCGCGTGGAAGGAGGCAGATCGGAGAAGGAGTTCCAAGGTTCGTCTCAGCCTTGCATCGCAGCTCCCGCCGTGTCACGCTCCGGCCAAGGTCGCCCGTCGAGCACTTCTTTGAGGTAATATACCTTGATATTCCCAGACCTACTCACTCACCCTCTTAGATTTTTCTAGATCTCCTTGCCATGATTAGCATGGATAATTGATGTCATTAGATAGCTTAATCCTTTATCTTCCACGCCCAATCGAATTCCAACCCACAACGTTTTAGCTTTACTTCGATTCGCGTTTCATTCCAGCAACATTCTCACATACCTCGCATATATTTCCTGGAAAAACTTTTAAACTTGCAAGAACTCTAATATTTGGTCGATTCTTTGGATGAATCGAGCATATATAAGTGATATTTGCAGGTAGCACATTATCTGGAGCAATAATCTTTCATATGTATCTTCAAGAATTCAAAAATCAAAGCCATCTTCATCAACCTTTCAGCATTCTTGAACCTCCATCTTCATTGCCTGAGCGCCGCCACCCTCAATCATCTTTGGAGGATTCCCATTGCGGGCGAGCTCGAGGGGTGGAGGAGCCACCCCTCTGGCCCCGCCGGAGGCTTCAGAACACCTTCCCTTGCGGGAGAGAAATTGGAGGAGGAGGCTCAGTCGGCTGCTCAACCGCTTGGGTAAGAACTTGAAGAATAGCCCAAGCGCACAGGTGTACGACACGTGGCTCGCGTGCAAGCATCGAATCAGCGCATCTCTGTTCTAATCTCGACCGTTAGTTCTGAAATGGTGGAAAAATTGCTTCATAAATCTAGAAGGTTTCTAGAACTTTAATCCCGCTCCAGAGGTTTTCAGAAATTGCATTTAGGTCCCTCTACAGGACCTAAATGTAAAACACTTTTATTTCTTTTTCAAAACAGTCCATGTAAAGACCTATTTGCAGAACAATGTTGATATTTTTCTTGCGCTTACACCCCTTGTCTATAGGGGATCTTTGAACCTCTTTTCGACCTTATTTTTTAGAGATTTTCTTGGGGTAGTTACGCAACTACCCCCGCAAGGTTTTTAGTATTTTTTGTGTATTTTTCTACGTGTTTTTCTCGTGTTTTAATTCGTCGAAAACTGACTCCGTTTTGTTTTGTTTTGTTTTGTGTGCTTGTTCGAGCTCGCTGCTCGACCGTTCCACCTATTATATAGTATCATCTACCTATATTTCACCTACTATATAATAAATAAATCTTGTGAAAAATATCCCTTTCGAAAAGTTAAATAAATATTTGAAAAGATTAAAATCAAATAATATATTAAAAATCAAAAATAAAATAAAAAGTGTTTCTTTCCTTTGATCGCTTTCAGAAGAGATAAAATAAAATCACGAAAATCTTTTCTTAAAAAAATCAAAATAATCTATGCTGCCTCCTTGAGTTCGACCCAGGCACACTTACCTGGATAAAAAAATAGTGTAGGTTTTCTTTCAAAAACTGAATTTGTTTGATTCGAGTTAAGATCTGTTTTGCGGCTTTTTCTACATCGACAATGGTATTCTCTAAAAAAAGTCGCGATCTGATTTTAACGCTTATCAGTTCCTCTGAAATTAGGTAGATTAAGGTCAAATTAAATCCATCCTCGACTTCTATTCATAACTTGGTTCAGAACCCACTAACATTCCACTTTGCATATGCAAGATATGCAAATGAGATGCAGATGACATGCGATGAAGTGCAAGACACATTTTTTTATAAATGATACACAGAGTAAATAAGAAGCCTCTCTCTTTTGTTGGTTGTTTTTTTATTGATTTTACCCATCGCCTAATTATTGCAGGATATATACAAAAACTATGTGATAGAGCGAGCTATGGATAAAATATATGCAATATATACATACCCCCTATACTTAGCAATGTTATGTCCTCAGAGCATGAGAAGCGAGGAAAAGACATAGCTCGTTCTAAGCATAGGAGAGGTAAAATAAACAAAAGTATAGAAGTCGACATGCTCCCTATACTTAAGTTCTGGTCAGCCTAAGTGTAGAAAAAAGCAAAAATGGGGCGGTCGAGGTCAGGAGGAGAATGGATAAATATATATACACGACGGGCATCGATCTCCCCATACTTAGGCTCTAGTTAGCCTAAGTATAGGACAAGAGGTAGTATGAGAACCGATGGGGTTGGGGGATATACAAAGATAAAGGGAAGTGTGGGAAGAGATGCTTGGAGATGGTAGGAGTAGTGATAATTCATGTGTTCCCTAATAGTGGATCATTGGATTTTGGGATGCGCATGAATGATATCTCTTCAACACGGGCTAACTGCTCATCCGATCCTACAAAATGCTTCAGCAGTTGCCCATTTACAAGGAATGGTCGTGTACTATTTGTACAATTTGAAATCCATACACTGTCATTCGTTTTCACTTCTCTGACAATGAAGGGTCATGTCCATTTGGATTTTTACTTGCCCTGAAAAATCTTCAACCTAGCATTGAATAACCATACCTTCTGCCTTGGGACAAAATTCTTGCATTAGATATGCTGATCGTGCTAATGCTTGATTTTGTCCTCGTAGATCACATTGTTATTATATGCCTTAATTTTTATTTCTAGAAGCTCGTTTAGATCCATCTTTCTTCTCTGATGTCCTTCATGGGAGTTCCAGTTCACTTTATTTAATGGACATTCAGATTTGTGTATCAACTCAATGGGCAAATGACATGGCTTTTCATAAACCATTCAGAATGGGGAGGTTCCAAGTGGGGTCTTGTAAGCAGTCAGGTATGCCCATAGAACTTGGTCCAAGAGATGGGACCAGTTCTTCCTATCAGGGAAAACTAGCTTCTACAAAATGCCCTTCACCTCCCTATTCGTCACCTTAGCCATGCCATTAGATTGTGGGTGGTATGGACTAGGGACACGATGCTCGATATCGTAGTCCTTTGTTAACTTTTTCATTTCCATGTTAACAAAATGGCTACCCCCGTTAGAGATGATGACTTTGGGAACCCCAAAAAGTGAAATGATGTGATCTTTCACAAACATACAGATAGTTTTGTTGTCTACGACTCGTGTAGGGATAGCTTCCACCCACCAAGAGAGATAATCATCCGCCAAGAGAATATGCTCATAGCCATGGTTGTTAGGGAATGGGCCCATGAAATCTTTGCCCCATGCATCGAAAACATCAACCATAACAATTGGGTTCATGTGCATTTCATTTTTGAGACCGACGGTCCCTCCCATTCTCTAACATACTGTACACAACCTAACAAATGCATATGCATCACGGAACAGGGTCAGCCAATACAAACTAGACTGAAGCACTTTCCAAGAAGTCCTCTTCCTCGAGTGATGTCCCCATGCCTCCAAGGAATGGCAGTAGGTGAGGACACTCATGTATTCCTCATGAGGAATACACCTCCGCTAAACACAATCCAGACCTTCAAAGAAAAGAAGTGGATCCTCCAATGATATTTCCTAGATTCCAATTTAAGTCGGTCAATGCTGCTCTTGGGCCAACCGTGGGGAACTGTCTTAAACGCCAAGAAATTCACCATTTTAGGGTACCATGGAAGAGAATCGACAGAACATATCAACTCGTCAGGGAAGGAGTCCTTGATGGGGTCGATCTTAGAGGAACTATGTGACTCAATGCGGGAGATGTGATAAACCACCACATTCTTCACTTCAGGCTTATCCTTGATCCGCAAATCGAACTCTTGGAGTAATACAATCCACCTAAGAAGATGCACCTTTGCATCCTTCTTTTCCATGAGGTACTTGATGGTTGTGTGATCTATGAACACGGTAACCTTAAATCCTAAAAGATGAATTTGTCCAAGGAGAATACTACGACAAGCATTCCCTCTCTATGATGGTATAATTCCGTTGAGCCTCCCTTCTCTCCTTTGTCCTAACATGGCCCCCACTGCAAAGTCAGAAGCGTATGTCATGATCTCAAAAAGAAGAGACCAATCTAGGTCATGTAGGATAGGAGCATCCAAGATCTTCCGCTTTAGGAGCTCGAAGGCCTTGAGAAACCTGTGATCTACAATGAACTATGTATCTTTTCCCATGAGCTCTGTTAGCGGACGGGTAATTTTTGAGAAGTCCTTTATGAATCTACGGTAAAAACCAACATGTTTAAGGAACGACCACACTTGTTTGATGTTGTTTGGTGGTTGAAGTTTCTTGATCACATCCACCATGGCAGGGTCAACCTCCATTCCCTAATTGGAGATGACAAGCCACAACACAATGCCCTCTTGAACCATAAAATGGCTCCTCCCAATAGAGCACCAGATTCACCTCATTACATTTCTTGAGGACTCGATCCAAATGAGATAGAAAAGTATCAAATGATTTGTCATGGGTTGAGAAGTCATCCATGAAGACCTCCTAGAAATCGCCCACCATCTCGGCAAATACTGCAATAATGCATCGCTGGAAAGTCCCTAGTTCATTGCATAACCCAAAGGGCATGCGCCTGAATGTGTATGTATCGAATGAACATATAAATGTGGTCTTTTCATGTTCCTTAGGAGCGATGGCCACTTGATTGTAGCTCGAGTACCTCTCTAGAAAACAAAAAAAACCTTTCCCCACTAGTCCCTTTAGGATCTAATTATTAATGGTAAGGCAAAATGATCCTTTTTTGTCACATCATTCAAGCATCTGTAATCCGCATAGACACACCACGACGTGGGTACTCGCATCGCAATCTTCTCTCCATCCAAGTTGGTGACTGTCTGAAGTCCCTCCTTCTAAGGGACTACATGAAGTGGTGCCACACTCTTGGAATCAGAGATGGGATATATAAACCTCACGTCACACCATTTTTCAATCTCCTTATTGACAACATCTCGTAAGTTTGGATTCAGCCGACGCAGAAACTCACGAAAGGGTCTAGTACGCTCCACAAGGTAAAGATGACATGAACATAGAGTGGGGTTTATTCCTTGAAGATCGAACATGCTCCATCCTATGGCCTTATAGTTTTGTTAAGAATCTCTAGCAGGAGAAATTCTTATTCTCCAATCAAGATAGCATTGACAGTGATTGGGAACTTCCGTGGTGGGACCGCAAGGAAGGCATACTTTAAAGTGGGGGTAGAGGTTTGATCTCAGGAATGGTATGATCATCGGGTAAATCTGGCTCAATTGCCTATGAATATGGCCATGTGATGAATGTGGTTGGATCAACAGTGATAGTTGCCACCAACTGGTTTTGCTCAGGAGTCGGATCGCCAAAGGTATCCAAACAATCGGCAAAAGCCATATCTGACTCGTCATTCCCGTCCTCTGATTGACCTGAAGGGAACATGTCTGACAAGCCTAAGTCATATTTTGAGTCATCCAGGATGTAGGATGCATTAGAGAAGTATCTTGTGGGTAAGGTCTATTCTGTAGAATCTGTAGAACTGCCTCATCTACACTGTCCTCTCCTGGTGAGAGGGACTCGTCAACCTAAGTTGACTGCTGCTCCCAGTGATCAACTATTTCAACTCTGTAGCACTAGGCATCCGATGAGAGATACTCTATATTTCTCTCCAAATCAGGTCTCTGCCATTTTATTTGCCGCATTTCTAACTCTACACTTTCATCGTGTGCATGAAAGCGTATCTTTACCAGAGTATAATCAAATATGGCTCCAGCTGTCCTCAAAAAATGGTGAACAAGGATAATCTGGGAGTCTTTCCATCTTCGGGGACAATCCATATCAAGGACCATGAAGTCCACCATGTGCTGCTTCCCCTTGATGTCAAGGATAACGTCCCTCAACATTCCCTTGGGCCTCTTAATAGGTCAGCCTATAAACTGTAGGAGTGGTCTCGATCTCCTAAGAGGTCCTAAACCTAGATAATCTGGGAGGGAATATGGTAGTAGATTGATTGAGGATCTGTTATTGAGTAGAGTGCAAGAAGGTAATATGTCTGCTAGCTGACTGGTGACAAAGTGTGCTCCTAGATCTCTCTTCTTCATTAGAATCTCATTGGGGATCACACATGTGGTGGCTATGGACAACACATGTTTGACTGTTTGAGTGTTCTTTTTTCTGCTAGCCCTAACAGGTGTGCATCTCACCTTTAGGTACTTATTGAATGCAAGAACTATATCCACTAGTCGGAGGAAAGGGATCTCAACTTTTACATTTTCCTTGCATATCCTTTCCATCTCCAAAAGATCAAGATCATTATTTTGAGATTTTTTCTCCTTTCCCTAAGATAAGGCCTGAGGGAAAGGGATTATTGGGGGCTTATGATGTGAAATAGAAAAGTCATCATCTGAGTTCTTATTGGAATCAAAATTTGATTATACATGGCTCTACCCCAGACTTGGACTCTGTACAGGACTCGACTAACAAGCATAAAATGGAACTGAAACTGAAGCTGGAAAAACTGGTGGTGCTACATCCAAGGCGGTCTTCTCATCTTCTGAATATCCATTGCTCACTATCACGCTCGATGTTTCTTTATTCCTCTTTTTAGATTTCTTGCTTTTTTTTATTTTTTTGGATTTTTGGGGATTCAAATCCCCCTAGTGATCATGAAGGTGGTGTTGCTGGTGATGTTAGTGATAATCCTCTTCCTCTAAGCTATCCACAGGGGCTGACTCATTGGTATCCTCCGCTCCACTCCGTCGTGCAAGATCAGGGGTTTGTACGGTCCTACGGCTCATGAGAATAAGATGGTGAACACCATGCGGTAGAATCTCATTATTCTAAGAAATCGAAATAGTATACCTGATCCTTCTAGCAATTCTGTCCTTTGTTCAGGTTGTTGGGGTTAACCTGAACATGTGCCGGGATGGAGGTCCTCGAGCAGTAAACTCATCACATGAAAGCTAATTGATTTCAGCTCTTTGATCTTGCTGCTCATTGCCAGATGAGTTTGAGCTCATCAAGAATCCTCTGAAGGTCAGAGGTTCTCGAGTATGAAGCTCCATGGTCCTGCCTCTTGGAAGGTTGTTGATGACCCTGATACGGTCTGTTAGGTCCCTGATGGACCTATTTATGGTACCGGTTCATATGAGGGGAGTTCTGCTAATACTGAAGGGGCCTTGATAGCATATCTGCTACTGCTAGGTGGATGGAAACTGGTGATACTAGGTTTGAGGAGGGTACTGTAGACGATGTTGTTTCTATTGCTAGGTGGTATTGGAATCATTAAAATACAAAATCCCATTCACCTCCCACACCTGTGGAGGTTCCTTGATCCCTTTCTCGGTGGTCTGCTCTGTAAGCTATCTTTCATGAACCTCAAGCTGACCCCGAGTCCACGTGTTGTGAGGCCCCTACATGAGTTGCTCTTGAATGTGGTGCACATGGTAGATAGGAGCATGGGGTGCAAACGGGGTAGGTATCTTAATCTTAGATACCCTATCATCTAGATCTGCCATCTACTTCGGAAGCTTAGCAAGGTTCTCCCACTCGACGAGATTGTATATCTCGCTCACCTTCTTCTCGATCTAGTCAACCTTGGTTAATTTATCCGTAATAATCTCCATGTTGGGGAGTAGGTCATTTACCAGATCGACGACATCGATTCTTCCCCACCTCCTGATGTACACGAGAGGGAGGTGGCTTGTCATAAGCCATGCTATATGATCTGGTGCGGCTGGTCTCAGCCATCTGCTCTAAAACTGTCTAAACCACATCGGCTTCTCTGTTTAGATAGCTGCCTTCACAGGTAGCATTCAGCAATCCTTGAACCTCATGATTCAGACCATCGTACAGGTTTGGACCAGGATAGGTCAACCAATATCATGACCTGGGCACTTCTGAATCAAGTCCTTAAATCTCTCCCATGCCTCGGGGAAAGGCTCGTGGGACATCCGTGTGAAACTCGATATGATGGACTTCATCTGATTAGTCCTACTCAATGGGTAGAACTTCTTGAGAAACAGGTCCTTCAATGCAGCCCACGTGGTGACTACCGTCCCCGATGTCTTTAGCCAATAAGATACATTAGGTCATCCTAGATTGTCACATACCATTTCAAACTCCTGCAGGAACATGTATTGTTCCTCTATTGCATTTCCATAGAATTTTGGCAGGAGTGTCAAGAAGTGATGCTTTAATTCTCCATTATTTGGTGGTACAACAGGCATAATCCAGTTCTCGTTCTGTACGACACTAGGATTGTAGGCATCTCTCATCGATCTCCCCTCATTTTTCAACTGACCAAGCTCTTGAATGAGTAATTCACCTCTATGCTCAGCTTGTGCAAGTCTGGCTAGGATGTCCCTCAATGTGTCATTATCTCCTTCATCATATGTGCTCTTCTTGGGAGGTATTTTGTTGTCTTGGATCTCTTCACCATCGGAGTCAAAAGGATTTGAATGAGTCTGTGTAGAATAAGTTGATCTAGAAACATGAGGTGAGAATCTTCCTCAGTGTGAGAAGGAAAGAGAGGAGAGGCCTAGGTCTCACCTTCCTCAGAAAAAGAAAGTGACTTATTTACATTGACTTCTAAGAAAGGATTGTCTTGAAGCTAAGGGGGTCCAGGAAGAAAGTCATCCTCAACCCATGAGGACGGTCGATTTGGAGTGTCCAACAATAGGCTCGCAAACTCCAAGCAAAAATCACCCCAATCAGCCATTATCTACGTCAAGAGGTCCGAGTTAAGAGTACGATGTGAAACAAGGAGTGATAGGAAAAGTTCTAAGAGCGCAGTCTTTGAATGCACACCCCTGAATACAAACACAAAGCAAACCCCAAATTCACCAACTCAACGCTGTGAAGGCTGTAAAGGTTTGGCCGAATTATCTTATCTATTTTAGTTGCTGATAAATAAATCTTTTAAATAGTTAACGAGATGTTGATGCATGTATTTCCCTAAAGACTGGCATGACTCTTACGACTAGTTGTACCTACTTTCAGCAAGTATGGATATAAGTACGGACCGTAAAATGGCTACCCATTACTTAAGGACCGAGCCATACGGAGTGTCCTTTAAACCATCCACTCTTCTAAGGAAATCCGGATCAATTAATGGCTACCCGTATTTCCTCAATGAGAAGTAGCTAATCATTTTTGTAGAATCAGTAGTCAATATGAAAATCCTAGCATGGCTTTATCCTAGTGTTCCTCTCCCTCTCTTATACAAGTAAATTCAAAAAATGAGGTTGTTACTCTCCCAAAGTAATTTCAGTTTTAATGCAAATTTTTTCGTTCAAATTATATTAGCAGACCTGATTTTAAGTTTGATTATCACTGAATTTAATCCACCACACAAGGCACACCTATTTTCCAGTCCTAATTTCCTTTAATCCTAAGTTGTAAAACCAAGGGGAAGGAAGTTGAGAAAAGCCGATGCAATCGAATAAATCAATGATGCAAGACCAGTTCAGAAGACTTACAGTGATCCTCACGCTCTACATGTGGTTTGTGATACAGAATTTGAAATTTTTAGACTATATGAAAAACAAGCAAGAAAATCATTCTTAGACAGACAATTTTATTAGAGAGTGATGAACAATTTAATTTTGACTAATAGCTCTATGGTCTAAGTGTGTCTCGTTAAGTGTGATGTGTTGTCATATAGAGTACGAGAACAAGCAAAAATATAATCTACTAAAATGGTCTAAGAGTCGCAAGTGCAGGTCCTAGTCTACATCCATCAATCACACAACCACGAAGGGTCCAATTTCCAGTCCTGATACATGCCCGAGATTTCAAAAGAAAACCGCTAGAAATCAAACAATTATGATCAAAAATAAATGTAGGAAGTAAAATCCTATAGACTCTACACTCTCTTACGACTCGACTCAATCTTAATTTTATGCGTCCTTCAGTAGGCTTATCACTAGAAAAAGTTGGCCTCCGATGCTCCTAAGTTGCTTGGCCATCTAAGTGGCTGCTCTGTCGCATCAGGTCCCTCGTACAAAAACAAGAGGGTGGTCAGAGAGATAAACACATTAAAATAAAATAAATAAAAATAAATTATATATAAGTTAGGAAATAAATAGAGAAATAGACACAAGAAAAATCGGGGGTTAGACTACTTGAGGGTGGAAAACCTGATATCTAGATTTTCTAAAAATCAACCTAAGTGATGCCTCCCCTGCAACATCGCCATTTCAAAGACTCAAAGAAGTTCTAGTTAATTTGTCGATTTTATTGTAGTATTCGAGCAATCAAGGATCAATCAAAAACCGCCAAAAATAATTATTTATCCAATTAAAGAGAGTAGTCAATTCATTTTACGTTGGCAAACCCAAGGTCAAACTCAGAGAGGCAACTTTCCCCTTAGATAGATTATTAGGCAATCTAGAGACTAGGTTTTCAGATAACATTTTTTGGTATTTTCAAATGCAATTTAATGGATGATTTGCAAATTTGGCAAAGTTCAAGCACTAAAATGCATATTCCATTCAAACGATGTCCATAAATTGTGAAACTTAGCCAGAATATAAAATATGATGAAATTAAGCCATTGTAAATATTTTGGAATTTTTGGATGCAATATGAATTATTTAAGAATAAAATATGTATACATAGTGATTTTTTGCAAATTAATTTTTATAAATATCAAATCAATTTATTTCCAGAATTAAAATTATCTTAGATGTACCTAATAAGGATCTATCCACAAAAATTAATAAATCCTAAAAATGATTGATGTACGACCTACTAAAAATTAACCACTAAAGTCCTCAGTCAATTTATTGTGAACTCATTATGCATGTAAATGAGATGAAATTTGGGCATGATTTAGACCATAGGAATTCTATCAAATTTGACTTTTTTGGAAATTTTAGAGAAGCGAATACTTTAATAGCAGTTTTAAAATATCAAATGGGTAAACTATGTAAGTTTTCATAAAATTAATTATAATAAAAAATGCAGCTCACAAAAAATGAAAATAAATTCTCATTAGATAAAGAATTAGTAGAACTACAATAAGCAATTTTTGGAAATGAAAATTGATGCGAAAAAAATGTTCAAATTATAAGATAAATGCATGGTTTTAAATGCAATTTACAGAAATAATTATCAAAAATGTGCTGACAAGACTTAGATGCAATTACCTAGACTCAAGGGGGTCTGAATGAAATTATCCCAATAGGACACGTGCGCCTCACATGCCTCTTGGATATGGAAGGGCTTGTGCGTGAATGCTTGGAAATGGAGGGATTATTATGATAATTTGTTTGCACACAAGCAGGTTACGTGTGTGGAGGGGGGGGTTGTCGGGAGTGAGGCTCGGGTGTCGGTTCTTTGTCGAACCTCCACATGTCAGCTGGAGACGCTTCGCTCCACCCGAGGCTAGGCAACTCGGGTAGTAGGTTCGGGATTGGATCGCATTCGTTCGATCGAAGATTGATCAACAATCAGAATTGGGGTGTCTTTGAACGACCCAGATCTCACTGGATCTGATCTAGCGATGCATGGACATCGCCTTGGAGGTCTTCATTCTCGAGCGCTTAGTTCTAGAGGGCAGAGGAGTGTTGGGCAACTGACGAATCCGGAAATGTCGCTTTTAATAATGTGTTTTTATCGTATTGTTCGTTGTAGGCGGCAATCGGAAACGGTCAAGAAATACCACAAATAAGTTATTCAATTTTTCGTCTCGTGGTTTTATGTTTATTTTACTTGGGCAAGTCCCAAGGTCGATCACAAGGAGGAAAAGGAACAACCTAGAATTAAGTCTATCAAAGTTCGTGTTCGGTTTTCGAAGCGGTCTTTTTTTGGAATTTTTTTTTCAATGAATTAGGAGGTGCACATGCAAATTCGGCCTATTCTAGGGACAAAAATGTGAATTAAGTTCAAACGATGTCCGAAAAATACAAAACTTGGCCGAGATGTCAACTATAATGAAATGGATGCACTGCAATTTTTTTGGAATTTTTGGATGCAATATGAATTTTTTATGGATTTTTAAATGCAAACAAAATGATTTTTAATATTTAATTTTAATAAATATCAAACCTACTTATTTTCGAGAATCAAAATTATCTGAGATCTATCACTAGGTGACGGATCCGAGAAAAATCCTAAACTTCGAAAATGTGGGGTTTAATACCTATTAAAAATTAAATATTAAAAGATGCAAAATGATTTTTATAGGACAAAATATGCATGCAAATGCAAATCTTTTTGGGCACAATGTTAAGACTAATTAACTCTACAACGTATGTTTTTTTCGAGAATTTTTAGAGCCACGGTTGATGACCTATCAATTTCAGAGCAAGAATTGGGTAAAATATGCAATTTTTCACAAAATAATTATTTATTAATTAACCGTAAATCACAAAATTACCCACAATATGTCAAAATGTAGAGAGTCAATTAACAAACATCATGCTATTTTTGGATTGATAAAATAATGTAAAGAGAAGGTCTAGAATCACAGGGGAACACAGGGGTACAGATGCAAATACTATAAATAAATATAAAAGCAGAGGGGGGACTTTTGTGTAATTACCGATAGTCTGGAGGGGCTTTCTGCAAAATTTCCAATAGGCACGTGCTCTGCACGTGCCTCTGGCTGGCGTGGATGTCTTCGCAAAATAGAGATCTTCCAGGGGGGTCTTATGCAATTTACCCAGGGATCACGTGCTACGCACGTGACCCTGGATGGTGGCTTGCTGGAGACGTTCCCCCACGCACGTGCGAGGGGCGTGCGGGGGGCCTCGGGCCTGCAGCCCGGCCGATGGCGGAGAGGAGGCGGACGACGGAGGTGATGGCCGAGTCGTGGCTGACTCGCGGAGCTCCGGTGGTGGCGAAGGAGGAGCGGGGTTGCCGGTGGCCGTAGCAGCTGGAAGTTGTTGACGATGGCGGAGTTGGCGCTGGTTGTCACGGCGAGAGCTGGATGCCGGCCTCCCTCTGGCCGACACACAGCCTAGAGGTTGGCTTGCGGTGGCGTGTACCTTGTCGACGTGGAAGATGGCCGGAGCCGACGTGGAGGCGGAGCTGCGGAGGTTTGAGCGGCTGAAGGAGTCGATGAAGGTTGGAGTAGAAGAAGATATCGTAGTGGGCTCGACGCCGAGGCGGAGCGAAGGCAGGTGCGGCGGAGAAGAAGTGCCGTGGGCTGCAGCGACGTCGGGTAGGACGTCGGATCTCGCCGGGGAAGATGGAGCTCCGGTCTGTCACCCCGGAGCTGGTTGACGTGCGGTATCGGCGGATGGTGGTGAAGGAGGCGGCGGTGTTGGTTTTATAGGGTTAGGGTCTCGCCGGCGATGGAAGAAAATCGTAGGGGGGGAGGCGATTTGATTGAGATCGGGGAGGTCGATGATAGATGCGGCGGGATTCGCGCGAGATTTGCGGGGTGCGGCGGAGGTGCGAGGATCGGAGATGGCCGCGATTTGCGGCGAGAGTCGCGGGCGGCGGCGATTTGGGAAAGAGGGAGGGCGGAGGAAGACGACGCACAGGCGCCGTCCGATCGCGCGCGATCGGACGGTGCCCGTTGCGCCACGTGGCGCGTGATGGGGGAAGAGGCGGAGGCACGTGCGGAGCACGTGCCTGGGGAGGCACGTGCGATGCACGTGTTTGGTTTTTTTTTTTATTAAAACCGAAGATAATAAGGTCAAAAATGGCTGACACGTGGCGGCATCAGGTGCTGCCACGTGTCAGCACCAGAAAATTCAAAAAATAATTAACTTGTAAAATCAAAAATAAATAGTAAATGACCTCGGATCGAAAAACTTTCTTCACGAAAATTGCTCGTCTCGATGAGATCTACAACTTTCATGAAGACACCAAAACCAAAATCGATCATTTGCACAAAGTGAATTTTTGGGGTATCCCATGTACATAGAATACCTTGATTTTTTTGGGTTTTATAAATTTTATGTCATTTTTAAACAAGATAAAAATCCGGAAAAATATGGAAAAGTCAAAGATAAATAAAAGACACTTAATTCTAATTTTTTTGGATTTTTATTGATTAAGAAAATATATACATAAAATACAAGGTTTAAAACCGCGAAAATATACAATGTACAAAAGAGGCCCAAAACCCAACTTTCACATATGAGCTCCGATTCACTTGAACTTGGTCTTGTTTTGAAGGTAATTGAATGCACATTAGTTCAAAAGTGAGTAGGATTCGATCAAACACTGGATGTGGGAGATATGTGGCTTTTAGTCCGAAAATCCTGAAATTAGGGTTTGGGTTTTTGGTCCACTTATTTGAGTTAGTTAATTTTTTGTATTTTTCCTTTATTTTTGTTAGTAATATGTACACAGTGGAAGTGGTTTTGAGTTATTCGGAGTTAGCATGAATGAGTTAAAAATCTAGGAAGTTAGGCTTATTTACAGGTCATTTTGGCTTGGATTTTTGGCTTCTTATTTTATGCAGATTTTTGTGCTAAAATGCAATTCTTATGGAAACATGCATGAATGCTAATTATGCAAAATAGATGCAAGAATGCTGTTGATTTTAAGGGATTTGAGCTTAATAAATGAGATTTAGAGTGATGAATATGAGATTCATCATCCCCCTATACTTAAACCATGCTCGTCCCTGAGCATAAAAAGAAATGCCATGAGGTGAAATGAGATTGGGTTCCATACCAAGACCATGAGCTGAAGGTGAAAGTAAGTCTAAACTCAACCTTTGGATTATTTGTGTGTCGGAACTTCTGTGAGACTTAGAATTTTAAAATCAACAGCCCTCAAGTTCTACACATCATTGCTACAGTTTCGGCTCAGAAGTCATCTTAGATCAATCATCTTCCCAAAGTATACTCTTTGAACATTGAATAACCGACTCTTGTGTGTGAAATATTTTAGCTCTTCCCACCCAGAATGCCGGATTACCGCGCAAGCCTCCTCTCCAATAACTCGTCCTCGGGGAGTCAGGTATTTCCTTCTAAGGTCTGTCGCGCTGTGTTCACAATCGAATTGGGGGGAGAAGATAGAAGAATGAGAAAAGAACTGGAGGGTGGCCAGTGTAGTCACCTCTCCTTGTGAAGATGGCCAGTGTAGCCGAGTCTCCACCAAGATCTGCAGGTTTCTGGAAGCTTGGACCTTTTTGGTCAGATTTTATTTGGTAGTTGCTTCTTTGTATTTGGAATTTTTGGTGGTTCTGCTTGGATCTTGTTGTGCCCCTACGGATATAGAATCTTTTGTTTCCGTACATTTTTTTGGGGTCTTAGAAAAAATTGTGCCCAGCCGTCCATCCCTTTTCCGAAGCTTTATTTCAACCCGTACTCCGGTCTTTAGATTTCCACGCTACCAGAAAAGAAACTTACACAGTCTTCCGACACATGTTTGAGTTGAGCTAAGTGCATAGTGCGAGAGTACACATTAATTCCCTATTCCAGAGTTGTACCCAGAATGAAGAGACCAGGTTAGACACTAAGAGTCAAACGATGTACATTGTCATGTGGAACTCAAAGAATTAAGTCAAAGACCTGAAGACTCTAAAATCCTATTTCTCGGTGAAGTTCCTCTGAAAATTAGGTGGATTAAGGTCAAGTCCAGACCACTCTCGGTTTCGGCTCATAACTCGGTTCAGAACCCAAAGACATTTCACATATGCAAATGCGATGCTTGATGAAATGCGAGTGTGTGAAATGCAGACATTTTTTTTTTCTTTTTTCTTTTTTTTTTGAATAAGAAGCCATTTTTCAAAAATTTTGGGCAAAGTCAGTGTTAGTGGCAAAAAGTTTTTTTTTTTAATATTTAAGAAAAACCCACCCCGTAAATACATATAGACTTACGCGAAAGTACGAGGTATGGCTAAAATATATACACAGTATATATACAGACCCCCCTATACTTAGCGAGTGCTGTGTCCTCAGAGCACAAGAAGCGTAAAGAAGACATAGCCCGGGCTAAGCGTAAGAGAGTGAAAAAGAAGAAGGAAAGGATTTACAAAAAACGCCCCCCTATACTTAGATCGTGAATAGTCTAAGTATAGAAGAAGAGCGGAAAAGAAACGAAAAAGAAGTGGTCAGGGTATGTGAATGAGGAGGGTATATACAGATGGGTGGTGGTTCCCCCTATACTTAGGCTTCGGCAGCCTAAGTATAGAAGAAGGATGGATATGGAGTGAGCGAGATATCGGAATGTGATGAGGAAAATGGTATATACATATGGCATCGGTCCCCCCTATACTTAGGCCTTGGCCTAAGTAGAGGAAGAAGCTGTACAAGGAGACCGCTGTGGTTGGGAGTGAGGTTGGGTCTGATCTGATCTTTCGTCAATGTCCTTGCTCTGTGTGAAATAGATGACCTCAACTTGCACTGGATGTTCTTTGGATGATTCTATGTATGGCTTCAGTAATTGTCCATTCACTGAGAAAGGTTGTGCATCATCTTTGAGTTCTGCAATGTCCACACATCCATTGGTATGCACATCGATGACAACATAGGGACCCGTCCATTTCGATTTCAGTTTCCCATGAAAGATCTTTAATCGAGCATTAAACAACCAGACTTTCTGCCCAGGGACAAAGGTTTTATCTCGAATATGTCTATCATGCCATTTCTTGACCTTGTCCTTATAAATCACACTGTTGTCATATGCTCGGTTTCGGATTTCAATTAGCTCATTCAGATTTAGGTCTCGACATAATTTCCCAAGGTGACAACTCCAGTTCAACTTTTTGATTGCCCATTCAGATTTGTGAATCAGTTCAGCAGGAAGATGACAAGGTTTGCCATAGATCATCCTAAAAGGTGAAGTGCCGAGTGGTGTTTTATAAGCTGTCCTATAGGCCCAAAGAACTTGATCCAACAGTTTTGACCAATCCTTCCTATCTGGACGAACCAACTTTTGAAGTATACTCTTCACTTCTCGATTAGAAACTTCTGCCATGCCATTAGATTGTGGGTGATAAGGGTTGGCTATTCGATGTTCAAATTTGTACTCCTTAGCCAAAGATCTCATTTCCCTGTTCACAAAGTGGCTACCTCCATCAGAGATCAAAACTTTTGGTATCCCGAACCTTGCAATGATATTATCCTTGATAAACTTACAGACGGTTTTGCTGTCTGCGGTTCGGGTCGGGATAGCCTCTACCCATCTAGACAAGTAATCAACCTCTAACAAGATGTACTCAAATCCATTGCTATTGGGAAAGGGACCCATAAAATCAATCCCCCATGCATCAAAAACATCACAGAAAATCATTGGTTGCATGGGCATTTCGTCTCTATATCCAACGGTCCCTCCCATCCTTTGACAAATCGGGCAAGACCGTACAAAATCATTAGCATCACGAAATAAGGTCTGCCAGTAAAATCCGCATTGGAGTACCTTGTGTGCGGTTCTCTTTCCCGAATGGTGCCCTCCAGCCTCGAGAGTGTGACAATGTGTGAGGACACTCTGGTATTCTTCCTGAGGAATACATCTTCTCCAGACACAATCCGCTCCTTCATAGAAAAGGAAAGGATCGTCCCAATGGTATTTTCTTGAATCCGACTTTAGTTTTTCAATCATTTTCTTTGTCCAACCAGAGGGAACCTTCTTGGAGACAAGATAGTTCACGATGTTGGAATACCATGGGGTTGAATCAATAGTGCAAACAGATTCGTCTGGAAAAGTCTCCCTAATAGGTCCAGTATGAGGATAATCATTTTTCTCAATTCGGGAGAGGTGATCAGCAACAACATTCTTTATTCCAGGTTTATCTTTGATCTCCAAATTAAATTCCTAGATTAACAAAATCCACCTCAAAAGTCGTGCCTTGGCATCTTTCTTATCCATGAGGTATCTAATTGCAGTATGATCTGTGAAAATCGTCACCTTGGAGCCCAATATATATGATCTGAATTTTTCAAGGGCCCAAACAACCGCGAGCATTTCCTTTTCAGTCACTGTATAATTTTTCTGTGCAGGATCCAATACTTTGCTCACGTAGTGAATCGCATAAGGGATTCCATCCCGTCTTTGTCCAAGCACAGCTCCGACCGCAAAATCCGATGCATCAGTCATGATCTCAAAGGGAAGAGACCAGTCAGGAGCTTGTAATATCGGTGATTCACAGATTTTCTTTTTCAGGAGTTCGAAGGCCTCAAGACACTTGTGATTTACAATAAACTCGGTGTCTTTTCCTAAGATCTCAGTCAGTGGGCGGGCGATCTTTGAAAAATCAGGGATAAACCTTCGATAAAATCCAACATGCCCTAGAAAAGACCGCACTGACTTGACGTTGGTTGGTGGCTCAAGTTTCTTGATCACATCCACCTTGGCAGGGTCGACCTCCATTCCCTTTCTGGAGATGACATGCCCCAACACGATACCCTCAGTCACCATAAAGTGACTTTTCTCCCAAGAGAGTACCAAATTAACCTCCCTGCATCTTTTGAGGACTCGGTCCAAGTGCGCTAAACATGTATCAAATGAATCACCATGGACCGAGAAGTCATCCATGAAGACTTCCAGGAAATCACCCACCATTTCGGCAAATACGGCAATCATGCACCGATGAAATGTGCTTGGGGCATTACAAAGCCCAAATGGCATGCGCTTGAAAGCGTAGGTACCGAAGGGACATGTAAATGTGGTTTTTTCCTGATCCTCGGGAGCAATAGCTACCTGATTGTAGCCAGAGTACCCATCAAGAAAACAGAAGAATGCTTTCCCTGCAAGTCTCTCCAAGATTTGATCAATAAATGGCAGTGGAAAGTAATCTTTCTTGGTCGCAGCATTCAGGCACCTGTAATCGACACAGACACGCCATGACGTGGGTACTCGTGTCGCGATCTCAACCCCTTCCTCGTTGGTGACCATCTGGATTCCCGACTTCTTCGGGACGACATGAAGGGGGGCCACCCACTTGGAGTCAGAGATGGGGTATATGAAACCTGCTTTGCACCATTTCTCTATCTCTTTCTTAACTACTTCCCGAAGATTGGGGTTAAGTCTTCTTTGAAATTCGCGGGAAGGCCTTGCATTATCCTCAACATAAATTTGGTGCGAGCAGAGAGCAGGGTTGATTCCGACGAGATCTGATACAGTCCAACCGATGGCTTTTCGATTTCGCTCAAGGACTTCTAGAAGTTTAGTTTCTTGATCCATGGTTAAAGATGAGCTGATGATCACAGGGAATTTATCTTTGGGTCCATTGAGAAATGCATACTTCACGGTGGGAGGGAGAGGTTTCAGCTCTGGCAAATTTGCATCATCAATCAAATCTGGCTGAAGGTCTTTTAAGTCCGGCTCGGTGATTGTTGGTGGTTGATCATTCTGTGAGATGCTAGCCACTGGTCTTGAAGGAAGGTGAGTCGGATCGCAAATGTAGTACGGTAATTCAGCCAAAGCCGCGTCCGACTCCTCATTGAATTTTTCAGAAGAGGGGGGGATGGACCAATCCGAAAGGCGTTCTGTGTCATCAAGATTGTACAGGTGTTCAGATTTGTCAGGTAAAAGATCACACACTGTATGGCGCATTGTTGCTTCTTCTGATGCGAGGGTATCCATGTGAAGATCTGGCAGTTGGTCCCAAGGTCCGGTAGTTCTAATCAGATTACACTCAGATGTTTCAGCCTCTTCAGTGGTAGATTCGGAATCGGGTCTTTGCCATTTTGTTTGTCTCATTTCCAAATCCACTTCTCCATCTATGGAGCGGAATTTCATCATTCCAGTGCCGTAATCGAATACAGCCTTGGCGGTTCGTAAGAATGGTCTTCCCAAAATGATTTGCGACTCTTTCCAATGGTTCGGGGTCTCCATGTCAAGGACGGTGAAGTCCACTTTGTATTCCGTACCCTCAACCATAATGATAACATTTTTCACTTCTCCCTTAGGTCTTTTAGTAGATTTGTCAGCGAATTGGAGTATAGATAGTGATTTCTGAAGAGGTCCTAACTCCAATCGGTAATATAAGGCCAAGGGGAGAAGATTGATGGAAGAACCATTGTCAAGAAGTGTACGTGCGAATGCGATACCGCCAATGCGGCTTTCCACATAATGCGCACCCAGATCTCTTTTCTTCCTTGGTAAATGTTGGTTTCTCACGCATTTGGTGGTGGCCACTGTCAGAACATGAGTCTCCACAAATTGGTTTGTTTTCTTTGTGCGGGTCCGGGTAGGAGTACATTTCATTTTCAGGTATTTCTGGAAAGCAGGGTTACTGGCCACATATTGATCAAAGGGCACTTTTACGGTGATGTTTTGTTGACAAAATTTTTCCATCACTGGGTCGCTTTGGATAGTTTTCTTTTGTCTTCCCTTCTTAAGCGCATGGGGAAAAGGAATGGAAGCATTTGAGACAGGAGAGAGATATCCAGAATTATAAATAAGAGCATCTTTATTGAATTTCGAGTTCTTATTACAATCATAATGTTCTGGATTATCATCATGTTGCTGAAATAATGACAAAGGTGTTTTCGCAGCAACTAGAGGTTCAAGGTCCTCTTTATTCTCCATAGATGCTTTTCCTTTCCTTCGGGCAGAAATCCTCGGGTATCCTTCGTCTTCATCCTCAGAAGTATCCTCCGGTTGATCTTTTGAGTTATGTTGGTCAGCTTCCTTCGCCCGGTCAGGTATGACCACGGTCCTTCCGCTCCTGAGGGACATGGCATTGATATTGTTAAACGAAAGGGTCTCGTGTTCAGATGTGGAAAAGTCTGAGTAGTATACCTGATTGTTGTGTTGAGATGATTGAGGTTTGTTCAAGCTATTGGGGTTAGCTTGAACTTGAGCGAGAATGGCTGTGACAGGTGCAGTCTGTTCTTCCTTCCAACGGGATAGACGATTAACATCTACCCGTAGGTCGTACAGTTCACTCTGGAAGCTGCGAATTTCCTCCAGCATTTGTCTTTGGATATCAATCGAGTCTTCTGGAGGTTTGGATGATCGAGATGCTTGATTTGGAGCTTGATATTGCTGACGATGTTGTTGAGGCTGGGTCTGACGGTCTTGTGGCTGCTGCTGCCTTGAGAACTGATTGTGTTGTGGAGCGGCATTGTATGAGTTGGGTGGATGCTGATATTGCTGACGGTCCCCCAGATTACCCTGTTGGGTATTATCCTGTGTGTACCAAATGCCGTTTATCTCGAAAGTCAGAGGCGGGGCTTCTACGACTGTCTCAGCTGGAGGGGGTGACTGCTGGGAAGGTTGGACGTAGGATTCGTCCTGAGTCCATGGTAGCGGTTGTCCAGAGCCTGGCTGCTCTTGGACATGATGTACATGATAAATTGGTACCGTAGGAGCAGTAGGCATCCCAAGCTTGGACACCTTCTCAGTGAGCTCCTCCATTTGTTTTGGAAATTGAGAGAGTCGGTTGTCGATGTCGTTCACTCTTTTATCCACAATTGTTAATTTGTCTGTGATGATGTTCATGTTGGGCAGCAAGTCCTCTGCTATTTCTGAGACCGTTTGTTTTCCTCCTTTGGCTTGATAGTTGTTCAGTGAATCAGTGTAAGATCTACTAGCAATTTGTGAACGGCTAGTTTCCGCCATTTGTTCCAGTATTTTCCAGACGGTATCAGCTCCTCGGGATGTGTAGTTTCCTCCACAGGCAGCGCTGACAAGACCCTGAGTCCCGTGGTTAAGGCCAGAATAGAGGGACTGGACCAGGATGTTATTATCTAGGTCATGACAGGGACATTTTTGCAGCAGATCTTTGAATCTATCCCATGCCTCACAAAGTGGTTCATTAGGCATTTGAGAGAAGCTAGTGATGCGAGTCCTCATTTGATTGGTTCGACTCAGAGGGTAAAATTTCTTCAAGAAGAGATTCTTGAACCTATCATAGGTGGTCACTGTCACTCCCAAATTTTTCACCCAGTAATCCGCCTTACCCTTCAAGGCGAAGGGTAATGCAGTGAGACGGATATAATCTTGGCTGACTTGTGGGTGCCTCTGATTAGAACAGATTAGCTCCAAATCACGCAGGAATTCATAAGGTTCTTCATCCGAATTTCCATGAAATTATGGTAATTGATTTATGAAGTGTGGCTTCAGTTCATGGTGAACCTCAGGTTGAGGTGGCTGCAAGTAATTTATGACCCTATACTTCCCGGGATTATATGCAGCTTCCATTGGTGGTTCTCCTTCTGCATTCATTCTTTCCAATTGTTCCCTCATCAGATTTTGCTGCTGCTCAGATGCAGCCAGCCTTGCAATAATCAGTTGCATCGGATCTTCATTTTGGTCATCTTCGGGATTGTTCCTCCTTGGAGCCATTTGAATGTTCTTCTTTTCACCTTCAGATTGTGAAAAATAGGCGTCAATAGTTTGAAGAGAATTATTTGATGAAAAGTCCAGGGGAAGGTGTCCCTGAACCCAAGGTGGTTCTGAGTAAGAGAGGTTCAGATCATTTGAAAAATTTGTGGTAGTCAGAAAGGGGTTCGCTGAGTCCGAACGGAAATTTCCACAATTTTCCATTCTTGAAATTGAGAGATGTTGATCAAGTCAAACACAATACAAAGGTTGTTTCACCAACTCACACAATGAAGCCGCAAGAGTTCGGCTATTATCTTTTCAATTTTAGTTGGTGATAAATTCAATCTTGCAAACCGTTTAGACGAGCTGTTTAGGTTTGGAGCTGGGCTCTATCCTAGTGTGCGTTACTCTCCTCGCTGCAAGATAAATCAAACAATGTCGGGGTTGCTCTCCCGCAAAAATTCTTGATTTTATGGTTTATTTGAGATCAGATATATTTAGCAGTCCCGATTTTAATGAGGTGATCACTGAGAAATTAGATGAGCACAAATGCACGTCTACCGTCCAGTCCCAATTTCCTTTAAAGTTATGTTATAAAACAAGAGAGAGGAATTCGAGAAAAGCCAATGCACGTAGAAAACTATGATGAATGCTCAGATAGAAGACTTACAGTGCCTCCTCGCAATCTCCATGTGGGATGCTAGACAGAATTTAAAAATTATTCTATATGATGTGCAAGCCGATGGAAAAACCGCACCTAAGCAGAAAGTTCTATTAGCGGGAAGAATTGATTTAAATTTGGCTAAGTTGAACGATCTATGTGCGTCTCAATTAAAGTGCAGTGTGGCCTAAGATCCTACGAGCACAAGCAAAAATATAAATGCTCTGAGAGCCGTATGTGCAGGTCTATCCTAATCGCCACTCAAGTCGGGCCCCACCCTCGCCGGAGAGTGAAACAGGCCACGACACACCACAGAATAAAGTTTAGAGGTCTTTTACACACGCGAGAGTCCAAACGGACACCGCTGTAAAATTGCAGAAATTAGAAGTGCAGAAATTAAAAACCTAGACTCTACTCTCTCTCACGACTCAACTCGATCTTAAATTAATTGCGGCTTTTGGTGAAGTTGCGTCGGTTATTGAAAACCGCTCCACGTACAAGGTACCTCGCAAAAAAATAAGAGAGAAAATGTAAGAGAGTGACTCAAAAATAATATGAAAAATAAATGCTGAAAATAAATTGCAGAAAAAAAATTGGAATTTATAATGAAAAATTCGGGGGTCAGACTACCCGAATGCGGAAAACCGAAATAAAAAAAAATTTAGACAAAAATCTAAGTCGTTTGCCTCCCCGGCAACGGCGCCATCTGACGAATCCGGAAATGTCGCTTTTAATAATGTGTTTTATCGTATTGTTCGTTGTAGGCGGCAATCGGAAACGGTCAAGAAATACCACAAATAAGTTATTCAATTTTTCGTCTCGTGGTTTTATGTTTATTTTACTTGGGCAAGTCCCAAGGTCGATCACAAGGAGGCAAAGGAACAACCTAGAATTAAGTCTATCAAAGTTCGTGTTCGGTTTTCGAAGCGGTCTTTTTTTGGAATTTTTTTTTCAATGAATTAGGAGGTGCACATGCAAATTCGGCCTATTCTAGGGACAAAAATGTGAATTAAGTTCAAACGATGTCCGAAAAATACAAAACTTGGCCGAGATGTCAACTATAATGAAATGGATGCACTGCAATTTTTTTGGAATTTTTGGATGCAATATGAATTTTTTATGGATTTTTAAATGCAAACAAAATGATTTTTAATATTTAATTTTAATAAATATCAAACCTACTTATTTTCGAGAATCAAAATTATCTGAGATCTATCACTAGGTGATGGATCCGAGAAAAATCCTAAACTTCGAAAATGTGGGGTTTAATACCTATTAAAAATTAAATATTAAAAGATGCAAAATGATTTTTATAGGACAAAATATGCATGCAAATGCAAATCTTTTTGGGCACAATGTTAAGACTAATTAACTCTACAATGTATGTTTTTTTCGAGAATTTTTAGAGCCACGGTTGATGACCTATCAATTTCAGAGCAAGAATTGGGTAAAATATGCAATTTTTCACAAAATAATTATTTATTAATTAACCGTAAATCACAAAATTACCCACAATATGTCAAAATGTAGAGAGTCAATTAACAAACATCATGCTATTTTTGGATTGATAAAATAATGTAAAGAGAAGGTCTAGAATCACAGAGGAACACAGGGGTACAGATGCAAATACTATAAATAAATATAAAAGCAGAGGGGGGACTTTTGTGTAATTACCGATAGTCTGGAGGGGCTTTCTGCAAAATTTCCAATAGGCACGTGCTCTGCACGTGCCTCTGGCTGGCGTGGATGTCTTCGCAAAATAGAGATCTTCCAGGGGGGTCTTATGCAATTTACCCAGGGATCACGTGCTACGCACGTGACCCTGGATGGTGGCTTGCTGGAGACGTTCCCCCACGCACGTGCGAGGGGCGTGCGGGGGGCCTCAGGCCTGCAGCCCGGCCGATGGCGGAGAGGAGGCGGACGGCGGAGGTGATGGCCGAGTCGTGGCTGACTCGCAGAGCTCCGGTGGTGGCGAAGGAGGAGCGGGGCTGCCGGTGGCCGTAGCAGCTGGAAGTTGTTGACGATGGCGGAGTTGGCGCTGGTTGTCACGGCGAGAGCTGGACGCCGGCCTCCCTCTGGCCGACACACGGCCTAGAGGTTGGCTTGCGGTGGCGTGTACCTTGTCGACGTGGAAGATGGCCGGAGCCGACGTGGAGGCGGAGCTGCGGAGGTTTGAGCGGCTGAAGGAGTCGATGAAGGTTGGAGTAGAAGAAGATATCGTAGTGGGCTCGACGCCGAGGCGGAGCGAAGGCAGGTGCGGCGGAGAAGAAGTGCCGTGGGCTGCAGCGACGTCGGGTAGGACGTCGGATCTCGCCGGGGAAGATGGAGCTCCGGTCTGTCACCCCGGAGCTGGTTGACGTGCGGTATCGGCGGATGGTGGTGAAGGAGGCGGCGGTGTTGGTTTTATAGGGTTAGGGTCTCGCCGGCGATGGAAGAAAATCGTGGGGGGGAGGCGATTTGATTGAGATCGGGGAGGTCGATGATAGATGCGGCGGGATTCGCACGAGATTTGCGGGGTGCGGCGGAGGTGCGAGGATCGGAGATGGTCGCGATTTGCGGCGAGAGTCGCGGGCGGCGGCGATTTGGGAAAGAGGGAGGGCGGAGGAAGACGACGCACAGGCGCCGTCCGATCGCGCGCGATCGGACGGTGCCCGTTGCGCCACGTGGCGCGTGAGGGGGGAAGAGGCGGAGGCACGTGCGGAGCACGTGCCTGGGGAGGCACGTGCGACGCACGTGTTTGGTTTTTTTTTTTTTATTAAAACCGAAGATAATAAGGTCAAAAATGGCTGACACGTGGCGGCATCAGGTGCTGCCACGTGTCAGCACCAGAAAATTCAAAAAATAATTAACTTGTAAAATCAAAAATAAATAGTAAATGACCTCGGATCGAAAAACTTTCTTCCAAAAATTGCTCGTCTCGATGAGATCTACAACTTTCATGAAGACACCAAAACCAAAATCGATCATTTGCACAAAGTGAATTTTTGGGGTATCCCATGTACATAGAATACCTTGATTTTTTTGGGTTTTATAAATTTTATGTCATTTTTAAACAAGATAAAAATCCGGAAAAATATGGAAAAGTCAAAGATAAATAAAAGACACTTAATTCTAATTTTTTTGGATTTTTATTGATTAAGAAAATATATACATAAAATACAAGGTTTAAAACCGCGAAAATATACAATGTACAAAAGAGGCCCAAAACCCAACTTTCACATATGAGCTCCGATTCACTTGAACTTGGTCTTGTTTTGAAGGTAATTGAATGCACATTAGTTCAAAAGTGAGTAGGATTCAATCAAACACTGGATGTGGGAGATATGTGGCTTTTAGTCCGAAAATCCTGAAATTAGGGTTTGGGTTTTTGGTCCACTTATTTGAGTTAGTTAATTTTTTGTATTTTTCCTTTATTTTTGTTAGTAATATGTACACAGTGGAAGTGGTTTTGAGTTATTCGGAGTTAGCATGAATGAGTTAAAAATCCAGGAAGTTAGGCTTATTTACAGGTCATTTTGGCTTGGATTTTTGGCTTCTTATTTTATGCAGATTTTTGTGCTAAAATGCAATTCTTATGGAAACATGCATGAATGCTAATTATGCAAAATAGATGCAAGAATGCTGTTGATTTTAAGGGATTTGAGCTTAATAAATGAGATTTAGAGTGATGAATATGAGATTCATCAGCAACTCGTGAGTGGGGTGGTGCAACTCGATGTGGTGGAGAGCATTCTATGGTCAATGCATTAAGGGCATCGATGGCTGATCAAGGCGATGGCTTCGTTCGACGGTGAAGGCAGCCGGTGAGTGGGCGGTCATCAGCGTAAAACCCAAGGTCGATGGTGCCAGCGGTGGACGATGCTCGTAGCGGTCGATGCGAGCTTGAGGTACAACTAGGAGGGTGCGAGAGCCTAGTGGAGTTGCGACATGACACGCGTGTGGCTTTGCGAGCAGGTGGATGGTAGCATAGAGGATAATCGATGGAGGGTGATTGGGGGGGGGGAATGGAGATGCGATCGATGAAGCAGTGCGAAGAGACGAAGGGGAATAGAGGAAGGTGGAGAGCGGACGGTGAAGAAGGACAATGGAATCATAAGAAGAAGAATAAGCCAAGGGTAGGAAAGAAAATAAGGAAAGATATGTATACCCGAAGTATGCCAGGATTTGGAGAAGTGAAGCTCGACTCCAATCTTCGCTTGATCGTCACAACAGAGATGATGAGAGATGGCATGTCTTCCTAAGAAGGTACAATGTCAGAAGAAGGTTGAACTCCTTTGGATCACACCTTCGAATGGATGTGGTGAGCCGTAGTCGCCTTCATATCGGACCTCTGTGATGTCACCACGGAGGAGATGAAGTATGTGGCTCTCTCTCCCTCCTACTATCGATGGATGAGTGCGATGAGGGAACGCAGTCGGGTATTTGAAGATGGTTGCAGATGCGAGATGGGCGGAGGTACAGGATGGAGATCATGGTCAGCGACATTGGTGAGGGGAGAGGGAAAGGTGGGGTAGTTACCAGAGCAGACGGTTGTGGAAGTCGCTGGTGGTGCGCACAAAGGGGGATGCGCGTGGGGAAGGCGTGTGCAAGGATGGGAGAAAGGGAAGACGTGGGGGGTGGTTGCAGAGGAGGATCGTGGAGAGAGAGGAGATAGGAAGGTGGAGGAGCGGGCTTGGAAGAGTAGGAGCTCCGCAGGAGGTGAGCCTTCGTGGGTGCCTATATGGAGGAGGGAGGAGAGGAGGCCGCCACATGGTGTGTGTAGGGGCAGCCACGTGGTGGGTAAAAATACTAAATTAAAATGAATTAAGTAAAAGAACCAAGTAATTATAATAATAAATAATAGATAAATAAAGAATACTTAAAATACTAAATAGGTAAATAATAAAATAAATAATAAAGGCAAAAGAAAATAATAATAATAAATAAACAAATATATAAAATAATAAGATAAATAAGATAGATAAATAAAATTAGTAATAATAATTAAAATAAATATAAATAAATATAAATAAATAAATAAAAAGAAAGAAAATAAATAATTAAATAAACAAAATTAAAAGAAAATAAAATAAATATGGGGTGACGCAACGGCTTCAGGAGTTGTCACATGTCGTTCCCAGAAAATCCAAAAATTTAATATCAAGAAAAATAAAAAAGAAATAACAAAAGGGGTCAAAACAAAAAGTAATCAACATGAAAATTGCTCGTCTCGATGAGATCTACAACTTTCTTGAAGGTTTGAAAACCAAAATCAATAATCTGTACAAAAAATATTTTTGGGTGGTATCTTATAGGTATAGAATACCGTATTTTAGTCTTTTATAGATTTTTTGGCATTTTAAAATAAGATAAAAATCAAATAAAATTAGAGAAAACATAGAACAAATATTTACAACTTTATCTATTTTTTTTGGATTTTTTAAAAATTAAGAAAATATCAAGATAAAATTAGAATACAGGGACATTTGTACAAAATACAGGGAGGAGCCCAAAACCAAAGTTTCACATACGGACTCCGATTCTTTTGAATTTGATCTGGTTTTAAAGATAATTGAGTGTACATTAATTTCAAAAGTGAGTACGAGACCATAGGAGACTGTATGAGAGAGATATTCACACTTTAAGGTTCTTACTCTCAAACTAGGGAATGGATTTTATTAGTCAATTTTACAAGTTAGTATTCTATTAATATTTTTCCATTATTAGTGTTAGTAATATATACACTATAGAATTGATTTTATTCAATTCTGAGTTAGTGAAAAGTGGATAAGAAATAGTGAAAATATGATAAATATACAGGTGATATTTACAAGGGAATTTGGCTTCTCATTTCATGCAAATATGCATGCTAAAATGTAGATACTGATTCTAAATGCATGAATGAGAATAATGCATAATAAATAGAGATATACAACTAATTACTCAAGGACAAAGCTCTATTTTCAACTTTTTAGTGATGAATCAAAGATTCATTATCCACACATCAAACATGTTTCATAGCTGAATGTATTTCATGGTGTGTCTATTAATCTGCCCATCTTTTGACAATTAGTGCAATGTTTCACAAATAGCATGTGTCTTTGTATAGAGGCTGCCACCAGAGGCTGCATTGGAGTACTTCCATTGTCGTTCTTTTCCCAGAGTGGCGTTCTCCTGATTCTCGATTGTGGCAATGCTCGAGGACACTGTGGACTTCCTCCTAAGGAATGCACCTCCTATAGATGCAATCTGCCCCTTGACAAAATAAATAAGGATCCTCACAAAATTTATCAACTTTCAACTTCTGTCAATCTTGTAGAGTTCTCTTGGAAACAAGATAGTTTACAATATCGACAAACTAGGGCAGCGAGGTGACTAACAGAATTACCTCATTCGGGAAGGTTTCTGTAACTGGTATCATGCTCTATTCATGAGTGATTGGCTCTAGTAGTATTGAAAGGTGATCTTCCACCATATTTTTAATTCTAGGTTTATCTCTGATTTCAAGATAAAACTCCTGGAGTAGAAGGGTCCATCTTATTAGTCTTGGTTTGGCGTCCTTCTTGCTTTGCAAGTACTTGATGGGAGAATGATCAGTACACACAATGACTTTGGATCCAAGCAAATGTGATCTGAATTTTTTCAGGGCAAAAACTACTGCTAGCAGCTCTTTTTCAGTGATGGTATAATTCTTCTATCATTTGTCTAGTGTTCTGCTGGCATAGTGAATAGCAAATGGTAAACCATCTCTCCTCTGTCCCAAAATCACATTAATAGCAAAATCTGATGCATCTATCATGATCTCAAATGGTAGAGTGATTAATTCTTTTAATTGATTAAAGACATGGAGAACTCTAACATCTACAAAAATAAGTTTCCTTAAGAAGTTCAAATAGCGGTCGGGCAGCTTTGCTGAAGTCTTTTATGAATCTTCGATAAATCCCACATGCCCAATGAATGATCGGACTTGCTTCAAATTTATAGGAGGCTTTAGATTGGAAATGACGTCCACCTTTGCATGATCAATCTCCATGCCAAATTTTGATATGACATGGCCGAGCACAATTCCTTCAGTCACCATGAAGTAATTCTTCTCCCACGAGAGCACCGTGTTTACTTCGCAACATCTTTTCAAGACTCGGTCTAGATAAGAAAATTACTGATCAAAATGGTCTCCGTAGACTGAGAAGTCATCCATGAAACACTTCGAGAAAACTACCAATCATATCTGTGAATACTGCCAACATGCACCTTTGGAATGTTGCTAGAACATTACACAATCTGAAAGGCATTCTGTGGAAGGAATATGTCCCAAACGGACATGTGAAGGTGGTCTTCTCATGATTTTAGAGAGCAAAAGCAACTTGGTTTTAACCAGAGTATCCATCCAAGAAATAGAAGTATTCCTTTGCGTCCAGTCTTTTGACTATCTCGTCAATGAAGGGGAGCGGAAAATGATCTTTCTTGGTGGCTAGATTCAAGCATTTGTAATCCACACAAACACACAAATAAGTTGGAACTCTGGTTGGGATCTCCTCTCCTTTGTCATTATTTCACGATGGTGATAAGATTTGTTTGGCATAACATGCAAGGGACTCACCCATTTTAAGTCAAAGATGAGATATATAAATCCTTCATCGCACCTTTTTGCAATTTCATTCATGACAACCTCTCGAAGATTAAGTTCAATATATATTGAAATTCTCGAGAGGGCTTGTTGTCTTCTTCAAGGCAGATGTGTTGTGAGTACATTGAATGATTACTCCCATGGAGATCAGAAATTTTCCAGCCTATTGCCTTGTAGTTTCTTTCTAGAACCTCAAGTAGATGAGAATCATGGTCTTTTATTAATTGTGAATTTATAATCATCGAGAAAATATTCTGTGCATCTGCAATGAAGGCGTATTTCATATTTGTTGGCAACGGTTTAAGCTCCAGTGGGGTTAGAATCAGTTTAGTAGCAACTTCAACAACTATGCAAGCGGTGGTGTTGGATCCATCAATTGTAATGTGTCCATCGTTGGAAATTCAAATTCTAAGTTTAATGTTGCACAGAAAATTTCAATGATTTCATCTTGTACACATAAATTTTCAATAATGTCCTCTTACTCTGCTAAGGATAGGTGGCCAACAATAACTTCATCAGGCAAATCAGCAAAAATATCATCTTCAAAGACATTCGGGAACTCGGTTGTGTTGTCCACTCCTTCGTCAGTGGAGAGGAATTCATGTATCTCGATCTCATCCATGAATAGATTTGTATCGCAGATTTCAGCTTGAAAGCACAGTCTTCTATTCTTTGTTGTGTAGGGTCACTCTCTTTTGATGCAGAATCTGTCGGCTTTGGCACTTGGATCATCTTGATGGGCACCTTGTCGCTGTAGCATGAAAGGTGATATGTTTGAAGTAGTAGTCCACCACTTCTTCGATTATTCGAAGGAACGATCGTTCAAGTATAACCGAGGGTGTGAAGTAGAGGAGTTGAGGTGTCTATGTCGAGTAAAATGAACTCCATAGGGAATGACATCTCTTGAATTGTGACAATGATATCCTCCAAAATGCCCCCTGGTCGCTTGATTGATGCATCTACAAACTGCAAAATCATTCTAGTAGACTTTAGTGATCCCAATCTAAATTCTTTAAGCAGTGAAGTAGGAATGAGATTGATGGACGATCCACTATCAAGAAGTTTTATGTCACACTCTTGGCCAAACATATGGTATCTAATAAGAGGGGCTTCCATGTATTTCTTATTGCTTGAGAGATCACTGATTGCATTGACAATGGCTACAGTCAAGACGTGCTTTACACTTCTTTCTCTAACTCTTCGCAGTTGTCACTTTGAAGTACATGCCTCCTTGAGTCCTTTCTTGATGTTCAACATGTATTTTACTGGCCTTGAGAAGAGGATATTCAAGAACAAGATTTTGAATTATTTAGACCACATCAGGGTTAGATAAGGTTGTTTTCAATTTTTTATTTTTTTTTGGATTTTTGCATAGCATCAAGAAATGAAATTTGTACATAACCAAAATCAAAAGCATTGTTCTTATTTATGTCAGAATTAATGTCCCCATCTTTCTATACAAATGGGTGATAAAATGGAGTGCAATCATCCACTAGAGGTGGGCATCCAAAAACTATAGGCTAGGCTCCATCAGCTAGTACTGGATCGGTGGTAGGTGCGATCTTCTCCATTGCTATCATGGTGTCACTTTGGTTGCTTCGTTCTTTTTGGTATTTGATTTTGTTTATTTTTTTGGCTTTTTAGTTCTAGTGCTTCTCCTTCATCTTATTCTTCCTCACCGGGCCTGGTTGTTGTATCGACGAATGTAGAAGATGATGATTCACTAGTAGAACCTTTATTTTTCCCCTTTGTAGTGGTACAAGTCTGCAAGGTCCTACCACTCCTGAGAGTGATAACATTAGATAAAAACATATCAAGCACATCTAGCTCTATTAGATTGGACGGATTATCACAAACTACCTGTTATCTCTTCCTGAAATTATCAGGGTTAGCCTCAACCTGTGCCGGAATGGAAAGTTTCGATGGTGGTGAGGTCATCTAGCTTCTGGCTCATTTCTGCTAAGCTCTTCACCAGTTTATCAAAATAGTCCATGGTTTGGTTCACAAGAGAAACCTGGGATGGTTCATCGTGTTGACCATACTGAGATTGGGAATGGCGTGGAGGCTGTAGGTTAGAATACTAGGAATTGTACTAGGGAGAAGATTGATGCTGATAGTGTTGAGGATGATATTGTTGATATGGAGCAACTGTTTACTATAGATACAACTAGTGTAGATGGTATGATGGTTGTTGGTAAGAATTGTGTATCCACCTTTTCTTGTATATTGGAGACCTCTAGTGATAAGGATGGTTGTTCTAGACAAATCTCCCTCATTTATGTTGAGGGAATGGACGGTTTGCTGAAAACTGGCCTTGCTTATGTCTACCTGGATGGGCCAGTTGTGCATCATTGGATCATATGCCATTCACCTCATGAATGAGGGACGGGGGTCGAGAACATGGATCTTGGACAATCTGAAGCTCGAGCTGGTAGACAACCAACTGCTGCTATGGTTGTTGGGGTGATGTTAGCTCAGGGGCTTGCACGTAGTATATGTGTTGGATCACCGGTTGTCCTATACTTTGTTGAGGGGTTTGAGGCGATGATGTCTCCTTCCTCTCCACAGAAGTCGTGGCTGATGTTGATACCGACTGGTAGGAGTTAATTGTGCTAACCAGCAGCTCTAGCTGCTTGGTGATTTGATCTAGTTTTTCCATATTTTGAGTCCATTGTTCGATCATAGATAATTTGTCAAGGTCCAGTGATCATTTATGAATAATGTCCATGTTTGACTGGTGGCTCTGGATGATGCTCAGGTTGGATCTCTCGACCCTATCTGGTTCATGCGTTGAAGCCATATGACCTGGATTCTGTTGAATCTATGGCTGGCACTGATAGGTGTGAAACAATAATAAGGCAACCTCTCCTTCAATCATTTCCTCGAAGATCTACCAAACAATATCTTCATCTTTATTAAAATGTGACCTGCCACAATTAGCACTTATGAGCCTATGGCACTCAAGAGTAAGTCCCCCGAAGAAATGTTGGACAAAGCTCATCTGAGGAATATCATGGTGGGGACACTTTTCTTGCAAATCTCTAAAGAGCTGCCAAGCTTCATGGATAGATTCATGCGAGGCTTGGGAGAAATTGGTGATTCTGGATCGCATATGATTGAGTAGATCAAGAAGATATAATATTATGGAGAAATGTTGACTTGAGCTCCTCCCAGGTCGTGAAGACCTTGCCTAGATAGTTAATATAGTAAAGCACCTTGTCTTGAAGACTAAAGGGAAACATCGCCATCTTAACTATGCCTAATGGTATGTTATGGTAGTGTGTTGAACCACATTGCAAGTAAACTGCTACAGATGGATGTAAGGTTCTTCATTTGAATTCTCATGGAAGGTGGAAAGAAGAGCTAAGAGTTGAGGCTTCTGCTCAAATATGCATGGATCGGTGGAATTTGAATCCACTCGGTCATCTGGCTAGCACCAAGGTTGTACATATCCTTAAGAATAGGCTTGGGCCTCTCTCCTATTGGCTCACCTGTGGAACTCCACAAGGTCCATCTCTCAATTCTTCATCATCTCATCCTATTGGGTTCTCTCTTCCTCTCCTCAGATCATTAAGCATCTCTTGGAAGGTGACCTTGGCCAATGAGTGATCTGTGAGCTACTACTAAATGGCGTGAACGGAGGCAAGCAGCTGAGCGTTCATGGCATTCTTGTCTGGCTTGCCCTGTTCTGGTTGTGGTGGATGCTATGGTCCCTTCCCTCCTATAAGAGCCATGTCTGAATCAAAATCTGACAAAATATCGGGCTCCATATCAGAGTCTTTGTTTGGAAATCGAATAATGCCCCGATCAGTTTGAATAGAAGCACCATATGTAAAGAAGTGTTTTGTGTTAAGGTCAATAAAGAACTTAATTTAGGATGGAGATGTATAAGGAGTGAAATATATCTCCATCCAAAATGGATAGAGTTCAGGACAAGAGTGATCTCAGATTATTGAAGAAGGTGGGGAGTCTGGAGAGCAATTCGCAAAGTCCGAACTGAGTTCTCGAGAATCACCCTGAATTATTGGAGATGTCAGTGGCATGGAATAGATATGGGTATCAGTAGGGTCCTGACCAAGCCATTCATGAGCCACCATATCGAAGTTCAAGATGGTTATCGATGGAGGATGAAGGATATGGTGATGAACGAGAAACAAAAGGAGTGTAAAATAGTAGAATGGCTCAAAGTGATCAAAGGGCAAAAAAATAAAACAGATGAAATGAAAAAGGAAAGAATGTGCGAGGGTGATCTCTGAACTTAATATAATCGAAACAAACAACAAACAAGTGTGGGTTCACCAACTCAACACAGATGAAGCCGTAAAGGTTCAACTATTTTTATCTTTTCAATTTTATTTTTGTTATTCAGGCAAAATCTTTTCACAAGTCCTTAGAGGGCTATCTCTATAGGAGAGTGAGTACAGCTAGAAAAGGAAACCGTACTTTTCACTTCCATTATAACTTGTGATCCGCACTCTTAGAGGTCCTTGATCTCATTTTAGGGGCTACTCAAGAAAATAAATAGAGAGAAGAATCCAATAGGCGAAACCTATACTTCCCTCACAAGTGAGGTACTCGGACGCAAGACGATGAGACATGCACACCCGTGAGGGTGTGGCCTATGCTCAGTACTTCAAACTAAGTCAGATACTCCACACAAGGTGAGAACACTATCGCCTAAAATCCCTACTCGCCTACGTACGATAGAAGCGCCAATACTTCACCGTCCCAGGTGATTACAAAGGCATCCACAGATCAGGATTTGGGCTCTAATCCTTAAGGGTTATACCTCACTTAGTTTGAATAGTACCTGAAAACAGTGAGGGCTTTATGAACCCAAAACAATGATGTCCATTACGAATCCTAATTAAGGTCAAAATGTTATTAGTAGTCCCATTAATGTAGTTTTTTATTTCAATTTTTTGAGTATTTTTCAAAAAGCACCTAACTATTTTTAAAATTTTCTTTGTATTCCTAGGTTAGCAAAAATACATGGAGATAGTTGAAAAGCCATGCAAGTGGATATTGGATGGAAATCTCACCCTCGTATCAAATGATGTGTGCAAAGTAAGAGGACTCATAGTGCTTCCTAGCTCTCTCCATGCGGGATGCAAAACAAAATTGAAACATTTACACTACATGCACAATATGTAATCGCGTGAAATCACCCTAAACAGGAATTGCTATTAATCGTGAAGAATCAAATGCTGAATACCTAAAAATGAAACCCAAAAGTATGATTTAGGAGACTCCTCGATGTCTATCACTGTAGACCCTGCTAGCTTTGTATGGAGCCACTCATAGCGCTCGGTTCCAAATCCAATAATCAACAATTAAATTTGACTAAGTCCAAGCGTAGAGAACTGTAGGTGCATGCTTGTAATTAGGCTTTGGACTTAATTCCCGAGTCAAGCAATCCTAAATATAGGGTCTCAATCACAGAAAATAAAAAAAATAAAGGCAAAAAACTCAAAATATGTGAAATAAAATAAAATAAAGGCGAAAAAAATACGAAAAACCTAACGAGGTCCTTAGGTGAATAGACACCCGAGCAATGGACTTTGTGAAGTGGTAGTCTCTAAGTGTCATGAATTATTACAAATTAGTATACAAAAATAAACTAAAAACTCTCTCACAAAACTACAAGAAAATGCTTAAGTATGCTCTTCTCCTGCTCTCTCTCTCCTGCTCTATCCAATTGACCTATGCAGAAAAGGTCAATCTCCTCACAGATCAGGTGCATCAAACTCCTAGGAATTCATCATCGCCATGTGATCCCTCGTAAGAAAGTTAACAAAGAATAGATGGTCAGAAGTAGATAAAATAATAATCAAAAATAAAAGAGAAATAAAAAGTGAAATAATGAAAACTATGTATCTACAAGCAATGCTACACTATCTGTTGCTCCTCGACAATGGTGTCATTTGTTAAACAAGATGTCTGCAAGCTGATCTAGTGTTCTACACAAGGAGAGAACACAGTCACGGTGATGACTATACACAAACTCTAAATTCATACAAAAATCAACCCACAATATGAATAAAGCAATCAATGCAAAGTAGAGTCAAATTTTATCATAAAGCCTACAAGTAAATGTGCATAGTGGTCAAGTAGGTGTAGGGCATCGATCACAAGGAACATATGGGTATATGGAGTTTTTCGTAGTAGTCCAAGGGGTTGGATCACTTTTGGGCATGCTACGTTTGCTTTGCTCTTCTTTTTTGGACACATTTGGCATGGTGCTGGAACCTTGTTCCGAGATGTTTTTGCTGGTATTGATCCATATTTGGATGCTATAGTGGAATTTGGAACATTCTAAAAACTTGGGGATCCAACTACAAAGAGACAGGCAATCTGATACAACATTGCTCTGGCCTACATTTTATGCTTTACATAAAGTAAAATGCCAGATCTATTTTGAATTACCCCTTTTTATTTGATGCTTTTCCCTTTCTTTATCTTGGTGAATGATCGTATCCTAAATGAATAGTTGTGGAAGCTATAATTGTAAACTACGATCGAATCTATGCAAGCATTGGTTTATACATTTCTGTTAGTCTCTACGTTAGAGATAATTTTTTCCCCTATCTTTTTTCGAGAACCACCTAAGGTTCCAACTAAAAAATGAACTGATTTTTCATTATCTAATTGAAGTAATGAGCCTACCAAGTATTATTATTTATATCTAAATAATAATGTATGTATTTATATATTTAGCTGCTATTTACTTAGTATTTTGTCGATTTTTATTTATATCATTTTTTAGATTTTTTTAGTTTTAATTTTGTAATTTTTATTTTCTTTTTATATTTTTCTTATTTTTTTGTTTCCTTTTTCTTTTTTAAATATATTATAACTATATATAAGTGTATATATATATTGTAATATGCATAATATGTTATATATAATATAATATATATAATAAATATATAAAAATTAGTAAATACAAATAATAACAATACCTTTTTATTTTAAAGGATTTGAAAGTATTTATAGTACTTATATTAATTAATAATAATAAGTATATATATTTATATATACAAATATAATATAGGGTATTCTACTTATAAATATAATTATATAGTAAAAAATATAAAATATTTTTTTGTATTTGTTATACTTTCTTCTGATTTTGTACTTTTTTGTGTTTTTTGCTAATTTTTATGTAATTTTAAAGTTTAAAATATCCCAAATCATGGAATAAATAAATATGCCGAGTTGTTTTGACATTTAAAAATATAAAACTAGTCCAAAATTTCTCAAAACTATTTCTAATATATAATAAAATGTATATATAATAGAAATATAATTTTTAGGGTGTTTTGGATTTTTTTCTAATTTTTTTAAGGCTAGCAAGGGTTTGCACTTTTTGGCTTTTCTTTTGTATTTTTAAGTGATTTTTGGTATGCAGTGATAATATGGAGTAATAAATATTAGCTATTTTTTGGGAATTTTGGGTGATGATTTTATATTTTTTTGCATTTTCCAACTCAAACTAAGAATAAAAATGCTCCTTTTGATTTTTCATAAATGGAAAATGCAAGAAGAATGCTAAATGAAAGAATGGAGTGAATGAGGATATAATCAGGCATTTATCCTCATTTTTGCATAATTTTTGGAATACATAAGCTATTTATAAAAAAATGAAAAGGCATACACAAAATAATCAAGCCGGTAGGGGTATTTATGTAATATTAATAAAATACGAGGGGGCACATGTAAAAACACCACAAGTTTTGAACTAAGAATGCAAATTTTTTAATATTAAATAGAAATTTTAAAAGCCTCAAGGGTATAAGGAAAATTTACCCAACACATATGGCGGCCATGTGAGCTAAGCTGGTAGAGGACCTATATGCAATATCCAGTTGGTACAGAAGACTCTTTACAATTTTTCTCAAATTTTTAATGCTTAACTAAAAATCTATAGAACTATTAATTAAATAAAAAAATGCAGAGGGGCTCTTCAAAAATTACCCCACTTAAATTCCTTGATCGCATCGCTTTCTAGATGATGCATGGAAAATCTGACAGTTGATTGACCGCAACACTTCATCTTGACTGGGCAGCCCAGATTAGATATGGGTTATGTTCTTGATCGGACGGTCAGTAGGGGTCTGGAGGAATTGCATAAGAACTTAGCGATGTTGAACTTTGATCTTGGATTCCAGGCGACACCAGAAACAGATCTTCCGTCTGATAATGGCTATGGGACACTAGTGCTGCTCGTCGATGCCATGTGGTCTCAATGAGGATCTAGGAAGTATTCGAGCTCAAACCACATGGGGCTCTATCCAAGCCTCAATTCGAGGATCCAAGTGATCTTCATGGCACCAGACCTATACCAAAAGATGGGGAGGCTCGAGGCGGTTCGCCTCGACCAAGAAATGAAGCTGGGAAACACGAGGGGTGGGGATGGAATAACAGTGAAGGTCTGGTGAAGGGCGGATTTGCGACCTTCATTTTATTATATCCACAAAGGATTTGGTGTGATTTTGTGGAGAAAAGATGCGGAGGATGATGGGGAACGGAGTGAGATGGAGAGCGAGTCGAATCACTGGTGATTCATGATGGATTTGGCATGGAGCTCGAGCTCTAGGCCAAATTAGGGGTTTTAATTACTCCTAAATTGATGTCTAAAAATAAAAATTAAATAAGGGAAATGAAATCTAGGACCTAAGATTACCTATAAATGACTCTAAAGGGCCTCGATTCGACCTGAGGTTGAAGAGGCAGAACCACCAGAGGCAGCTCCGGCAATGGCTTTGGATCGACTCCAACAGCCGCCCCTCCCCACTGCAGACCCGCCAAATCACTTACTATCACAAAGTAAAGAGAAATCTATGGATCTGAGGGGCTAAGAGAGACTAAGAAGTGATCAAAATTGCAAAATGGAGGAGAGGTGTGAAGTTTTGTGGAAGATGTAGATGGGTTTGGTCACGGAATCGGCTGAGATGGCTTGGTGGTTTGGATGATCATAAGAGTGGGAGAGGGTGACGAGTATGCTAGCTGCAGAAGGACGGAGGGCTCAAGGCAGAGGGAGGTGTGGTGGTAGCATGGAAAATGGGAGAAGAAGTAGTAAAAACGAGGTTTGACATGTGCAGTATAGTTGACCAAAGTCAACTTTTGGAGAGCTTTGGTTGATCGACATGGACCTACCAGAATAAAGGGAACTAAAAAACATTTGTAAATTCGATAAAATTTAATAAATAAATTAATTATTTTTTGTTAAAACACAAAAAATGTTTGTAGTTTTATGTAGTATTTAAGGCCTATTTTTTTTATTTTTACAAGGCTTTTTATTACATGTATAAATATAGGTAAATATACTTGTATTATGTATATTTTATTTTTAATTTGTGTTTTATATTCAATTATAATAAATAAATACTTTATATATTTTTATTTTTTAATTACATATTTAGGTATTTCTACTTCTTTTCTTAGTTTATTTATATATTTAATTAATTATGTACACTATTCTTATAGGTATATTATAGTATATCTCGTATATGTATTAAAGTACTTAATTTATTTTATTAAATTTTTGATGCTTTTTTTATTTTAATTATGTACAAGTTTTTTGAATAATATTTACACTTTTATAAAAATATAAGAAATATAAAAATGTAAAGAATAGATAAATTAAATATAATATACGTGCATATTGCATAATGAGGGCTCAAAACCTAACTTTTGCATCTTAACTCAAAATTGAATGAAACCACTTTCATTAAATAGCCTATTTAATTTTATAAATAATAAAGGTGAGTTTGACGATTTTGAAATATGTATGGAGAATATATAGGTCTGTAAGGTTTTCTTTATGACTTTTTATTTTGTATGTCCTGAATATACATGCATTATTTTTCAGTGAAATCAAGTTTGCATTTTTTGTATTTTTACGTACAATATTCATGTTAAAGGTTTATTAATTTAAAGTATAAAAATAATCAAATAAAATAGGTCCCAAAATGTAATTATTGGGAAAAATAAATTAGGATTTTCTATGTATTTTCTATACAGTTTATCTTCCCCATCTCTCCCTACTTCATTCATTTTCGACCAAGTCCTCATGTTGACTGGGTCTCGAGGTTTAGGGTTACTGTCTTTGACACTTCATTATTTTTCTTTTTTTTCCTTTATTCTTTTATTTGGAATTAAATAAAATGTTTTATACAGTCTTTTATACATTAGTTTATGTGATTTTTTGAGTATTTATTTTCATAAATTAATTATATATACATGCAATTAGCTAGGGATTTAAGGAAAAATGAATAAAGGTGATGAAATGAGGATTTATCACCATGATCTCCAAAATAATAAACATGGTACTACACCACGAAATTGTTAAATGATCTTAGAACATTTCTCTAATAATATTATTTCTTATACAATTAAGGAGGGAACATATTAAAAACTTAAAACATTGCACAAGTGACATATAATAATCAAAGAGGGTCTATGGCCCTCCATGGCATATACTAGTTTTGCCTCTGAGTAGAGGGGTCGCTCAAACCTTCAAGGACTTATTTATGGCATTAATCTCAGAACAAATAATGGAGGATGGAATCTCCTATAAATTATGTGAGGGAGAAGTAGCAAGGTACCCCAGTTGCATTCTTGATTGGAGGTGGGAGGTCGAGGGCGTAGAACATGAAGCGTTAGGAAGGAGATGGGGCGGTCCATGTTGTAGGGAGGTTTGGATTTACGATGGAATTAACATGAAGAAGATGAGGTCTGGGGTGATAAGTTGCGGAGGAATATGACATATATAATAGCAAAAAAGAAGAAGAAGAAAGGGAGAAGGAAATAAAGTAAGGTTAGAAATTTTACCTAGAATTTTTCCTTTGGTCGGAGGAGTGGAGACTCGACTCTTGTGATCGCCCGAGTTGTATAACAGGAGGCAACAGGCTCAACCATTCTTCTGAAAAGAGCAGAAGAAGAAGGGGACGCTTCCCACCTCTGAATCGCACTGGTGAAACGGCCAGCTTCGGAGATTCAAGATTATTGTCACCAACCCTGGTGTCTCATCTCTCTCTATCGATTGATCAATACGAGTCAATGAAAGCAGTGGATGATCTTGCAAGGATTGGGATGTGAATTTATATTGGAGAAAGGATAGATCGATCATGTTCGATGGCGTGTTTATAATGATAGAGGGATCTAGGATTTGGATTGTGATTGAGTGAAGAAGAATTGATTATATGGTGGCGGTGGAGATTGTAGTTTGGGAGAAGGTCATGGATCTGATGAGGATTTTAGTTGGATTTGCTCAGATCTTGGTATATGGGTATGGAAAATTAACATTAGCTAGAAGTTAGGTTCGATTTCGAGATGGATTTGGAGACTTGAGACCTTATGGTTGGATCTGATTGGGTTTTTGATGTATTAGGGAATATTCAGATTCATGCAAAATTGGAAGGGGGTTAGAAATATGGGTCTAATTTGATCAAAGAAGGTTGTGGTCATGGATCTCCTATGGGATTTGAGTAATATGCAGATTGAACCAAGAATGATTAGGACAAGATTGACGAGAGATTGAAAGAGATTGATGATCAGAATCGAAGAGTAGGAGTAGGATTAGGAGAATGTAGAGTGAGTTGAGCGAAGGGGTCAACGAAAGGTGCCTCATTATTGGCTAGGGCACGACATATATGGTGCTAGTGGGTCGTTTACCAAGAAGTCAAAGATGTGCAGTTGAGTTGGAGGTTTAAGAGTGAATGGTTAGAAGACATGTGGAGGGATCGACTTGGTTGATCGAGTAACAAGAAGGAAAATTAATAATTTATATACCGTAGATGGCCTTGAATAAAAAATATTGACATGGCTTTTGTATATCTTAATGAGATCTACAACTTTAATGTTGAATCCAGAACCAAAATCAATCATGAATAAGAATTAAACATTTTTAGAGTCTTTTATGGCCATCATTTACATGAATTTGTATGTTTTGTATTTTTATCTTTGATTTCTGATAAATCATATATATATATATACATACATATATAGGGGGCCATTCAAATGAGGTGGGTCTTTTCTAAGGTTGTAAACACCACTGACAATTTAGTAGAAACTCTAACAGTTTTGTAAAACTATAAATTGCATATTATAAAAAATGATTTTGTAAAATATAGCATCCAAATTTAAATTTGCATGTTCATCCAATATAATAATATTTTCATAATTTTATTTCACTATACTTTTTGTGTTAATATTTATGATTAAATCTATAAAATAAGAAATTGTAAAAATATATTAGAAAGGTGCCTAAATTAAGGGGGGCTCACCATATATATGGTGAGACCCCGCTTAATTTGAAGTTTTTTCTATATGTATAATATTTTTATATAATATTATGCAGTTAATTAGATGTAATATATATTTTTTTATTTGTAAGAATAAAGTAGAATAAAAAAACATACATAATAATATACAAATATCAGTTCATTATATACAATGTCAAAATGCATCTTTTCTTGATTTTATAGATTTTTTCGTTTTTATTCTTTTGTTATTAGTTATAATATATAATAAGCAAAAGAAGTGAAAAAGAAAAGGACGAAAATAATTTTTTTGTACATAAAATAATATGTACAAGTTACTCAGCTTTGTGCAATATACAATTTGGTCTTAAAACCCAAATTTCATATATGAACTTCGTTTACTTTGAATTTGGTCTTGTTTTGTATGAAATTTGATGTACATTAATTCAAAAGTTAAAAGAGTTTTATGTAAATTGAAGTTAGTATGATTTTATTGAAAATGTCATAAGATTGTACAATACATATAATCAATGATTTTCACATTTTTGTTCATACTTCTCTTCATTTTATGTAGTTTTCTTCTAGATTGCCATGATGGGTTAATTTCCTCAAACTAATCCACTTTTATTGTATGAGATAATTTAATAAATTTATTTTTATATGTAATTTCTTGTATTTTTTAGGAATTATGGACGAAATCTGTGAATAAAAGCAATTAACTGCATGCTCATCAAATAGTATTCAAGTCCAATCTATTATGATCTCACTAACCTCGAGCATTCCAATACTCATGTGGATTACATACTAGAAGACATAGATAACCCAAAGTATGCATTCTCACATTTTTTGCCTCCTTCCATGGTTAAGTACAAGATATCACATTTAACAATATGATGGTGATATCAATCATATGCTTTCTAAAAATATATATTGATATTCTCAAATTTGTATCTTGCTTCCAAAATAGGATAGCAACTGATGAAATTAAATTTGTCTTAAAGTGTCATGACAGAGTGTTATATCTTTCTTGATTTATAATATATAAACTGAAGGGATGTTTTTAAGGCTTCATGCATCACGAAAGCATGTGGATCAGACTGATCGAAAAAACAAACTTGGCATACAAGTCGTGATATCAAGGGATATTAAAAAAATTATTCGATGAAACCACATGGACTGAGAATCATTCCCAATCCATTCCATCAATATCACATGAGTTTATAATTACCTCTTGAAGAGTGAATGTGATCCTCAAGTTTCTAAAGCAAGAGACCTCTTGTTTGAAGTCTGATCCGATGGAGACAACACTTGCGGGTGCGGGGTATGAACCACGTAATTCCTGCAATCCAATGAGATGATCTTGGACTCCTTTCTCTCGATTTCATATTACGAAATCATCTGCTTCATCATGATCCCAAAGAACCAATGATGAAGAAACTCTACACGACATCGATCAAATCGATGCAGCATAACGACATGCTTATTCACCATTAAGAGTATTATCCCAATAAGGGATTGTCCTGAAAGGTAAGAAAAACATCCAACATTAAGGGAATTGTCCCTACGAGGGATGTCCCTGAGGGAGGGAGGGAGGGAGGGAGGGAGAGGGGGGAGAGAGAGAGAGGAGAGAGACTATTGAAGATAGGCCATTGACAAACATGAATCAAATCAATAGGTCCAAAACTAATGTAAATCATTATGCATTTATTCTATAATGTGAATCCAAATCTCATTAAACTAATTTATGAATTCTATTCTCAATAAAGTCTCAATTGGAAATTGTGGATCATATCCACACTATCCATTATTATTGTGGATATCACTATACACATTAATCTTATGTAAGATAATTAAATCTGATTTAATTATTTCAAAATCTTCTCCGCACATATCCAAAAGGAATGTGAATTTTATCCACATTACTCTGGATAACTATGGATAACATTATCCAAGAAAAAGTTATCTACGATGAATAATTTCAATTTAATCATCCTAAGTTATCATCTTCCTTAAATGATTCAAACATAACTTAGTAGTCCCAATTCTCATATTTATCTCTTTAGGACTATTCCTCAAACTCCTTTGAGGATAGTGTGCCTTCTTCACGGATACTTGGAGACAAAATCATGGTGATTGTATATCCATGTATAGTGACTTGGATATTGAGATCCAATCTCATAACCAGATCATAAAGTCCTCTCAGAGACGTCTGATCATGTTAGACAAAGTAAACAATCTTCTTAATATCTTTGAATCTAATTTAGATTAATACCCAACATTTGGACTAAGATTGGATAACTAGTTCACTAAGTGGAGTCACTAAAATCCAAACATGTTTCATCACTCCCTCGAAATGGAAGCGTTATGGTATACAATCATTTAAGGTCACTTTACCCTTGAGTATTCCTAATACCCATACATCTTACATAATGGAATACTATGATTAAATCCGAAGTTCTTATCATATTTTAGATTGTCTCCTTCATGGTTTTGCTGATAAGTTTCTCATTCTATCATAGGTAATTAGTATCAATCATATGCTTTCCAAAAAAACATATATCATACCTTCAAATCCTTTTTATTTCCAAAACAAGCTGACAAACATTATAATTTGGTTTATCCTAATATCTCTTGAGTGAGCTCATGTCTTCTGGTTCAGTAGTGAACATGTATGATCCCTTGGAGAGATCGTGTTACTCATATGCCTTTTGTATGCATACTAGCACGCCAATGTACAGACATTGATTAGCTCATGAACTTAATAATATGTCAAATGTATATACTCAAACATATAGTAACATATGTCTCTGGCGAAAGGATCTTTGCATGTATCATGATAGACTACGATGTAGGTCTTGGTTATCTCGACTCGCTAAGTCAACTCTTTGACCTAACTTATATGACACCTCCGAATCATTATTCCTATGCAAAGGACATGCATCAAGAGATCGGTCGAATGCCAGCCTTTAGAGTAAGGATTGCCATCTCCTTCTCAGGTTGGATATCCTTTCTTGATATTCACTTGACGGTGTGGTTGAGTCTTCAATCTATCCCTTTAGATATTCAACCTTACACAAGCCTCTATGAACCAACATTTGAATAAATAGTTGTATGCAATCAATATGGTCATGGTACGTGTCCCTAATTGTACAAAGAGACCTATTATGCAAATTATTTATTCTTCATTTCAGATTAAGGAGTAATTTGTACTATCTTTTATTGTATAATGGCTCACCATGGGCACTCATGTGCAACAATCTTCCACTAGCCCAAAGAGCAATTAAAGGGATCATTATAAGCCATATAGATATATTGCTCAGTTAGTTGATTGGTCACTCTATTCCAAGAGACTATGCCAAGTCCTTTTACTAACTTGCATATCCCCTATAACAGTGCTTACATCCAATGCAAATGTTGCATCTCATGCAATCGATACTCTATTTTTTGTTTAAGAAGTCACAGTTCCTTAGACAACAACTTAACAGTTAACATAACTACTAAGACATTACCAATACCCTTATTCTTGGATTTTCTATCTCCTTAGAATAAGGTATCATCTTAAATCTTTCAAGTTATTTGAAGACTTAGGGATCATTATCTCGATAGTCTTAAGTCCCCAAAGATGTTTTATTACTACAATCAAGTGTTTCATCTCTGTAATAGGATTAGTAACAGTCTATTTCTCTTACCGCATGACAGATATTCGCCTTTTTTACACATCATGGCATACTATAGGGTTCATATACTTGATGCACAAGGGCATGCAACTATAACATTTACATCCTCAACACTTTGAGGTGTTATCCCTTTAGATAAGTCAATACTATATCGTAAGGGAAATAAGCCTTCCCTGCTGCTTCCCATGTAGGATTTATCCAAAGTGTAACCTTTATGTGAAGGTCCAAATGCTCTATTTTATTTGCTTCTAAACAAATTAAAAACTAAGATTCAAGAGGCAACCTTGAGATCTTTTATCTCAAAGGTATGAGACAAGAAGATTACAAAACACTTATTATCATCCTTATATCATTCCAAAGGATTACGATTACATATACAATTAACACAATGAATACAATGACACTCCCAGTAAGCTTCATTTGGTTCATCAAGATTCTATCTGAAATCATAACCTTTATAATTTCATCAAAATCGATGTTCAAACTTCAAGAAGCTTGTTTGAGCTCATAGATGGATTTCCTTAGCTTGCACACTTTGTATTCTTCGACTATGAAGCTCTAGGGCTACTTCATATGAATATCCTTATTGAGGTATTCATTGAGGAATATAGTCTTGACTTCCATCTCTTAGATGTTATAGTCAAGATGTATAGCTATAGTTAGTAATATCTCAGAGTATGCTTTACACTTTATTACTAATATCCATCTATCCATGTCATAGTTCTCAGATGTCTCATCATATATAGCTGCATTATTGTAAGACTCTTCTCATACATGGTATGCATACATTTTAGGCAATCTAACCACTCTCGAACTCTTTCGAAGAGGTATGAGTGCTTCATCTTCAATTATCTTCTTAGTTCATGGTGTATGACTTATATGAATTCCTTTATTTCATTTTTGTCATGACTCTTAAGTAAGTCAATTTCTAAGAATCATATCTTTAGAGATGAAGTCTTTAAAAGTCTCATGGTCATAAAGTAGGTGTCAAATACCATCCTTTACATACCCAACGAAGTAGCACTATTTAATGCAAGATTCTAGCATACTTTCATGGAATCTAGTTTAGGATATAAGTTGCAGTCTCTAATGCATATCCTTAGAGGCTAAGAGGTAATTATGCTTTGTATCATCTTTGATCTAACCATGTCCTACATGATCTTGTTATATCACTCTGCAACTTTAGTAAGCTAAAGTGTTCCTTGAGGAGTGAGATAGGAAAAATATTCCTTTCTCTATAAGGTATTCCCTTGAATTTATTTGGCATGTACTCATTACTTGGTCAGATTGAATTGTATATAGTAATGGGAGGGAGCCTAGCCTCCCCGTATTCCATGACTCTGTCTCCTTTAAGGAAAGATCGGCCTCTCCCATTTTACTCTCCATGAATTTTAAGAGAGATTAGCCTCCCCATTAATTGCAAGTTATTTTTTCTATTTTAAATAATAATAAAGAATTGATAAGCATATACTATAAATAGGACTCTTTCTCTCTCCCATGACATCATTCCTTCATGCCTCCACTTTTTTTTAAAGTTTTGTGTGAGAAGGGAGACTTCATAACATTAGATGCACACAGAAATTAAGAGCTTCGGTTATTTAAATGTTTTTCATGATATTTGTATATGAGTACATTCTAACATTTTTATATCAATATTATCAACATTATTATTTTTTACCATTTTATAGATAATTGAATTGTGAGTGATATCAAATTCAATCATCATGTTGAATATTTCATTGAAAAAATCATTATATGATAGGAATTGCAACCAATCCAAGTATATGATTTTACTGCAAAATATACACACTACAACAAATTTGATCGATGACAATGAATAATTTAATAGTTATTAACACATCATTTGTAAATAAATTTATAATAATAATAATAATTTGTTTCAAAACTATGTTTGATTGTTTTTATTACAAGGATTATCATAACTTTTACTATACCATGGCAACGAATCATAATAACGATTGTCCGTTGATTTTTTCTTTACATCATTGTTAAATTAACAATGAGAAATGCATATTTTTAATCAAAATTCAATAGATAAATCATCATTATATAAACCTTTAGCAACAAATATGATATTTATTGTATAGTGAAAAGTTATTTTTATGATAAATAATATTCCTTGTTATAAATTTAACACCAAAGTAAAAGTCAATAAATATTCAATTATTCATTATCAAAATTTAATTCTCTTACACTGGCACATGCATCAAGATATAAAAAATATGTATATATTATGAAATATGATCCTATGTGAGAGAACCTACCATTAAATAAAAATAAAAGAATTTACACAAGTTTTAATTTAAAATTAACAACTTTATAGGTATTTATTATTCAAGTTTTTCTATCCATATTTTTTAAATGATGTAATCTATGTCATTTTTTTTTGATATTTTTGGAGATGGTATGATATGTAGTCAAAATAATTTTTTGCATTATTATAAATCAAAAAATATATCTATATAAAAATATTTCTCTATTGTTTTTAACCCCCCCACAATGCCCAAAATCCTGGCTTCATCCATGATTATATACATCTTCCTTCCAACTTTGATTCTCAAATAGAGTTGTGAATTCTTTAAACATTTCAAAGACATGTAAGGAAGAAATCCAATACCGTGAATGATCATCAATAGATATCACATATTATTAATGTTCATTTTGGTATGGAGGGCCCACATACATCAATATGTATGAGGTCTTGAATACATCCGCATCTTACACCATTCCTGAAGTAGTGTACCCTGAATATTTTTATTTTGAATACTATATTCAAAAGTAAGTAAGTTCTGAACTTCTAGACAACCCAAAGGTGTACATCTCACTAGTCTAATTATCTTATCAACAAACACATTTTCAAGTCTTGAAGCTAGATCATCGTCAAATGATCTTCGTGATCCTTTTGATCTATAAAACATTAATTTCCAATATTGGAAATGCCATTGAACCATTCATTAATATTCTAATTCCATAGAGTTCCCTAGTTGTTAGATTACCTTCTATAATATATCATTCATAACACTTTATAATAGATCTTTCTAAGAATGTATGTCTATCTCTAACAAGTTTAGAACTAGATTGTGAATCATTTCTAATGTCTAGATCATAGAGACATTCTCTAAGATTAAGGACTCTCCCACTAGAATGAGGTGGTCTATCTAGCAATGGTGATCGTTGCAACAATTGCTTCAAATCCCATGTGGATTGTATCAACTTTTAGATCAAGTTCACTAATCTTGTAACACATATGCAATTGATTGCAAGTATTAGCAGAAGAACTAAATACATCTATCCAACTTGATCCTTGTGTAACAAGCAAGTTGGTTCTAATGATGAACTGTAGATGCAGGATATGTCAATGTATTATCCGAGTACTCTATGGATTATAGATATTCTAGATAATCATATTTCCAGTATATTAGCTTACTCTATTATTGACAATCATCCAACTATTTGGATGTGGAAATTTAGAAGTACAATCAACTCTTTGACCTTTCTTCATCTTATGGGTCAGACCCATGCTTCCATTGTGCTTCCCTGATCCTTAAACAACCATTGCTTAATATAAAAGATCTCTCTAATTGAATATGCCCTCTAAGGACATCCATTTGAAAGTATTTCAGTATTTACCCTCGCTTCATCACTTTCATACAATATGAAATTATGAAGCTTCATGAAGGACTTGAGTTGAAATAGAATGATGACACTCAACATATCTACATCCATCTTGACTCTTAAGACTTTGGTTCAGGAAGGTACTCAAACATTTTGAGTACATCATCTCCTATGGAGCTACCATTCTATATAATGTAGTGAACAATATCCTTTATGATCAAATGTCGAGAGTGCATATCTTTACAAAAACTAATCATGAATCATATTTAATGAAATTGGTTATGATTAAGTATACATATACTGAGTATGTTTAAATGAAATTTATCTGAAATAAGATAATTCCCATAAATATTTACTTTGATTAAGGTTATTATTATTTTAAATCAAAGTTATCTTGATTTTTATTACTTTGAAAGTATATTCCTTTTCCAACTTTCAAAGCATCAGGTATACCAATCAAAATACCTCAAGCAAGATCTAGGATCTTCCTTACACTTTCATCACACCCCAATAATATGAAAAAATGCAACTACGGTGAAGGAAGAGGGAACTCTTTCCGCCTTGCAAGTCCAATTGCACTCCCAATTTGGTTTTTCACACCAAGAGCCTGCCACTCCTAAGGTGATGTAGACCTGTTGTTAATTAAATCAACAGTCAATAGGAATAGAACTCACTATGCGCAATTCAATACCGCCGCAATTATATGGGGAACAACATTGGTGTCACTATGCATACGGCATGTCTCTTTCGAGAAGAAGAAAGCCCGATCCATGTGCGCTTATATATTGGAGGTATGACTATGCATAGATGTCTTTCCAATACAATCCATGGTGACAGTACCCTCTCCCTTGATGGGTGACCATGGATGTCATCATATAATCCTCCATACCCTTTTCAAATTCCAATCGATCAAATTTGAATCATAATTTTATGATCAATCCTTCCAAAGAGAATCCAGTCTATCTATAATAATGTAGACTGTGAATGATTGGATCGCTAATTTAATCATATTAAATTATCAATATAGTTAAACCAACAAATAACTCTTGTTTGATGTTTACTATATAGCATACGCTCTAACAAGTATGTATTTTTCCAATGTCCAGATCTGAAGATCTCTTAGAGATGTCTGATCATGTCAGACAAAGTACCAATATTGTCTTTGAATTCAATTCATATCAATATAAAATATTTGAATTAAGATTGTGTTACTAGTCTGCTAAATAGAGTAACTAATATCCAAACTTGTTTCATCACTCCCTCGGAGTGGAAGAATTAAGGTATATAATCATTTAAGATCACATCACCCTCATGTATTCCTAATACACGTATATCATACATACTGGAAGACTGTAATTAAACCTGAAGTTCTGATCCCATTTTGGATTGTCTCATTTATGGTTTTATCGATAACTTTCTCATTCTATCATTGGGAATTTGTATCAATTATATGCTTTTCAAAAAAACATATATCATACCTTCAAATCATGTCTTATTTCCAAAATAATTCGACCAATGTTGGAATTAAGTTTATCTCAATATCTCATGAGTGAGCTCATGTCTTCCAGTTCAGTAGTGAACATGATGCCTTGAGAGATCGTATTACTCATATGCCCTTGTATGCACATCGACACGTCGGTGTATAGACCCTTATTAGATCATCAACCTAATGGTCTGCGAAATGTACAATATCATACATATATTAATACATCTGTCTCAAGTCAGACGATGCATGCTTGTATCATGACAACATACGATATAGGTCTTGGTTATCTCGATCTCGCTAAGTCAACTCTTTGACCTAACTTATCTGACACCTCGAAATCTATATTATTATGCAGGGGACCTGCATCAAGAGGTCAGTCAAATGTCAGTCTTTAGAAAGGGGATTGTCATCTCCTTCTCAGGCTTGAAATCCTTTCTTGGTAGTCACTTGACGATGCGGTTGAGTCCTCAATCTAACCCTTTAGATATTCAGCCATGGACCAGTATTTATGATCTAACATTTAGATCAACAGATGTATGGTATCAAGATGAGTATGATACATAATCATAATTGTACTAAGGGGCCTATTATGTAAATTATTTATTCTTCATTTTAGATTAAGGAGTGATTTGCAATAACTTTTATTTCATAATGGCTTGTCATGGGCACTCATGTCCAACATAAACTTGTATGATTCATTTAAGACGATCCTTATATGTACACTATATTGTCGATATATAATCTTTGATCAAATATCAACCTATTGATCTTCTAAATGCATACACTAGATATATTGATATAATCTATCTATGATCAAAAAATCAATGCCATGTAGTGATAATCTACAATTTGGGACTTTGTTTATCTCATCATATCAAGTTAGCTCTTTAACTTAAATAATTGACAAATCTTTTGAGGACCTACATTAAGAATATCTATCAAATATCAATTTATAGAGAGGATTGTCATCTCTTTATACATTCAAATTTAGTTTATTGGATACTTATCTGATGTTAGTTGCTATGCTGGTTTATTTATTTAGATCATTAACTATATGGCTTTCAAATATGATCAAGATACATAATCTTAATTGTATACAGGTACATGGCATGCAACCTCAACTATATTTCATTTAACGTATAGAATGATGTAAGTTCAATAAGAAGATCGCTTAAAAATCTCTCAAGGTGCTCACATTGCTAACATATGTAAGACTAAATTGATAATTAAGTAAAAGAAGGCCATTTAGGTATTTTTATTAGGTAGCGTATAGTTTTTCAGTTTAAAATCCATCCATAAGTAGCATTGAGGGTCTTATCTCTTTTAGACATTATATGTTCCCTTCTTGTTTGTGTTGTTGCATCAGGAGTCCAATTGTTTTAGCGTCTTACTTTTGATTGTTGCTTTCAGAAATGAAGCAATTGCAATACTTAAATTAGGCAGTTAGTTTGAACAAAGAGATAATAGATTATCAACGTGAAAAAGTTTGTTGGGTTACTCAATTTATTAATGGAGAAAGATAATAGGAGGATATTTATCATTACTAAAATCGTACTTGGGTATATGTAGTGGAGTAGTTGGAATACAAAGTCAACTCTCCCTTAGAGGTGGTAGGCTAACTCACATTGTTGCACGACCTTTAAGTACTTTTTTATTTGAAAACGAATGAATTCATTTCATCAAAAAACAATAACATCAAAGTGTTAGGATGTAAAGAGTTATAAGCACAAAAACATACTATAAGAAGATGTTTTTTAACGTAGAACATAAAAAAATGACGCCAGCATTTGCGATGACCAAAAGGTAGTAGTCATGGATGTGATGGCATGGTTAGGTGGGTAGTTGCTTCATCACCTTTTAAGCGCATGGTTAGAGGGCATGCGAGGGCCCATGCTTTTGGAAGCATCCATTAGTTCTTGACTCTAAGAAATAAAAAATGTGATTAATGAGTTTTATAATTAATTGGTATTGGTTCGGGTATCTTGTAATAGGAGAGAAAGATATCAGGGTAGTTTAATAAAAGCATCACTTCTTCTGTAATTTTCGAGGGTGGATGAGATGCACCATGGAAGATCCTAGAACATTCTCCGTCCCAGTCAACTCCTATATAGAGGCCATTGATGAATCTCCATTTCATCACCTTTTATTATTTCATTTTGGTCTTAAATCCATAGTTAAATGCAAGTATATCTCATTAATTGGAGAAAAATAATACCCAATAATTCACATAAAATACTGTATAAAATATTGTACAATATATAATATTTAATTTTAAAATAGAAGAATAAAGGAAGAAAAGAAAAAGAATGAAGCATCAAAGACAATGAGTGACCCTAGACCCTAAGATCTAGTCATCATGATGACTACATCAATAAAGAATAAAATAGGGGGAGATAGGGCTGCCGATTATAAAGAAAATAAAACATAGAAACCATAATTTCATAGCCCAATAATTACATTTTGGGACCTATTTTATTTCCTATTTTAATACCTTAAATGAATAAAGTTTGAACAACAATATTGTACATAAAAATATAAAGAAAAAAACAATGTTTATCTCATGCAAAAATAATGCACATTGTAGCCAAGACGTACAAAATAAAAAGGTGCAAAGAAAACTTTGTAGACCTATATCTTCTACATAGAAACTCAAAATTCAACAAACTCATTATATTGTTCATAAAATAAAATTAGTTATTTAATAAAGATAGTTTCATTCAATTTGTAGTTAAGACGCAAAAGTTGACTTTTGGGCCCTCATTGTGCCATATATATGTATATACTATTCAATATATTTATTCTTTATATTTTTCACTTTTTTATAATTTTATAAATTTGTAAATATTATCTACAATACATGTACATAATAAAATAAAAATAAAACCATTAAAATACATTAAAATAATAAGATACTTTAATACATAGATAAATTGTACTTATATATACATATATAATATGCATACATCATTATTTAAGTACATGAATAAATTTGGAAAAATATACTAAAAATATTTAAATATGTATTTAAATAAGCTATAAATACATAAATTACATGTTTAGATGAATAAAATATAAAATACAGATTAAAAAATATACAAAATACAAGGATATTTACCTATTACATGTAAATATTAACATGTTATAAATTAATTCGTAAAATTAAAAAATCATAATTAAATACTACGTAAAATTGCAAGGTATTTTTCATGTTTTGACCAAAAAATAAATCAGCTAATATTTAATAAAGGGAATTGTATATCCCATTTTTCTGTTTGGTCTACGTGGATCAACCAGAGGCCTTTATTTGTTGATAGCTTGGGTCAACTGTACAAGCCCCTGCATCCTTCTTGTCTGATCATGTGGATCTCCCGACTTCATCATTTCCCACGACTTGTACACACCTCCATATCCCTCGAGACCTTCCCCATTTTGTAGCCCTATGATCTGTCACCCTTGCCCATGCCTTAGTTCCCATCAACCGCCATCCTCTCCCTCTCCATCTTCTTCCCTTTTTGCCCTTCACCACTTGTATAAAATTGGAGCTACTCCTTCATTTTGCTTTTTAATCCCCCTTGCTTAGCCATAACCACAGTTGGACTTCCCTATAGAGCCTCTGTGGTGACAACACGATGTTGGGGTCCTCCTTGGTGTGGAAAAGGTGGCATAGGTGGTAGTCCGATGTTCCCGATGTTCTTCTCTGACGAGCTTCTCCGGCTCCAAGCTCCCAAGCTTGTTGAGATGCTATGTACTATGAATTAGTTTGTTTTTCCATTCCAATAGTTTGGATTTAATCTTAGTTTCAGTAATTAATGGTAGTTTTAGCTTGATTTCAAAAATCAAAATTGTTAGAGCACTAGGATTCGGCACCAAATTCATCATGAACACATTGTCTCTGACCCCCATTTCCACCTCACTTCATTCCCTAACCATTTTCCATCGAACCCCCATGTTTACCCCTCATTCTTGCACTGATCGAGTGGGTATCAGAGCCCCATCCTCCACCATCATCACTGCTCCACCACCTCACTTCTCTTGTGTGCTATCAGCTTCATCCTAGGGTCGAGCATCTTCAACTCAAAACCCTCAGACTTTTGGTGCAAGTCTGCGAACGGGAAAGCCACCTGGAGCACCATCCCAATGCTAGAACAATAGATCTAGGTACCTGAAGCTCCAGGACTCCCCCAACGAGTCCGAACACATCTAAAGGGCCATGTTGACGTGCGAAGCTTCCAAAAAGCTAAGGAGCCCTTCAGCTATGAAGGAGGAGACCACGAAGAGGAGATATCATCACTCGAAGCTCACCGAAGGCGAGTTGTTCAAGTGTTATTCTGGGTTGTGCCATTGCCTAGATCTAATCTGGTCCATTAAATTAAAAGCGAACTGGTGTGCCCCCAAGCCATTCATCGTGCCATGTGGAAGATCTAGAGCCCTCCGATTACATGCATATTAAAGAGTAATTTACTTAGTAACCCCGCTTCCTTTTACAATTTTATATTAATCTTGTAAGCATTTAAATATGTTATAAATTTTATATAAAATTTAAAACTAGGCCCCTACAGTTCTTGTAAATCAAATCGAGGTCCAATGATAGGTCAGCTAATGTTGTCTGCCATGTGAGTTGGCCAAATTGTACCAAACACCCTCCGGGTTCTTTTATCTGCATTTAATATTAAAAAAATGTATAATAGCTCGGAACTTTTGGGCATTTTGCATGTAGACCCTTTGCTTTTTATTTTATTGTAAATATACCCCTACTAGCATATTCTAATTAATTTTGAGAATTTTATTTTTGATTAAATAGCTCTAGTGCTCAAAAATTTATGGAACAATTATAATAAATGTATGATCTAGTCCACGTTAAAGTCCAAAATTTATTTTAGCATTTACTTATATTTTTCCATTTCCATTTATTACAAATCATTTAGGATCTATTTAGTCCCTATTTAGATATAAAAATAAAAAAATTAGAAGAACACTTCAAAAAATTCCAATTTATATAATATATATAGTATATCCAAAGAACAAAAATCACAAGAAAATATAAAGAGCAAACACTAAAAATTGAAAAACCCTCCTAACCCTAAAAAATAGAAAAATATATAAAAACCAAAAAAATCATTTCTTCTATATATTTGTATTTATACTATATTCTACACATTAAAAATAGTTTTGAGAATATTTTGGACTATTTTATATTTTTTATCTCAAGACAATCTGACCTATTTATTATCTCCCTTATTTGGAGTATTTTGGATTTTAAAAATTCATAAAAATTAGTAAAAATCATAAAAAAATCACAAAAATTAGGAAAAAATAAAAAAGGATAAAAGCAATTTATTTTATATTTTTTAAATATTTATAGCTATATTTATACATATAAAACCATACATATCTTATATATACACTATATACACTATATACTTATTAATCCTACTATTAATATTGTAAATACCTATAAATATATTTAGTACCTTTTAAGCAATAAAAAGGACTATACTTGTATATATTTTCTGAATTATATATATTATATACTTATATCATATAGTTATTATATTATACATATTAATATGTATAGACTTATATATACTTATTACATATTAAAAATAAAAGAAATTAAAAATAGAAAAATATAAAAGAAAATAAAAAGTATAAAATTAAGTACATAAAAATTATAAAATTAAAAATTCATACAAATTAAATATAATTAAGAACCCACAAAATTTAAAAATGCATAAAATACACAAAACATTTGTTATTTATTTTATAATAATAAATATCCTATCCCCGTAGCTCAGTGGTTCGACCCCTGCACTTATTCACTATACATATTTATTTGCAAGGTATAATAAATTTCACCCCGCGTATTTTTATTGATTTATCATAATTGTGGGTTTATTGTTGATTTGATTAATTAAGATACTATACTAGTACTATGAAAGCGACCGACAGAGAGATTATCAGACCTGACTTGTCGGGCATCACAAGCCCTCCAAGACCAGGCGTTGGGATTCTTTGCTCAGTCTTTTCTATCAAATGGTTCCATTGCCGGGGAGCAATGCTTAGGATAGATTTTAGTGTAAATAGTCACTTGTGTATTTTTATCTCTTTTATTTCTTTTATTAATAAGTGTATCATTTCTTGATGACTTTTTCTGTTGCATTTCTTATGAGGGATCTCATGGTGAAGGTAACTTCATAGGATGCCGATGTAGCCGAGCTATGAGGAGATCGACCTTTTCTAAATAGGATGATTGGAGAGAGCAAGACAACGAGAGAGAGAGAGAGAGAGTAAAGAGCATAGTTTTTTAGTGTGGCATTTTCTTTTATTTTGTGAGAGAGTGTATTATTTTTAATTATGAATTTGTAATAATATAGGTACTTGGACTTTTGGACATTCACACTCCAAGGTCCATTGCATGGATGATTGGGGGCCTCATCGGATTATTCATGTTCTCTTCACTTTCTTCTTTTTATTCTCCCTATTTTCCTCTTTGTTTTTATTTGTTTCCTATGATTTGAGCTTTCATCTTTATTTTCTTTGTTTAATGTGATTGAGCTCGTAGATCTAAGATTGCTTCGCATGGTAACTAGGTCCAAAGCCTAAGTAAAAGCATGTACATGTAGTTCTCTACATTTAGACTTAGTTAAATTAAATTATTGGCTACAAAGACTTGAAACCGAGCGCTGTAAGAGACTCTATATAGTACTAGCAGCATCTGTTGTGGCAGACACTGAAGAGTCTCCAAGACCGAACATTTGGGTTTCTTATCTAGGTATTCAGCCTCTGGTTCTTCATGATTAATAGCAAATATTGTTTAGTGTAATTTTACCATTTTGCAATCGTGTATGTAGTGTAGATATTTAAATTATGTTTTGCATCCCACATGGAGAGAGATGGGAAGTGGTGTAAGTCCTCTTACTTTGCATGCATCATTTGACACAAACGTGAGAATTCCACCTTAGTATACACTTGCACAACTTTTCTGTCTTCTCTCCCAATTTTGTAGCATTTAGGATTCGAAAAAATACAAAAAAAATGTTAGGCTTATTATTTTGAAAAATAATAAATAAAAAGTGAAAATAAAAAAAATAAGGGGACGATTTAATAAATTTTAACCTAATTAAAATTTGTAAGGATCCTCCATTGTTTGAGGTTCATAAAGCCTACATTGTTTCAGGTACTATCCAGAGTGAGTGAGGCACAACCCATACGGATTGAAGCCCAAAATCTAGCTTGAATATGGCACTGCTATTGATTGAATTCATGAAGTATTGGCGCTTTTATTGTATGTAGGCAAGTAGGGTCTTGTCGATGATGGTGTTCTTGCCTTGTGTAGAAGATCCGACCTATCCGAAGTATTGAGCTTAGGCCACACCCTCGCGGGTGCGTTTGTCTCATCGTCTTGCGTCCGGGTACTTTATTGTAGGGGAAGTAGTGGTTTCGCCTATGGGCTTCCTCCTCTATTCTTTGGCTGAGTAGTGGATCTAGATCCAATATCATGGATTCTCTTGAAAAAGTTAAGGTTACAGGTTACAAAGGAAGTTGAAAGTACGAGATACTTTTCTAGCATTATTCACTCCTGCGCACTTGTTATATTTTTCTTTTCTTCTGTTTTAGTTTCTTCTCGCCCCGCTCATTTTTGAGCCTTTGTTGTTTACCTATTCACTTCATCTATTATTCATCGTCGTATTCCATTCCTCATCTGCTCCGCTTCTATCCAAGATATCATCTCATGGATGGTTTAGTCAGACGCCGACAACCACATCAATTCCATGATATCTATGTCTTCAATAATTCCAGATGATTCTTGAAAACCCGATTCGGATCTTGCAAACCGATCTCTGGACTCCTCGACTTCTTCCTTTATTTCAATAAACTGGGATCACTCTTTTCCCACTATTTTCCCCTTGTGGATGGAGGTCGATTTTAGTCAATATCAAATGCTCCATTCACACACATCTAGAATCGATCCTAATTCTAAATCATACATCTCATATGGTGCCAAAGATTTGAAATCTAAACAGGATACATCTTTCTTTGCAAAGCCAATACTGAACCCTGTGCAGATCAAATCCTCTGAGCATGAATCAGAGATGGCTCCTCAAGGGAAAGGAAAGGTATCGAACCAGCCAGATCAAGAACAGCCTGATCAGAACACTGTCAATGCACAACTGCTCACATCTATCTAGGCCAACCAACAACAGCTGATAGATCAGGCACTTGCCCAGGTCGTTTACCAAGAAATGTTGATTGAGCTGAGGGGAGGGGGAGAGAGAGAGAGAGAGAGAGAGAGAGAGAGAACACATGAGGAGTATGAGGAGATGATGAATCAGAAGATGGAGACCGTGGAGGGCCCACAGATGAGTAGATGGGAGAGAGGCATGAGCCTACCCTCAAAGAATCCTACAATCTTGATGATGGTCAGATGACTGAGTGGATACAGATCCATGTAGTCCACGAACATTTCGAATTACATATGTACTTTCTGGCTCTTCTTTCCTCCTTCCACGGGAACACAAATAAAGAGTCCTACATCCATCTTCAGCAGTACTCTTGCATTAGTCATACCACTCACTACCCCAGCATCCTTTGGACGTAGGCAAGTTTACTGCATTCCCCTTCAACCCTCAGCACAAGGCTCTTTATTGGATTTACCATCTGAAGAAGGTTGTGAAAATCTAGAAGGAACTAAAGTCTATACTCCTTCAGAAGTATTATTCATTGGGTCATCTCAATCAAATGCGAACCTGTATTAGTAATTTCTGACAGAGATCACACGAGTCCATACATGAATCTTGTGAGAGATTTTGTGATTTACAGGAGAAGTTCCCCCACCACGACATCCCTCAGACCAGCCCGATCCAGCACATCTTCGGGGGCTTCACTCCTGAAAGTCAAAGGCTTTTTGATGTCGCCTATGGTCACTCTCATTTCAACGAGGATAAGAACATTGTTTAGCAGATCTTTAAATAGATGGATGATGGAGAGGTTGTTGTATCTTCATCTCACGCATATTAGCAATGTGAAATCCCGTATTTTCTTTTCCAAAAATCTGGAGTATTTTTTTGACATCCAAAAAATTCAAGTAATCATGCCATTTCGTAGATCTCGTCGAGATCTTTCCAACGAGCCCAAGAACGTCAAATTCTGACATTCCTAGCTCAAGATAATGATGTTTTAAGATGGGTGGTCAAGATCCATATATGGATCTGAACCGGGTCCGAAATTGGATCCAAATTCATCTCTCTTCCTATAAATAGAAGATGATAGGACACTTCCTCAAAGCCCTAGCCACCACCATCTTCCCCTCTCATTGGAGCACCACCACCTTGGCCGGATTTGGTCGCCGGAGGACCGTCGTCGACGTCGGAGAAGGAGCTCTGATCGAAGATCCGCGGCCACCATCACGTAAGAAAGCTCGAGGTCACCTTCGTACGTGCATTCACGTTCCGATCGAGCGACAGAAATAGTATCTCCGTATGAGAGGATAACCCGAGGGAACATCCTCGGAGGTAACGATAATACCCCCCTCTTGCTGTTGGTTTCCACGTATTTTTTTTCCCATATGCTTGAACATCTCTAGAGCCTTATGTGTTCTTGTAAGGGAGTTTTATCTCCGGCTTGTCAAAGAGCAGCTTCTTCTTGATTTATAACATCTTGACGATTGTTATTGGTAGATCTTCGATTTGTTTTGTTCCGGGATTAGTGGTGTGCATCACATAGAAATTGGGAGACTTGCTAGATTCATATTCACCCAAAGTAATAGTGTGCTCATCGCCTACATAGTTTCTTTCCAAATTATGGTGATACTCATAATTGCAATGAACAAAGATAGATGCAGATATTGTTGGTTTCTTATGCACAACAATTCTAAGTCTTTCCATGAATATAACGAATATGAACAGGATGCCACATTTTTTTATTAATATTGTTGCTTCCCTAATCACAAGTATCGTGCACGTTTACAAAAAGTAGGGCTATAGATGTTTTAATTCCCTTAGGGTTTATAATGATTATTGTTAATAAATTGAGGAATCGTTATGAGCTGATAACGTATGAGAGAATACTAATGGTGAGACCTTGATGCACCCTGACGTTGGAGACCTCATATTAATGGAGAGATTAGTCTTCATATTGCTTTCCTATAATTAGCATTATAAATTAGATATATTGATTGTTTAAAAAAACGTTACTACTTTGGATTGGTATCTTGGTAAAAATGGTCCAACCGTTACTGTGAGAATAGTTATAACTAAGACAAATTAATTGTTATATATAATAATGAATGTCAAATTTGCTAACCATGGGTCTTTTATTTTCTTTGGTACCCAACCAATGTCTATCACAGTTGTCATATTATTCAAATAGGAATCGATGGATTTTGGTTGGATGATAAAAGAAATACATACCTTACGTGATTGTATCCCTCAGTTTGGACAGATTGTAATTAAGTCATAAAGAGGAAGTAAAATGTAGAAGAATATAAATTCATCATGCAACGTTTATCATGATTAAGCCATCAATTTTGTCAAGCCTTGTTTCTCTCATTTTTGTCAACGAGAATGTTATGATGAATACGAAAAGTTGTAGCACAAGTCATTTATTCAGTGTCCTATTTCTATGTCGAGTGTCAGTTGTTCATTTAAATGCATGCATATTATGCATCATGAAGCGAAAAGTACAATTATCCAATGCCCCCATGTCTAGATACCAACTGTATACACAATTGAATCATTTATAAATTATCTCTGTTAACATATAGGCTGAAATCATCAAAAAAATTAAAGAAAAAAAAAGAAAATACATTGACGATGCAAGGATGCTTGGATCATGGAGGGGAATACTTAAGTGATTTCTATGTAATGATCATAACTTAAGAAATTAAAATTTTGATAAGTTACTGTCAATGTTTGAGTAATAATTATTACGTCATGATATGAACTTCATGATGATCGGATAGAAGGAGATAGGTGTCACAAGGGATCGGGCATGCACCCTTGGGGCCTCAGGTAGATGCCTTGAAAGTCACGACCCCAACGGACGAGTTGGGTGATGTGTTGCACCTAGCAGCCCGGTTGCATCCGGAGTCGCTCGACGGAGTAGGCAGGTGGCGCGGTTGGCGTTCTTGGTTTCACACTTATACACAATATTACGACTCGGAGTAGAATTGGGTGTGACCGCATCAAATTCTATTTCGAATATTATTATTGTGAGAGGTGTTCCGGGATATGGTTTGAAGTTGGAGAATTTTGGAGTTTAGACATTTTCATGTTCTAGTTGGACAGAGATACTTGGAGGTTTATCCAAGATGACAAACAAGTTCCCGCGTAGCGGAGGCCTGCGAGTCACGTACTTGCGTGTGCTAAAATAATACCAGAAATGATAAACGACCAGATGTCGGAAATTTTATACCATTTAACTCTAACCAGCTTGTAGAAATATCAAGAATATTGTGGTAATACTCAATGATTATTTTTATAATAAATAAAACCATTGTAACCCATTGTGAATTAGAATAAGTTGGTGTTTCTTTCTATATTTTTTTATAGAGATGCATGTGCCATTAAATAAAGTTGAATATACATTCTTTTCATACCCCTACATTAGTCATTAGAGTGTTTGTCTCGTTACTGGGCAATTGCTCATAACGTTACCCTCGTGTGAACCCAACAGGTGTACCTGAGCAGCAGCCGCCACAGTAGCGGTCATTTGAGGAGATCAGGACTTCCTACATCATACTTGCACCAGACAGGGTGCATTTTATTTAGAGTAACTTATTTATTTCTGCATAATTTTATGTTATCACTGAGAGACATTGTAATGAGATATGTGGAGAGCTTTTCTAGACTCTTTAATATTTCATGATGTATCTCTCCTATGGACATGGACTTGATGATCATTATCAATGAGAATGGATGGTGCATTTTTCTTTCCATTTCATATTATTCTCATGTTGTTATTTATATTTCAAATGTATATCTAATGTGCATAAGATGGTTTGCTGAGTATCATAGATCATGGGCGTAGTTGGACCGTAGGTCCGACGCCCCCGTCTCGTCAGTTTCTGTAGCCGGAGGGACGGGGCGTCACAGATGGTATCAGAGCCCGATACTCCATTCTCTCTTTTGCATATTAGAATTGTTAACAATATTTGAAATATAAATATAGTGACAGAGTCTTTTGACCTTGTCGTTAGTAAGGAGAATAATTAAAGTCATGTTTAAAGTGTCCATTGTCTATCTAACCATAGAAATAATTTTTAATATAATGATTCTCGCAGGGAATCATGCCGCCTCGTGTTGACCCTGATATTGCACAGCAGTTGGCTTTGCTAGTTCAAGCCGTACATGGTATACAACAACGTCAGGAGGTATTGGAGCAAAGGCTCCTCCAGCAGGATGATTCCTCGTACCAGCCCTCTCGTGAGGAGGAGGGCAGTGTTCATCCTTCGGTGTCTCTGGACCCGGAAGGATCAGATGACCTAGACGCTGCAGAAACATCAGACGACCTACGCAGCATATCAGAGATCTAAGGTGCCACATTTCTTTGGCACCGGCACGCCAGATGAGGCTGAGCTATGGTTGGGTCACGTATCCAAGGTGTTGAGGATGATTCATGCTCCTGAAGAGTCTTGGCTTACATTTGTGGAGTTCTCACTAGCAGGTTATGCTGAGCGTTGGTGGTTCGCCACCAAGGAACTTCTGGAGGATCCCATAACATGGGAAATTTGTCTTGATGAGTTCCGTAGTCAGTTCTATCCTGATCACTGGGTTGAGGATCAGAGGAGGTTATTTGTTGAGCTGAAGCAGGGGTCAATGACGACCCAAGAGTACCTCATTCGTTACACTGAACTCTCTCGCCACTCACCAGCGACTACTGCTTTTCCTGAGGAGAATTTACAGAAGTTTATCCGGGGACTACGTGATGATGTGCAGCACCAGCTATATGCATTAGATTTCACTTCCATCAAGGAGGTAGCTGCTAAAGCTACCAAGATGAAGGCAACCCAGAGTCGGCTTCAGGGGAGTCCATCACATTTCCAACCACCTCAGCCCGCGAGATCTGCTCGTCGAGATTTCTACAGAGCTCGTAGAGAGCGCCGTTTCCACCCAGTGGCTACTACTCCTATCGTTAGCAAATTTGCCCCTACACCTACTTTGGGGCAGGGTTTGGTGAGCCGTGGTACTACTTCCTTCCGCTCTTCGACACACTCGCAGAGCCGTAAGACAGGAGGTGCTAGCCTTGTCTCAGGAGGCTCCTTCTCTCAGCCAGGAGATCGCAGATGTTTCCACTGCCAACAGCTGGGCCATTTCAAGGCCAAGTGTCCTTTACTTGTCAGCAACTCAGGTGGCCACCCACCAAGTATACGACCAACTTTCTCTTCTGCACAGTCACACGGATCAGTTTCTCACTGTGGGGGTCGAGGTTTTCAACGTCCTCCACCACGACCAACCTTTAGTGCTGCAGGTTCTAACGCCCCCCCACAGCCTCAGGGACAGTTGAACGCAATCATACAGGAGCAGGCCCACGCCTCAGGAGCTGTAGTGTGAGGTATGATTTCAATGCATGGTATATCATTACATGCTTTATTTGATTCGGGAGCTACGCACTCCTTTTTAGCACATCGATTAGTGCCCAAGTTAGATAAAGAGCCAGTCTGTGTTCCGTCTCCATACTACATCAAGGGCCCAGGGGGCCAATTATTCATAGTGCGACAAGCAGTGGAGAATGTAGCAGTGCAGATCGACGGACACATATTGCCCGCATATCTTTTACTCATTCAGTTAGAAGATTTTGATGTCATCCTAGGTATGGGTTGGCTCGAGCAATATCACGCATGCCTTGATTGCTTTGAGAAGAAGATAGTGTTCCGTCTCCCAGGCATACCTACCTTTCAGTTTGATGGACGTACCTCAGATAGTGAGGTCTTATATGTATCAGCATTGAAGGCCCAACACATGCTCGATCAGGGTTGCATAGGTTTTCTCATCCATATTGTGGAGTTACCCGTCGAAGATCGTATGATTGAAGACGTCAAATTGTACGAGATTTTCCTGATGTATTCCCCGAGGAATTACCTGGACTACCACCAGAAAGGGAGATCGAGTTCAAGATTACTTTGATACCCGACACGCAACCGATCTCCATTCCTCCATACAGAATGGCACCAGCCGAACTCAGGGAACTCAAAGTACAGCTGCAGGAGTTATTGGAAAAGGGATTTATACGTCCCAGTACATCACCTTGGGGAGCACCGGTACTCTTCGTAAAGAAGAAGGATGGGTCTATGCGCTTGTGCATCGACTATAGGCAATTGAATAAAAGGACGGTAAAGAACCGTTACCCACTTCCATGAATAGATGATCTTTTCGATCAATTGCAAGGTGCAGCGGTATTCTCAAAGATTGACCTACGATCGGGTTATCATCAATTGAGAATTAAGGACGCGGATGTGCTTAAATCTGCTTTTCGTACCAGATACGACCACTATGAGTTTGTGGTTATGCCGTTTGGACTCACGAATGCACCTGCTGCGTTCATGGACATGATGATCAGAATTTTCCGTCCATACTTAGATCGTTTTGTGGTGGTGTTCATTGATGATATCTTGATCTACTCACGTGATGAGCATGAGCATGAGCAGCATCTGCGTATTATTCTTGAGACACTCAGAGAACACAAGTTGTATGAAAAATACAACAAGTGTGAATTTTGGCTTACCGAAGTAGCTTTCCTCGGTCATGTAATTTCAGGAGCATGGGTGGCGGTTGATCTAGCCAAGATAGAGGCAGTCATGTCCTGGGAGCAGCCCAAGACAGTTACCGAGATACGCAGCTTCTTAGGCCTCGCCGGCTACTACAGGCGTTTTGTTAGGGGCTTCTCGCAGCTAGCTCTTCTACTTACTCGTCTAACACAGAAGGATGTTCCTTTCATTTGGAGAGACAAGTGCGAGCTGAGCTTTCGTACGCTGAAAGAAAGACTGACCAGTGCTCCGATTCTCACCCTTCCTTCAGGCCCCTTAGACTTTACAGTGTATACTGATGCATCAAAGGAGGGTTTAGGAGCCGTGTTGATGCAACGTGGTCATGTCGTGGCATATGCATCATGACAATTAAAGAATCATGAAAGGAACTACCCTACTCATGACTTGGAGTTGGCAGCTATAGTCTTCGTGTTGAAGATATGGCGTCACTATTTATATGGGGTCACGTTTGAGATTTTTACAGATCATAAGAGACTCAAATATATCTTTGACCAGCAAGAGTTGAATATGAGGCAAAGACGATGGATGGAACTGTTGAAGGATTATGACTGCACTATCTCGTACCATCCGGGTAAGGGAAATGTAGTAGTTGATGTTTGAGTAGAAGAGCACATACCGAGGGCACCGCAGCATGGCTACAGAATTGGGATATGCTCACAACACTTAGTGAGTGGCACCCCTTCGATAGTACTGCAGACGTTGTAACTGTACCTGCTAAGTACAGTGGATTATTGGACAGGATTGTGCATGGTCAGCAGACAGATCGGAAACTACAAGACTTGTTCCATCGATGTCTGAAGGAGGAGTTTGATGGATTTAGAGTTTGTGAGTCCATCTTATGGAAGGGAGACCGTGTCTGTGTCCCTGATGATGATGAACTAAGGAGAGACATCCTAGATGAGGCTCACTGTTCTAGATTATCTATCCATCCAGGAAGCACCAAGATGTATAGAGACCTCCGTCAACACTTCTGGTGGGAAGGGATGAAGAGAGATGTAGCAGAACATGTCAGTCGTTGCCTTACTTGTCAATTAGTGAAGGCAGAGCACAAGCGTCCTCCTGGCTTGTTACAGTCACTTCCTATTCCGTTGTGGAAATGGGAAAGTATCTCTATGGATTTTGTGACATCCTTACCTCGTACGGTTGGTGGACACAATGCTATTTGGGTTATTGTGGACCGGTTGACCAAGTCCGCACATTTCATTCCCGTTAACATGACATGCACTCCGGTAGATCTGGCCAAGTTATATATTCAGCATGTTATTCGCTTGCATGGGATTCCCAAGGAGGTTGTATCTGACAGAGACTCTCGTTTTACATCGCATTATTGGGGAGAATTCATGAAGGCCCTAAAAACCTAACTATGTCTTAGTTCAGCCTATCATCCGCAGACTGATGGGCAATCAGAGAGGACAATTCAGACCCTTGAAGACCTACTCAGAGCATGTGCCATTGAGTGGCAAGGATCTTGGAAGGATCACCTTCCTTTGGTGGAGTTCACCTATAACAACAGCTACCATGCTAGTATTGGCATGGCACCTTTTGAGGCATTGTATGGACGGAGATGCACCACGCCCTTGTGTTGGCAGAAAGTGGGTGACAAAGAGATTTATTCTACTCAGATAATCGAAGATACAACAAGGGCGGTAGAGATGGCTAGAAAGAAATTATTGATTGCACAGAGCCGTCAAAAGAGCTATGCTGATCAGAGACGTCGTGATCTCGAGTTTGAAGTCGGAGATTTTGTTTTCTTGAGAGTATCTCCAATGAAGGGTATTCAAAGATTAAGGGCAAGCTGGCACTGAGGTTTGTTGGTCCTTTTGAGATTTTGACACGTATTGGGAAGGTAGCATACCGAGTAGCACTCCCTCCTCACTTAGCAGGTGTGCATGATGTATTCCATGTGTCAAACCTCCAGAAGTATATACGAGACCCTCGACACGTGATTAGCTATGAGGACCTCGCGGTTGAACCGAATCTATCTTTTCATGAAGCACCCATACAGATTGTAGACCGGACAGTCAAGAGGTTGCGACGGAAGGACATTCCTTTGGTCAAGGTATTGTGGTAAAGTCAGAATGTTGAGGAGGCCACCTGGGAGCCTGAGGCAGATATGCGACAGAAATACCCCTATCTTTTTGAAGGTATGATCACGAGACCCTATTTCAATCCTCTTTAAGATTTTTATGGGTTTCGTTCTCTTTAAGATTTTTATGCCTGAACCTACATCACATTTAAAACTTATACGTTAAATCCTACGTCTCGAGGACGAGACTTCCTTTAAGATTTTTATGATGTGAAATCCCGTATTTTCTTTTCCAAAAATCTGGAGTATTTTTTTGACATCCAAAAAATTCAAGTACTCATGTCATTTCGTAGATCTCGTCGAGATCTTTCCAACGAGCCCAAGAACGTCAAATTCTGGCATTCCTAGCTCAAGATAATGATGTTTTAAGATGGGTGGTCAAGATCCATATATGGATCTGAACCGGGTCCGAAATTGGATCCAAATTCATCTCTCTTCCTATAAATAGAAGATGATAGGCTACTTCCTCAAAGCCCTAGCCACCACCATCTTCTCTCTCATTGGAGCACCACCACCTTGGCCGGATTTGGTCGCCGGAGGACCGTCGTCGACGTCGGAGAAGGAGCTCTGATCGAAGATCCGCGGCCACCATCACGTAAGAAAGCTCGAGGTCACCTTCGTACGTGCATTCACGTTCCGATCGAGCGACAGAAATAGTATTTCCGTATGAGAGGAGAACCCGAGGGAACATCCTCGGAGGTAACGATAATACCCCCCTCTTGCTGTTGGTTTCCACGTATTTTTTTCCCATATGCTTGAACATCTCTAGAGCCTTATGTGTTCTTGTAAGGGAGTTTTATCTCCGGCTTGTCAAAGAGCAGCTTCCTCTTGATTTATAACATCTTGACAATTGTTATTGGTAGATCTTCGATTTGTTTTGTTCCGGGATTAGTGGTGTGCATCACTTAGAAATTGGGAGACTTGCTAGATTCATATTCACCCAAAGTAATAGTGTGCTCATCGCCTACATAGTTTCTTTCCAAATTATGGTGATACTCATAATTGCAATGAACAAAGATAGATGCAGATATTCTTGGTTTCTTATGCACAACAATTCTAAGTCTTTCCATGAATATAACGGATATGAACAGGATGCCACATTTTTTTTTATTAATATTGTTGCTTCCCTAATCACAAGTATCGTGCACGTTTACAAAAAGTAGGGCTATAGATGTTTTAATTCCCTTAGGGTTTATAATGATTATTGTTAATAAATTGAGGAATCGTTATGAGCTGATAACGTATGAGAGAATACTAATGGTGAGACCTTGATGCACCCTGACGTTGGAGACCTCATATTAATGGAGAGATTAGTCTTCATATTGCTTTCCTATAATTAGCATTATAAATTAGATATATTGATTGTTTAAAAAAATGTTACTACTTTGGATTGGTATCTTGGTAAAAATGGTCCAACCGTTACTGTGAGAATAGTTATAACTAAGACAAATTAATTGTTATATATAATAATGAATGTCAAATTTGCTAACCATGAGTCTTTTATTTTCTTTGGTACCCAACCAATGTCTATCACAGTTGTCATATTATTCAAATAGGAATCGATGTATTTTGGTTGGATGATAAAAGAAATACATACCTTACGTGATTGTATCCCTCAGTTTGGACAGATTGTAATTAAGTCATAAAGAGGAAGTAAAATGTAGAAGAATATAAATTCATCATGCAACGTTTATCATGATTAAGCCATCAATTTTGTCAAGCCTTGTTTCTCTCATTTTTGTCAATGAGAATGTTATGATGAATACGAAAAGTTGTAGCACAAGTCATTTATTCAGTTTCCTATTTCTATGTCGAGTGTCAGTTGTTCATTTAAATGCATGCATATTATGCATCATGAAGCGAAAAGTACAATTATCCAATGCCCCATGTCTAGATACCAACTGTATACACAATTGAATCATTTATAAATTATCTCTGTTAACATATAGGCTGAAATCATCAAAAAAATTAAAGAAAAAAAAGAAAATACATTGACGATGCAAGGATGCTTGGATCATGGAGGGGAATACTTAAGTGATTTCTATGTAATGATCATAACATAAGAAATTAAAATTTTGATAAGTTACTGTCAATGTTTGAGTAATAATTATTACGTCATGATATGAACTTCATGATGATCGGATAGATGGAGATAGGTGTCACAAGGGATCGGGCATGCACCCTTGGGGCCCCAGGTAGATGCCTTGAAAGTCACGACCCCAACGAGCGAGTTGGGTGATGCGTTGCACCTAGCAGCCCGGTTGCATCCGGAGTCGCTCGACGGAGTAGGCAGGTGGCGCGGTTGGCGTTCTTGGTTTCACACTTATACACAATATTACGACTCGGAGTAGAATTGGGTGTGGCCGCATCAAATTCTATTTCAAATATTATTATAGTGAGAGGTGTTCCGGGATATGGTTTGAAGTTGGAGAATTTTGGAGTTTAGACATTTTCATGTTCTAGTTGGACAGAGATACTTGGAGGTTTATCCAAGATGACAAACAAGTTCCCGCGTAGCGGAGGCCTGCGAGTCACGTACTTGCGTGTGCTAAAATAATACCAGAAATGATAAACGACTAGATGTCGGAAATTTTATACCGTTTAACTCTAACCAGCTTGTAGAAATATCAAGAATATTGTGGTAATACTCAATGATTATTTTTATAATAAATAAAACCATTGTAACCCATTGTGAATTAGAATAAGTTGGTGTTTCTTTCTATATTTTTTTATATAGATGCATGTGCCATTAAATAAAGTTGAATATACATTCTTTTCATACCCCTACATTAGTCATTAGAGTGTTTGTCTCGTTACTGGGCAATTGCTCATAACGTTACCCTCGTGTGAACCCAACAGGTGTACCTGAGCAGCAGCCGCCACAGTAGCGGTCATTTGAGGAGATCAGGACTTCCTACATCATACTTGCACCAGACAGGGTGCATTTTATTTAGAGTAACTTATTTATTTCCGCATAATTTTATGTTATCACTGAGAGACATTTTAATGAGATATGTGGAGAGCTTTTCTAGACTCTTTAAGATTTCATGATGTATCTCTCCTATGGACATGGACTTGATGATCATTATCAATGAGAATGGATGGTGCATTTTTCTTTCCATTTCATATTATTCTCATGTTGTTATTTATATTTCAAATGTATATCTAATGTGCATAAGATGGTTTGCTGAGTATCATAGATCATGGGCGTATTTGGACCGTAGGTCCGATGCCCCCGTCTCGTCGGTTTCTGTAGCCGGAGGGACGGGGCGTCACAAGCAACGACCGCAAATCTACCACAAGATGTCAACATGATGACATCTAGTGAAGCAAACAAGGAAAGGATCTCTAACCTCAGCATCATAGAGAACCACCTATCCAAAGTAGATATCATTGAAAAACAATCACAGGACTTGGAGAAATTTTCTATGGTCAAATAGTGGACCCAACATCTTTGACAAGGTGGATCAGATTTAGAAGCAGCAGGAGCTGCTTGTGAGTACCATCAATGTTGTACAGTCTGTGAGTCCGGTCGCCGCTACTCCAACTAAGCAAAAAGAGCCATCATCTCCACAACAACCTCAACCAAGTGCAGGTCAGCCACAAGTCTAGCACCTATACTACGTGCAGGCACATGACTAGTCGTCGTCGTTGTCGTCTCAATAGATTGTCCTATACTAGCCAGAACTCCAACCCCCTTCTTACGATCCATTCTTCCGACCACCACCTATCATCCATGGGGTGAACGACATCTGGAACAATGATGCTCAATTGGCTCATCTTGGTGGACAATAATAGGGTCAATCTTCAGCTATTCGGACGTATCACCAACATCAGGATGAGAGGTTTGTCTAGCCAAAATAGCCTCCACAATATCAGAACAATTGGAGGAAAAACCAACAGTACCAGTAGCCCGTGTACTTGCCAATACCAAACATTTCACCACTATGTGGGTACTTCTAATAACCAGTATCCTCCTCCTCCATAATTTCATCAGCAACAACGTCCTCCTCCTCACCACAATTCTCAGAGTTCCTAGCCTCCGTAGTATCACACTCAACATGGTCAGCATGGTGAATCATTCGAGGTTGCTCTAGTGAACCCAACCTTGGATTGATTGGCCCAACTCACAAGGGCCTAACAGAGATGTTAGAAGCTCGACGACTCCACTATCATCAAAACTCCAATTCTTGCGTAGGTTGAGGTGAATCCCAAAACTTTAAATGGAAAGAGCAGGTAGTTTGTGATATCCTGTCAGGTCCATTAGAGTTAGATATTTCATATTATTTTTTATCTCATGCAGTGATTCTTAGGAGAGACAGGATATTTCAGCTATCAGCCAATGCCAAGGGGAAAATAAAGCATCCTCTAGAGAGTCTTCTTCTGCATCAGTTAGTCCAGTAGTAGAGTCAGGTAAGGAAGAAGCTGATGGAGGAGCAACACCAACCATCTACCACCATCAAGAGAAAAATATACAAAAAATAAGCAAAATGAAATGTAGAGCAAAAGCTGAGAAGGACCAACACAGGAGGAGCACGCGCCGAGCACTTCCAGCCCAATCTGACGAAGCCCAAGATCATGTGGAAAACTTTTTGCATGTTTTTCATGATGCACATTCTTCTAGCCAATCATCTGTAAATAAGTTTGTAATTAAGAACACTGAATTTTTGTTTGTGAATATTCTATTTCCAGATGCAATGAAAAATACCAAAAATTTTGAAATTTTGAAAATTACATTATCTAACCCTAGAGTGGTTGAAATTATTGAAAATCTTATTTTGAAAATGTCTCTCATGAAGGCCATGTAATACATGCTCGGTGTGAATAAATAATTGGAACATGCATGTACTTTGAAGCATCAAAGCCACAAGAATAGACACAACAGAGGAGAGAAACACATTTTAACCATGGCACGGTAAATGCAATCAGTGACCTCCCTTAGAAGAAGAAAGATAAGGGAGCACCCAACATCAGATGCCAGATTTTTTACCAAGTTTTTGAGTGGACTATGCTTGATAGAAGATCTTAACCTAACCTCATGCACTCCTCACTACTGCAATAATTTGGTTGACCGCTTAAACCTACCAAAATGATCCCGCAATTTGTGGATCGATTTGTGAACCGACATAGAGGGATGTTGGAGGTCGTTATTATAACTGTGCAGGACCTGAAATTTCCTGTTGACTTTGTAGTCCTAGACATGGACTCTCATTCATCATTACTCTAGACTCCCATCATTCTAGGATGATTGTTCCTTTGTACAATCGAGGTGGTTGTCGACTACAGGTCTTGGAAGATCACTTTCCTATCACTGATAAAGTTATGATGGACACGGTTAGTGAATCAAAAGACACATCTGATAGAGGGAAGCTAGAATCAGTAGCTAAAGATTGTGATATTATTGATGTTAGCGACCAGCATCTTTCCTTTAATAACATTGTCAAACAGGAAATCCTATCTTTTGAGGAGGACCTGGGAGTCTGAATCTGAGTCACTGATCAGTATATTTGAAAAAGATTCATGCAAGACCGAACATGAAGAATTCATTATAGATATGTCCGGCACATTTATTTCAGATACACTAGTGATAGAGGTGAGCAGCACCTCATTCAAATAAGCAGAACAACTATCTACCAACAAAGTATTCGAAGTGACCATGGAGCAAGATCAACAACTACCTGAACTCAAACCGCTCCTGGTAGTTCTGAAGTACACATTCCATGTGGGTGAAGAACACATGTATCCCATCATCAATAGTAGGATGACCTTGGATTAAGAGTCTCAACCTCTCAAGATCTTGGAAAAGAACCCTAAGGTACTTGGTTGGAAAGTCTCATATCTCCGTAGGATAAATCCAGCTTTGTGTTCACAACACATCTATCTAGAAGATGATTGCAAGACATCTCGAGAATTTCAAATAAGACTGAATCCAAACCTATGTAACGTAGTCATAAAGGAAATCACAAAGTGGTGTGAAGCAAGCTTCATTTATTCTATCTTCGATTCTAAATGGGTGAGCTCCCTATATGTAGTTCCTAAGAAATCAGGGCTCACTATGTTGAAGGATGATCAAGGAGAGGAGATCTTACCTGATTATCGACATCTTGGCAGGTGTTTGTTAATTACCGCCGCCTGAACTAAGTGGCAAAGAAGGACCATTTCCCTATGCCATTCATTGATCAAGTTCTTGAGCGACTTGCAAGGAAATAGTACTTTTGCTTCTTAGATGGGTACTCCATGTGCAATCAAGTGGCGATCGCCCCTGAAGACTAAGAGAAGACAACTTTCACTTACCCATTCGACACATATGCATTTCAAAGAATGCCCTTCGGACTCTGTAATGCCCTAGCTACTTTCCAGAGGTGCATGCTTACCGTTTTTTGCCGACATTTTGGGAGTTTTCTCAAAGTCTTCAAGGATGATTCTCCGTCTACAGTAACAAGTTCGATTTTTGCCTTCAGTACATAGACAGAGTACTACGGAAATGTTGTGAGGTTAATCATGACTAATTCATGGTCACAAAAGGTATTATACTAGTCCATGTTGTCTCCAAGCGTGGCATGGAGATCGACCCGATGAAGGTGGATGATATTGCTAAACTCAAGCCACCTCAGAATGTAAAGAATGGGAGGTCATTCTTAGGGCATGTCGGCTTCTATCGTCGATTCATCAAGGACTTCAGCAAGCTTTCCCAACCTCTTACAATGTGTCTTTGCAAGGAGACCGAGTTCATTGTAGATCAGACGGTTCTATAATCATTTCATTAGTTGAACGAACCAATCTTACAACCAATTGATTGGTCTCTTCCATTTGAGACCATGATGGATGCATCTGATTTCACAATTGGGTTGTTCAAGGATAAAGAATGGATAAGATACCCTATGTTATTCATAACACCAGCAAGACACTTGATGACGCACAAAGAAATTATACAGTCATAGAGAAGGAGCTGCTGGAGGTAGTATTTGCTTTAGAGAAGTTCAGATCTTACCTTATTGGATCTAGAGGTATTGTTTTCACTGACCACTCTACCATAAGGTACTTACAGAGAAGAAAGATGCTAAATCACATCTACTCAGATGGATCCTTCTCCTCTAGCAATTTGACTTGGAAATCAGAGATAAGCCTGAGTTCAGAATGTGGTAGCAGATTATCTATCCAGAATTGAATACCAAGAGACTCAGCTAACCAGTACACCAATCACAGACACCTTTCTTGATGAATCCATCCTCAGCATTGGATCTCGCCCTTGGTATGCCGACATTGTGAACTACCTCATCTCTAGGGTGGTTCCACACGATTGGATGAAAATCAAGGAGGACAAGTTCTTGTCTAATATTCATTTTTACCAATGGGAAGACCCATACTTGTTCAGGGAAGGATCATATTGTATATGGTGTCGATATATTCCTCATGAGGACTACACAAGTGTCCTCGAGCACATCCATAAGCTCGAGTCTGGTGGACACCATTCTGGAAACAAAACGGCATCGAAGATACTGTAGTGTAGCCTATGGTGGCCCACACTATTCAAACATACAAATGAATATGTGAAAGGTTGTACCGACTATCAAAAATGGTAAAAACCATTGGTGCTAAAGTCAACACGCACCTTAAATTTATCTAGATAGCTGATGTGTTTGATGCATGGAGTATTTATTTTATGTTTTCATTTCCTAACAGTCAGGGCTTTGAATACATTTTGTTTGACATAGATTTTGTGAGTCGATGGGTGGAAGCCATCCCGGCTCGAGCCGTAGAGAGCTGAACATTCTGTAAATTTCTAAAAGACAACATCATCTCATGGTTCAAGATTCTAAATTCTAATTTCAGATGGAGGCAGCCACTTCATTAACAAAGCGATCAAGAAATTAACAAAGGAGTACGACATCAATCACCAGAACGCATCTCCTTATCATCCGCAATCAAATAGTTTGGTTGAATTATCCAATAAATAAATCAAGACGATCTTGCAGAAACTCGTGAGGTCGGATAGAAAGAACTCGTCGTAACTCATGGACTTAGTTCTTTGAGCCTACAGAATGACCTACAAGTCTCCCTTGGGCATGTCACCCTATCGTCTTGTATGTGGAAAGCCAAGCCACTTGATTATGAATCTGCATTTCATCATCTTTATTCATTTATTTTAGCTTAAAACCCCTTATAAAACCATATATGTATTAATAAATTTCTTATTTTACTAACCCCAATTCTTGTGTAAGTATTATATAGTTATCACTATTTTAACCTAAAGTAAATAAAGAAATAAATAAAGGAAAAATAAAGAAAACAAAAGATCGTATATATGTAATAGATACATGCTGACTCTAACCCCGAGATTAGGTCAAGACTTGACCTGATCGATAAGGAATAAAGTAGGAGGAGATGAGGCATTCATTCAGAAAATTCAGAAAATTAATCTCCACTTGTGTTTATCCATCACTTGTATATCACTGTACAGAATACATATTACTTACACTATTTTATTTATCACCAAACTCACTCCAAATACAATTATTTTCTTCATGAAACTTGTACATAAAAATAATTTGTAAATAATTCAGTGTACATTGTGTAAATAGCAACACTATGAAAAAGCTACAAAGCTCAACTTATCAAATCAATATCTTCTCCACCAAAACTCAAAATTAACCAAACTCACTTTCATTGCAATCCAAACTAAATAATCTTTAAAATAGAAGTGGTAAAATCGGAGTTCAAATGTGAAATGGGGCTTTCTGGGGTATTATTGTACATTATACCATTGTATATTATATGTATATTTATTCTTTTTGTATTGTTGTATATATTGTATTTTTAATTACTTATATATTGTATTTGACTTATATAATAGAAATAAAAAATCACAAAATCAAAAATATACAAAAATAAAATATTGTATATATTGTACATGTATCACTATGTTTATCGTAAAATATTATTTATTTACCCAAATAAATCATCTCATGAAAATAAAATAAAAATATCAATAAAATACTTGTAAAATTTTATAAATTAATAAATTATAAAATTTAATGTATATTTGTAAAAAAATAGATTAAAATCATGGTGTTGTATATATATATGTATGTATATATACCTACAAATAACATACTTTATTTATTTTCAATCTTGTATATAATTTATTTAATTAATTTAAAATAAACATAAATAAGTTAATTAAATTACTAGCATTTTCTCTTCACATTATTTTTTATTTTAAATTAATTTCCTATTTTATTTTCATTTATTTTTCATTTTTCTCCTTTTTTGTCATGTAGCAGTTCTTGTCTTACCCCGCGCGCTCTGATTAGCAGATCTTGGGTCTGTTGACCCAGGTCAACTCCCCATTCAACTCCACGTCCCACGTTTTGTCACGTGTCTCCCTTTCTTAACGGAAATTTCCCACATGCCTCAGTCCATAACTCCTTCTGCCTTCTTCTCCACTCTTCCAGCATTATCTACCATCTTTAACGCCCAATTGAAAACTCCATTGGTCACACCTCGGATTGTGCATAATTTGAATTTCAACTCTCATCGGAACCCACGCCTATTTAAAGAGCCCATCCACCTCCACTCATGGGTTGATCCTTTTTCCACGTAAATCTTCGCTCGAGATCGAATATTAGAGTACGCTGAGGTGACAGTTACATGTACCCATGATCAGGAGTGTGAGAAGAAGCCAGAATATAGAGATCCAACACGTGGTCGGACATCCACCATCGCGTTCCGACTCTCTATTCTAAGCAGCATATTGAGGTGATTCACATCCTCCGTTCATTCTTAGGTAGACCTAGGTATTTTCTGTTTACTTTAGTTTTGCTTTGATTCTCCGTTTATGTGTAAATTCATTCATCTCACATCCAAGCTCCGATCACATTCATCCATCTCCGACACTTCGCTCACATCCGCCTCAACATTCTTCACCTTCTACCACACCTATCCTCCTCCAGATCACAACAAATTTGGAGTCCAACCTCCTCTTCGACCATCTTTGCTGGAGGTCCCCATCCCCTCACATTGCTTTTTCACCTAATAAAGCATGTCAAAGTGATCCTCCAAGCAACAACAACATTTTGGAGGGTCTTGGACCGCAGAAGAGAGTGAGGAGCAAAACTGGGAGAACCACCTAGAGTTGCATATAACTTGACCTCCATATCGCAAATTCGAGCATCATCGAGCCCTATTTCCATATCCAGAAGATGTGGAACACCTGCAAGAGCATGAAGATATCATCATAAGGCAATTCAAGTGTAGATCAACCAAAATCTGGCAGATCGAACCTTGTTGGATGCTTCATTCATATCAACTCTTCCAACCGTTCCTAGGAGTATCCAATCAAGAGCACGCCTGCCAGATTCAATCGATGTCATCTAAAATGCACCAATTCTGAGCCTTTGATTAAGCCACCCAGATCAAGTCTGAAGCATCCACACATGGAATGGTATGCAAATTTCACTCCGGCCCCGCCTTGTTCTTAATTTCACAAATAAGTCCCCAGTGGGACACGCGTCGTTCAGTTATTCATTAAACAATTGTATCTTCTTCATGTTCTTCATTTTATTTACATTTGAGCCCATGTTGAACTGAAATGTGTGTCTTCCATGTGCTTGTCTAGTAAATTTGCAATAAAAGCCCTAATTGTTTATGTTATCATTTGGCCCTTGAAAATAACTTAATTGCATAAAAGTTCATGCAAGCGTGACTCATGTGCGCTGGCACATGCATTTTTGGAAAAATTGCATGATTGCCCCAACATTTCTTTATTAGTTATCTTTTCAGTCTGCTTAGAAAAAATAATTTGCATAAATACCCTTATGAAACAAATTTTCATTTTATTTATTAATCGCATCATATAAATAACAAACCTCCATAAAAACATCCTTAACCTCTTGCTAACCACTTTTATTTATATAATTTTTTGTTTTGCATTTTAAACATTTTTCTTATTTTTAATAATTAAAAACACCAAAAGCTTGTCTTGTTTGCATTAAAGATCAATAAAAAAATTTTTTGAAAAATAATGAAAAATAGTGTGTGTGCATGTTTTTATTTTTTTATTGTCTGACCAAATATCAATTTCTAATTCTTCCTAGAAACCAAAAAATAGAAAAAACATAAAAACACTAAATAATTCCTTTAAAATGATGAAAAATCCAAAGAAATCATAAAATTGCTTTCTGGAAAATATTAAAAAAATCATCTTTATGTTCATGCATTTTTCATCCATTTTTTTATTTTATTTCATATTTTTAAAACCCAAAAACATTTGCATTGTTTTCTATTCATCTTCTCCTGATTTGATTTATTTGAAAACCAAAAAATATTTAAAAATTCTTAGAAAATCACAAAAACATGATAAATATACCGAAAACATATAAATAATTTTATTTGAATTTTCTACTTATTTTTGTTAAATTTGAAAAATACAAAAAGTTACTTTCTCTTCATTTGTTTATATTTTTCATTATTTGTTTTGTTTTCTTTTTTCAAAATTTACAAATATTTGCAAAATATAAAAATTCATAAAAAAATATAAAATGATAAAAACATTAAAAAAATATAAAAATCTAAAATTCATAAAAAAAGACAAAAAATCACAAAATCCAAGAGTAACATGCATAGAATTCCTTCTTTTATTACATTGATTTTTCATTGAATTAAATAACCCTAAAAATCTTTGTAGCCTCCATGAGTTCAATCATGTATGCTATATAGGTAAATTAAATAGCAAAAATTTCTTGCTGACATTTCTTTATTCTTTTTGGTTTGAGAGTTCATAAATAATTTTTGTTATGGTATTTTTAAGGTTGCAACGACACTGCATTAATTCCATTAACTTAAAACCCCAGATTTCCATGCTCAACAAATGGCATCGTTGTGGACGGGGCACATCGAGGGTAGCTAGATTTTTCTCCTTATAACATGTTATTCCTCAATTGTATATGCACTTGTTTCTTTTTATTTTATCTCTATATTTTTTATCATTTCTTCTCTCATTTTATTGTCAATATTTGTTACTAGTTTTCTATCTTTCATTTCTGTTAATTCTTTCTTTCTTATTTCTCTGTATATATAATTGTGCAGGTTGCATCTTATGGAGGAGTAAGCACTCACTTCAAATTCTACTTGCCATTAGGGAGCTTTTACAGTGCTTGTAGGATTCGACGTGTCAGATACCAAAAGCTCCCTAAGATCAGACTTAGGGATTCATTTAAGATCAATTTCACTTGCTCTTCTCATTTTTCCTAATATCCACCTATGTGTTCCTTTGTTGTTAGCTTTTCTATTATAATGTTTTATTTTCTTCTTTTATTCTTTCTCTATTGGTCATAATTGTGATCTGGCATATCTTTTGTTTATCTCTTTCTTATGAGGGCCTGACGAGCGAGGGTGACATTCCTAGGAGCGTCGGCGCACCCGAGCGAAGCAGAGATGGCTTATTTTTTCACCGATCTGTAGGAGAGCATAGGAGGAAGACGCCGAAGATTTAGAAGATTTTTGAGGTAGAATTTTGCACATAAATTTTTTGTTTTCTTTTTAATCTTTTACTTTCTGTCATTATTCTTGTAAAAAGTTGTAATAAGTTTTTTAGCGCTTGCCTCTTTTTCAATTTTTTTTCTAAAGGCATTATATACCTTTTGGATTGTGGGTTCTGTTTCACTAAGTGCTAGTGCACTTGAGGGACCTCACAGATTTTTGTTTTCATTGATTTTATTTTTATTTGTTTTCTCAAGGTTTATTGTGCTTGAGCCCTTAGTAGTAGGTTTTATCATCTTGCTTGAGTCGGAAAATCGATCAGGTCCAAGCCCTTTAAAAGAATATTTGTTCCTATAGATTAGATCGTAGGATTAGACTTAGTCAAATTAATTGATTCTTGCCCCTTAATAGAAGTTATTTGTAGGATGGTTCTCTTACATCATTTAGATTAGTTTTGTTTCTATCTTTATTTTTTTGTGCAGATCACTTTGCATGTAGAGTGTTGGTGAAAGGTACACATCTCTTTCTTTGCATGCATCATTGATTTCACCACGCATTGGTTTTTCCAATTTTCTTCCCCGTTTTCACCCACTTAAGATCAAAAGGAATTGAAAAATTTTTTAGACTGTTTAATTGAAAAAAATTCAAAAAAAAGTGACAACATTAAAACTGGGACTACTAAAGAAAACTCGATCATAAAATAAATGTAAAGAAAAATCATCGTTGTTTTGGGGAAAGTAGCCTCCTTATTGTTTGCAGGTACTTACCTCCAGACATAGTGGGTGAGGATGCAACCATTGAGATAGAGCCCAAATCCCTAGACTTCTGCCCTATTCTCCTGTACACGTTTCTGTGGTGTATGGTTGAGATTCAAGCACTTGCCTCAGACATTAGAAAATCATTTTGGTGTGCTTATTCTCCTTTCTCCCTTTGTCCTTGATAATGAACCTGGCAGCATGGGTAGATAGTTCCATTGATTAGGGAGGAATGAGAACGTACATTGGGCGATAGTGGCGACTCACCATGTATGCTTGGTAGTACTTGTGTACTCACTAAAACTAAAATTGAATAGATAAAAGACCAAACTCTTATGATCACCAATTGTGTTCAGTTGGTGAATTGGGGATTTGTATTGTGTTTGTTTGTTAGTATAAAGATCCTTCCATGCCCATAGTGCCATTTCTTCCTTTTTCTTCTTGTGTTGACTTTCGTGTTCTCACATCATTCCTGTTGACATCCAAGATATCCTATTGTAGTATTTCTTATTCAGACTCTGCAAGCTCATTTCACACTCTAGTTCAGTTGTCTTCTATTCAGGAAGATGCACTTCTCGAATATGTCTCTTTCTCTACATCACCCATCTTCTCATCAATAAATCCATTGTTTGAGATTGACTCTAATCTCGAACTTTCATTTGAGACTCTACCATTTATGTGGACTAATCTATTACTATATACATTTTCAGAGATTAAGTTAGATCAGTTGATGCCTCCAAAGGGCAAGAGTACCATGGTTGAGCAGAGTGAGATCAACAATACAATGTTAGCTTCTATACAGGCCATTCAAGCACAATTGATTGAGCAAGCAGAAATCTAGACATGATTGAGAGATATGATCTTTGAGCTGCGGAATGAGATACAAGAGAGGAGAGAGGAGGATGAGCAAGCAAATGGAGGTGGGAATAGAGGAGGAGGAGTTCCATTGATTGATCCTGTGGCTAAGCTCACACTTAAAGATGCCTATAATCCAGGGTCAGGAGAGACGAATACATGGATTCAAATATTGGTGACTCATGGGCATTTGGAGCTAAAAATCACAATTTTACCTCTACTCCCAATATTCCACGAACACGTTAATGAAGAACCTTATCTACACATCCAACAGTTTGGCCACATATGTGGCACTATACAAGAGGTAGTGAAGATGACAGTCTTTCCATTTAGACATATGGATAAGGCATTATATTGGATAAATAACTTAGGGAAGGTTGTTACATCTTGGGAAGAATTGAGATCAAGATTTTTAAACAAGTATTATCCCATAGGACGATTGAATCTAATGTGATCTCTAATTTCCAATTTCTCCCAAATGTCCCATGAGATTATTCATGAGGCATGAGAAGATTTAAGGATTTAATGGAGAAGTTAGACCGAAGACTAGCCTTTTGCAGAATTTCTTTGGGGGTTTGAGCATTGAAAATCAAAAATTGGTAGATGTTGCTTGTGGGAGGTCTCACTTCAATAAGGACCAGGATGTTCTTTATCAAAATTTTGAGGAGATGGTGGAGATATCTTCAACTCTTTCTTTTTTATGTGCTTTTCAGAAGCATCACGTTACTTCTCCTTCAGTACCCCACAAGGTTGTCAACATGATGGCATCTTATGATGTGGATAGGTAATGAATCTTTGATTCATCACTGTAAAAGTAAAAAATAGAGCTTTTTTCCCGAGCAATTAGCTGCATATTTCCATTTATTGTGCATTTTTCTCATTCATGCATTAAGAATTAACGTTCGCATTTTAGCATTCATACTTGCATTAAATAAAAAGCCAAATTCGCTTGATTTTTCACTTGTATATTAGCCAAAATCACCTATTTGTATTTATTTTATACTAACTCCAAATCCAATAATATCAACTCTATAGTGTATATATTACTAACACTAATAAAGGAAAAATATTTAAAAAAACTAACTTGTAAAATTGACCAATAAAACCCAAATCCATGTTTAACATTAAGAGCGTTAAAATGTGAATATCTCTCTCATACAATGTCTGATTTAGGTCTACTCACTTTTAAAGTATGTACATTCAAAGACCTACAGAACAAGACCAATTGCGTAAAAAACGGAGTTTCTATGTGAAACTTGGGTTTTGGGCCCCTATTGTATATTGTACATATTGAATAGAATACCCTTTATTTTTATCTTTTTATTTTCTTAATTATTAAAAAACCAAAAAATAGATTTTGTTGTAAATATTCCCTTCATATTTTCTCTAACTTTATTTTGATTTTTATCTAATTTAAAAATGACAAAAAACCGTAAAATATAAAAATTCAGTATTTTATATCTATAAGATACCCCCGAAAATACTTTTGTACAGATGACTTCTTTTGATTTTCGATCCTTTGCGAAAGTTGTAGATCTCATAGAGAGAGCAAATTTCGTGTTGACCACTATCTGATTTGACCCTTTTTGTTATTTTTTATTTTTATTTACATTTAATTTTTGAATTTTCTAGGAGCGACATGTGGCGCTCCTTGAGCCACCACGTGTCACCCTTATTTTTATTTTTATTTATTTTTTCTTTATTTTTATTATTTTAAGTATTTACTATGATTATTCTATTTACCTTTATTTTAGTTATTTTAATTTTTTATTTTTTATCTTTCTTTATTTATTACTTCAATTAATTATTTACTTTAATTATTCACCTTAATTTATCTATATTTTCATTATTTTAATATTAATATTATTATTTAATTTTCCATGCCACATGGCCGCCCTTGCGCATGCCATGTGTTAGCCCTTGTGACCCGACCCTCTGCCTTTTGTAGCGGTGTGCGTTTACAACTACACCCCCGCCTCGCGCGACCGCTCGTGCCTTCTCTCTCTACACAACCACCAGATGCATGACCCAATTGTCATGTACCCTCTCTCCCCATCGCTCTTTCTCTCATGCTCGTCCACGATGCCATCTCCGACGCAACTACCTCCGGTCAACCCGCGACCACTCCCCTCAACCACCTCCTGCACCCCCATCTCCCCACGTCCTCTGGCCTCACATCAATGACCCTTAAAGGGGGATGCTCCTCCTCGAGAAAGATTGATCCGCCATTGAGGGAACAAATCCACCAAGCCCCAGATCTAGCCACGGTGACAACGAGAAACATGTGGCTTGTCGACGTGATCCAAGGAAGTACAATACCTTGTCACAACTCCATTGTGAGTTGCTGAAGCTCGGGCCTAGCCATGCCCTCGAGAGAAGACCAGTTGGAGCACACACTCCAACGTCCTACGCACCACTCACCTCCAGGTAGTTTCTCCCTTCTCCTTCTTTCTCCTCCTCTATCTTTCTCTGTTTGTTCTTCGTCCACTCGATATCCGTTCAACCCACGGTCATCTCCACTCGATCAATATCCTCGACTTCTAACTTCACCCCACGCCTTCACTTCATTGCCTCGATCCTCACCATGCCATTAAAGTCGTGAAGTCAGTCTGCCCTCCATCAACGCTCCTTGCACACCGTAGGAAGTCAGCTATCACCACGATGCACTCCACTGCCATCTGTATAGCTCATTCTCCTCAATGACCTCGACTCCTTCCAGGAGCTCGCGTAGCCAGCGACCAGCCGTCACCGCCCTCGTGCCTTGGTATCTCCGGGCGTGTGTTTCTTGGAGAGGATTCCTTGTGCCTGTACCTCACGCTTCCCACTCCACCTATCGTGTGTTGAGCAATCGTCAGACATGCGCCATCGACATCGGTCTTGGGCACTAGCAGCGACCTACTACCTCACTTGCAACGCCCACCCGCCAATGCCACCGTAACGCATCGTGCCTCCAAGCCCTTGCATGTTCTCGCCTCCGCCTAGTACTCAACCCCACCTCATGTGCAAGGCATGTGAGGGCTGGGTAAATTGCAGAACCCCCCTTTCGAACCAACATATCACATTAAGGTCCCCCAGCCTAAAAGCACGTGTATCGTACGTGCTCCGTGAGGGAGATTTGCATCCAGAAACCCATGCTTCTAGAATTCATTCATGTGCCTTCCTAAAACAATTGTGCGGAGGACCTCATTAGTTTGGGTAATTTCATCAGTTCATTCATCATATTAATTTTATTTTCAATTTTAATTTTATGCATTGCATTCATACCCCTGTGTTTGGACATTCATTTGAACTATCATTTCATTTATTTTTATTTTCAAAAATAGCATGTTGTAGAGAAAGTCATTCTATATCTATTGAGAATTTATTTACTTTTTGTGATCAGTAGAATATTTATTATACTTAATTTGGTGGAAACTTGCATAGTTTACCCTTTTTAGGCTCTGAAATTGATATTTGCTTATTCTCTGATCTCTATATCGTTGTTTTACATTATGCCCAAATTTCAACTCATTTGCACGCATATTGAGGTCAAAATAAATCAAATGATCATTTTAATAATTAATTTTTAATTAATTCCCCACTTAGTTTTTTTAGGAATTAATTTTTTTCGATACATGTCACATAGACCTATCTAGGATAATTAAAATTATTGAAAAATATTGATGTTTGGTATTTATTAAAAAATAGTTAACTTAAAATCATCTAGTTTGCATGTTTAATTCCTAATTAATTGATTTTGCATCCAAAAATTCTAAAAAATACAACTATCTAATTTCATCACATCTCACATTCTGACCAAGTTTGAGAATTTTTTGACACTGTTTGAATGTAATCTACATTTTAGTCCCTGAACTTAGTCAAATTGCATGTCAATCATTTACAGCATTTAAAAATAAAAAATTCCTTTTCGAAAACTTAATCTCTAAATCGACTAAAAACCAACCTAAGGAGACAGTGGCATCCCTGAGTTCGACCTTGGGCTTCCCAAGTAAAAAAATTAACCAATCGCTTTAATTGGAAAACTAATTAAATTGTGATTTTTGATTAATCCGACTTTTCCCGACTGCAACAAATGAACGTCTTTTAATCATTAATTTGATTAAATTAAAAGGGTAATTCTCATGTTAATCAGATGGTGCTTTTTCTGGCGAGGCACAGATTAGGTTAATTTTTTGAAAAATCTTGATTTTATGTTTTCCAACCCCTAGGTAGTCTGGTCCTTGGTTCTTCTTGTGCATATTTCTCTATTTATTTTCCAGCAAATTTTTACTTTATTGAGTTTTTCTATCCGACCACCATTGTATCTTTGTACGAGGGACCCGAAGCGATAGAGCAACCGCTTAGCCGAGAAACTCAGGAGCTTCGACGATCGGCATTTTCTGGGAAAACAGTTGACTATAAGAATTACATAAATTTAAGATAGAGTCGAGTCGTGAGAGCTTGTAGAGTCCTTAGGATTTTATTTTCTGCATTTTATTTTATTGTAAAATTTCCAGCAGACAACATTTGGAACCTCACGTATGTACTAAAACTTGGACATTAACTTGTGATGTGCCAGGCCTTTTTCACTCTCTAGTAAGGGTGGGCCCCGACTTGAGTGGCGAAATTAAGATAGGCACCCAGCTATTTAATTGCAATTTGTATGTGACAATCATAGTTTAGGCCAAACATCTTGGAAGAATCACATCTTCTGAGATTTTAATGATACGCACATAACAACGTGCAACTAGCCAAATCAAAATCATTTCTTCCTCGCTAATAGTATATTGCTTAGGTGTGGTTTTCTCGATCTACATGCATTTACTGTAAAATTTAAAAAAGTCAGTTTCGCGTAATGCATGGAGAGTGTTGGGAGTCAGTGTAAGTATACCTTCTTCTGAGCATGCATCATCGTTTTATGTTTGCATTCTAATTTCCAACTCCTCCCATATTTTATAACTTAGGATATAAATGGAAATTAGGACTGAACGGTAGACATGTCTATGTGTTCAGATTAAACTTCAAGTGACAAACTAATTTAAAATTAGGATTTAATTGAGCATATCAATTAAATAAAATTTGAATAAAAAGAACCTTATTTTACAGGTGCATAAAGCCCTCATTGTATGATTTACTTACAAGTGAGAAAGAGAGAGATACGACACTAGGATAGAGCCAAATCTAGGATTTTCATATAGACTACTGGTTCAAAATGATTAGTACTTTTCAGTAAGGATCTACGGATAGCTGGTAAACGGTCCAGATTTCTTTAGCAGAGTGGAGGTTTAGAGGATGCCTTATAAGGCTTTGTCCTCAAGAAAATGGTAGTTGTATTTATACGGTCCGAACTCACTCCTATACTGGTTGAAAGTGGGTTTTGTAAGAATCACGATAGTCTGTAGGGAAGTACAATCATCCAACAACTAGTTAATTTTTCAAGACTTTCATTTATCACCAACTAAAAGTGACAAGATAATTCAGCCGAACCTTTAAAACCATCACGTATTGAGTTGATGAATTTGAGGGTTTTGTATTGTGTTTGTATTGTGTGAGTTTACTTCGTATATTTGTGTGCACTGTAGAACTAGCGCCTCATTGAATAACTTGCTCTCATCGGTTCCTTTTGCCATCGAAGATGACTGGGGGGTATTTATTTGGGCTTCATGAATCTCTCATTGAACCCTTTAAGAAGTATGTCTTCAAAGGTCCAAGCGCAACTTGGTCCAACCTGGACTCATGACCCTCTTGAGTTCGGGATCTCTCACTCTTGGGATGGTCACTCTCAAACCATCCCCTTTCTCTCCACCCACCTCACCGTGGAAGACCTTCGCCTCGGTGAGAATATTTTCATTCATGAATCCTCTTCTAATTAAGACCACATTGTTGACCCAGGACCTCAAGAAGATTCAAGAAAAATGCCTCCAAAAAGGAAAGAAGAGGAAGATGAAAACCCCGAGGACCTCATGGGGATGATACTAGACATACTCGTAGCATCTGAGCAGCACCAAGCTTCTGAGCTCATCTAGGATAAAATTTGGAATATTCTGAGTATGGTCGAACCAGAAGTCGATTTTGAGTTGAAACTGAAGTTTCTGAACCCGCGGCCACACTTTGATGGGAATGCTTCTGAGGAACCCTATGCATTCTTAAGGGACTTCGAGCTCGTCTATGCTAACATTAGACATCATAATGTTATTCAGGATTATATTAGACTCACAACCCTACCATTTGCTTTGGGAGGCAAAGTTGACTATTGGGTAAAGAATTTGGGAATTATAGTCAATACATATACCCAGTTTAAGGACATGTTTCTGATGAAGTTCTACCCCCTAAGTAAGATTAACATGATGAGGACACGCATCACTAGCTTTTCCCAGCTACTCCATGAAGCCTTTTATGATGCTTGGGAGAGGTAAAGGACAACCTGCAGAAATGTCCTTGTCATGGACTAGATGACAACATCTTGGTCCAATCATTCTTCACCAGTCTCAACCTTGAGATGTAGGGTTTAATGAGCATTTCCTGTGGAGGCAGCTACACTTCACGTGGAGCGGATACCATCTAGAAGGTATTTGAGAAGATGGCGGAGACTAGCCGCTCACAGACCGTCAGTAGGGCATACAGACAGTCCCCCAGTTCACTCTCATATAGAGGGGGAAAGTCAGTTGTAGTTGATCTCTCTCAGGACATGATCCCTAGCATGGGACTCCTTGCAGACAAGCTTACTGTAGTCGAGAGGATTGATAGGAGCATTGATGAATTGGACCGGAGCATCTCTAAAATTTCTAAATAGAGGGAGGAGTTGACTGAGAAGGTATCTAAGATAAAGATGCATGCCGTGACTGTAACCTATGGTCCTATATGCTGAGTTCATCATGTTCATGAGTAGCCGGTGTAAGGGAAACCCCAGTCGTGGGAGCAGGACCACACCTACTCATCCCAGTAGCGGCCCCCATCCATAGAGACAGTTCAAGAGGAACCTCCACCAGTTTAGGAGGTAAATGGAGTATGGTATACTCTGGACCCTATCAGGTAAGGAAGTACATGGGACCGGCAGACTTACCAACGTCCCCCGACCTTTCACAACACGACATTCACCTCAGCACCCCCTCCTTCACAAAGAGCCCTAGATTTCAGCCACCTCAGCAGCAGAGGCAACAATACCAGCAATACAGCCAATAAGGCTAGTACCATGTGGGCCAACAGGTCCTGCAGTCCTAGCAGATGAACCAGTAGCAAGAGAGGCAGTATCCCGGCCAACAGGGTCAGTCATCCTATTCTTCTCAGCCTTTCCCACTTCCTTCTTTGTTTGGTCCCACGGGCTGACAATTTCAACAGAAACTCGACACTCTTCTTTCCTATCATAATGAAATTCATGATTTATGGGTGGATGTCAACCACATGTCTTGATGGAGAGATGAGCAATATGCACCTTCTACCTCGATCCCAGCCCAAGATCGTGCTAACCCTAATAGCTTGAATCATTCTAATTCTTAGCAACATCTTGGTCAGGTATACTCTTTAGCATCTCTTAGATCTGAACATGATATTCTTTCATGTGACGAGGCTAATCATATGTCACTTAGGAGTGGAAGGACCGTGACCGTACCTGACCGGATGAGGTACATGAGGAAGGGCCTCTCTGGAACTTTGTCTGAGGAGTCTTCAGAAGACGAGGAGGAGAGGCAACACATTCAGAGGCCCCATCAGCAACATCTGAGGATCCTTTCTCACGGAGCTGAGAAGAGGAGAGAACTAATGTTGCATCAGCAACATAGAGATATCTCCGATGCTATGGAGGCCCTTGCACCTCCAGTTGTGGCATATACCATTGTAGCTTCTTTTCCACAACATTTAGTAGATAGCTTTAATTTCAATCCCATGTTGCATCAAAAAGATTCTTGTATGAAGAATTTTGTTTCAGTTAATTCCAAGAACGAACTTTCATTATCCAATTCAGATTCTTCATCTTCAATTTCCCTTCCTTCCATCCTTTTCCCCCATGCTCTTATGGGAGGAAAGCGCAACAGAAAGATTTAGAAGGATGACCCTGATATGGCACTGTTTTGTGAAGAGAATATCATAGTTAAAGTTCCATTTGATGAGTATGTAGCTAACCCTCCTGCATTTCAAAAATACCTTAAGGTGAGATGCACACCTACTAGGGTTAGCAGGAAGAAACCGAATCAATATGTGAAGAAAAATGTCTTTTCAATTGTCATAACTTATTATCTCAAGAGTCAACAATTACCAAGGATGAAAAGAGATATGGGTGCTCACTATGTGGAGAGTCGTATCGAAGACATTTCGTTTGCAAGCACTCTCTTAGATAGTGGTTTTTTAATTAACTTATTTCCCTTAACACTATATCAAAAATTGGAGTTAGGACCACTTTACAAATCTAGATCTCTACTCCAATTTGCAGATCGCTCAATGAAAATACTTAAGTGTGAAGTGAATAATGTCGTTATCTCGATTGAGGGGGAGGACTATAATGTTGACTTCATAGTCTTAGACATGGAGACCCTCAATCATTGGAGAGAATCTCATATCATTCTCAGGCAGCCCTTCCTTAGGACCGCAGGCGCAGCTTTCGACTATGGTACGGGAATGATGATGTTATGTTCTATGAATTGAGAGGTAAACCTTGAGATGAATCATACGAAATGGCAGCAACCCGATTCAAAGAGTATTACATAGTACTCATCTTCAGAGGAAGATTGCAGAATGATCAACATCGTTGGGATTTGGAAACAGGTTCCTTCAGGACAGAGCAAGACCCTTTCATCTGGAAAGGACAAGGTGCAAGATGCAGTTTGCCAGGTGTCATTTGATCTTTGAGAGATGCGTCCACCTATTCCCATGATGACATAGAGATCCATCAGGATCTGTCTGTTCCATCTCCCTCGGAACAATCATGGGACGTAGATGATGAGTCGGATGTGGCTTTACCCAAATTACCCTATCTCTTTGGCGATCCGACTCATGATACTTCTGAATTGGTGGCGAGTACTATGCAGCTTAACCCACCTCCATACAACACACAGCCTGGTTCAGACTCAGTTCAACACGATATGCTTGATGATACCACACTACCAGAACTGAAGTCCCTTCCTCCGACACTGAAGTATGCCTTTCTTGAGGGACCCAAAGAGAGATATTCTGTTATCCTTAGTTCAGACTTGACTTTAGAACATGAGTTTAGGTTGTTAGAAGTTTTAATGAGGAACCGCACAACAATAGGTTGGACCATGTCGAATCTCGTGGGGATCAACCCCGCTCTTTTCTCGCACCATATTTTTACTGAGGATAATGTGAGACCTTCCCATGAATTATAGAGGAGACTTAACCCCGATCTACATGAAGTAGTGAAGAATGAGATAGAAAAATGGTGCAAGACAGGGTTTATATACCCTATTTATGACTCCAAGTGGGTGGCTCCGCTTCATGTTGTCTTTATGAAGTCAAGGATCCAAATGGTCACCAACGAGGAGGGGGTAGAGATCACGACACAAGCACCACATCGTGGCACATCTGTGTCGGCTCCAGGCGCCTGAATGCCACGACCAAGAAAGACCACTTTCTCTTGCCATTCATCGATCAGATATTGGAGAGACTCGTAGGGAAAGCGTTCTTCTATTTTCTTGACGGGGACTCATGCTATAACCATGTAGCCATAGCCCCTGAGGATCAGGAAAAAACCACATTCACATGTCCATTTGGCACTTATGCATTCAGGTGCATGCCATTCGAGCTTTGCAATGCCCCAGGCACTTTCCAGCGGTACATGATCGTTGTATTTGCCAATATGGTGGGAGATTTCCTGTAAGTATTCATGGATAACTTCTCGATTCATGGTGATTCCTTTGACAAATTTTTAGCGCACTGGACCGAGTCCTCAAGCAGTGTAGGGAAGTGAATGTGGTACTCTCCTAGGAAAATAGTTACTTTATGGTGATGGAGGGTATTGTGTTGGGGCATGTTATCTCCAAAAGGGGAATGGAGGTTGACCATGTCAAGGTGGAGGTGATCAAGAAACTCGATCCATTAGCAACGTAAAGTTAGTGCAGTCATTCCTAGGGATTGTTGGATTTTATAAGAGATTTATTCAGGATTTCTTAAAGATTGCCTGCCCATTTACTGAGCTCTTAGGAAAATACACAGAGTTCGTTGTAGATTACAAGTGTCGGGAGGCCTTTGAGCTCTTAAAGATGAAGATTTGTGCCTCACCTTTCATACAAGCTCCTGACTGGTCACTTCCCTTTGAGATCATGACTGACGCTTCAGATTTCGCTATAGGAGTTGTATTAGGACAATGGCGAGACGGGATCCTATTTGCGATCCACTACATGAGCAAAGTATTATACCCTACGTAGAAGAATTATACTGTGACTGAAAAGTAAATGCCTGTTGTAGTATAAGCCCTTGAGAAGTTCAGGTCACATGTTTTTGGCTCTAAGGTGACAAATCTACACTGATCACACATCTATTCGATAGTTAATGGAAAACAAGGACGTGAAGGTGTGTCTTCTTAGGTGGATTTTTCTCCTCCAGGAGTTTGATTTGGAGAAAGATAAACCTGGAGTGAAGAATGTTGTGGATGATCATCTTTCTTGGATTCAACTTAAGGATTCTATTGATTTTGAGAACATTAGAGAGACCTTCCAGACGAGTCAATTTGTGTTATTGACTCACTCCCGTGGTATGCCAACATGGTGAACTTTGTTGTCTCCAAGCAAGTTCCCCAAGGTTGGAGTAGGAGCAGCATTGACCGACTGAAGTCTTATTCGAGGAGATACCACTGGGACGATCCCCTCCTTTTCTTTGAACAAGCGGATTGTATTTGGAGAAGGTTTATTCCTAAGGAGGAATAGTAGAGTGTCCTCACGTATTGTCAATCTCTTGAGGCCGGAGGACACCATTCAGGAAAGAGAACCGCTCACAAGGTACGTCAATGTGGATTATATCGGCAACCCAATTCAGAGATGGTATTAATTTTGCTCGGTTGTGCACGATTTGTTAGAGGATGGGAGGGACTGTCACGAGAGATGATATGCCCATGCAGTCCTTGATCATTTGTGATGTATTTAATGCATGGGGCATAGATTTTATGGGTCCCTTTCCCAATAGCCAAGGACACGAGTACATCTTGTTGGTGGTTGACTATCTATCTAGGTGGGTAGAGGCTATCCCAACCAGAACTGCAGATAGCAAGACTGTCTGTAAGTTTGTGAAAGATCATATTATTGCGAGGTTTGGGGTGCCAAAAGTTTTGATATCAGATGGGGACAGCCACTTCGTCAATCGAGATGTAATATCTTTAGCTAAGGACTATGGGTTTGAGTACAGAGTCACTAGTCCTTACCACCCATAGACTAATTGCATGGCAGAGGTTTCAAATAGAGAGGTGGAGAGTATTTTGCAGATGTTCGTCCATCTCAATAGGAAGAGCTGGTCCCAGCTCTTGAACCAAGTTCTTTAGGCCTATAAGACAGCCTACAATACACCATGGGGAACTTCACCATTCAGAATGATCTATGGCAAGCCATGCCATTTGTCCGCAGAGATGATTCACAAATCCGAATGGGCAATTAAGAACATTAACTGGAGTTGTCACCTAGGGAAGTTTTGTCGAGCTTGAACTTGAATGAGCTTGTGGAAGTCTAAAACAGGGCATATGACAACAGTTTGATTTATAAGGATAAAGTAAAGAGATGGCATGATAAGCACATTAGGTGCAAAGACTTTGTCCTTGGGCAAAAGGTATGGTTGTTTAATGCCATGTTAAAGATGTTCCATGGAAAGCTCAAATCTAAGTGGACAGGTCCCTTTATTGTAAAGAAAGTGCACGAAAAGCATTTTGTAGATTCCGAGCAGTTAGTCCAAGTTGAGGTCATCAACTTCGTGCAGAGTGAGCACAAAGTAGATACATCAGACTACTCTCCAAGAAGATGCATCATCAAGATTCAATCCCTCATGTACATTCTCCAGATCTCATCGGTTCTCACACTCACTCCTGTCCTAGACTTAGGCTGACCAGAGCATAAGTATAGGGGGAGATCGATGCCCACCTTGTTTATATACTCATCCATTTCCCCTCTAAACCTTTCCCTCCCCGTTTTTGATCTTCTTCCCAACTTAGATTGTCAGAGCTTAACTATAGGGGGCGGTTCGAATTCTATACGTTTTGTTATTTTAGCTCTCATATGCTTAGCATGCGTTATGTCTTCTTCCTTGCTTCGCGTGCTCTTAGGACATTGCACCTGCTAAGTATAGGGGGCATGTATATATAAATATATACTTCACCCATAGCTCGTACTTTCACGTATTATATATATATATATATATTATGCAATAATTACAGATGGGTAAAAATTGAAAAAAAAAACTTTTTTTGTAAAATTCATTTATAGTATGTCTATTGTACAATCTGTATAATACTTGTGTAAAATAGGAGTTATACCAAAAATGGAAAAAATAGTAAAGGTTTCTTATTTACTCTTGCATATCATCCTTTCATTTCAAAATAAAAAAAAGAAAAAAATATGTATTGTGCTTCATTCATCTATATAATTTGCCATCTGCATCTCATATGCATATCTAGCATATGCAAAGTGAAAAGTTAGAGGGTTCTGAACCTAGTTATGAATAGATGTCGAGGATAAATTTTCTTTGACCTTAATCTACCTAATTTTAGAGGAACCTTATAGGAATTGGAGTTAAGATTTTTCAGATTGAGTGACTTAATTCTTTGAGTTTAGAAGTCTATGTTCACATGTCATCTTGATTGGTCTAAGTAGAATACGTTGTACACATGCATTATTCTCTTAGACAGTGACCTATCTTGGACAAGCACCATGTACATAGCTTTTCATTGATGAGGTGGTAAGGAGGTAGAATCCTTTGACTTGGAGTAGCACACGGGTGGAAACATCCATCCTCCTCTAGGGAGGGTAGTGCATCTCAACCTAGTCTAATGGCGTCAACGTCTAACGACGGGATGTTGTGGGTTGCAATAATGCTTCAAAAGAGGGATAGTCTACTGGTTCAAGAAGAAAAACTCTTGATTTACATGTTGCACCTTGTATATAGTTCAAAAAAAAGAAGAAGAAGAAAAGAAAAAAAAAAGAGAACTCCAAAAAAATGGACAGGCCTGATTGAAAATAAAATGCATGTCGGAGTGTAAATTTGCAAGACATGCTTCAAAGTCTCATACCGAGAAATCTTGCAGATGGAGACTTGGCTACACTGGTCAAGCTCCATAGATATGTGACTACACTAGTCACATCCCGTTCTCTTCTCAACCCCCTCTTCTTGAGCTGGTTGCACTTGAACTTAGAAGGGAATACCCCGTTCCTCGAGGAAAGAGTTGCTAGATAGAGGAATTAGAGTTACCTTGTTATAGGAGGTTGCTTCTTTGCCATTTCTGATGTGGAGAGTTATATTTCAATTACATAGTACAAGTAAGATTCATAGTCATTAAAATTTTTGTATGAGGATCTGTTCTGACCTAACTGTTGAGGAGAATTGAATAAGAGACTTGTGGAACTTAAAGGTTGTTAGGTCTTAAATTCAATTCTCAATAAGGTTCTGCCACACTATTAATCCAAAGATCGAGTCAAGCTCCATTTTCACCATTTCTTCATGACCTTGGTATGGAACCCAAAATCATTTCACTTTTGCATTCTATTTTAGTTGCTCAGGGACGAGCAAGGTTTAAGTATAGGAGGTTGATGAATCTGTGATTCATCACTCTAAAAGTTGAAAATAGAGCTTTGTTCCTGAGCAATTAGCTGCATATTTCTATTTATTGTGCATTTTTCTCATTCATGCATTTAGAATTAATGTTCGTATTTTAGCATTCATATTTACATTAAATAAGAAGCCAAATATTCACATATATATTAGCCAAAATCACCTATTTGTATCTATTTTATACTAACTCCGAATCTATAAAATCAACTCTATAGTGTATACATTACAAACACTAATAAAGTGAAAATATCAAAAAAATACTAACTTGTAAAATTGACCAATAAAACCCAAATCCAATTGAGATTAAGAGCTTTAAAATGTGAATATCTCTCTCATACATTGTCTGATTTAGGACTACTCACTTTTAAAGTATATTACATTCAAAGACCTTCAAAACAAGACCAATTTCATAAAAATCGGAGTTCGTATGTGAAACTTGGGCTTCGGGCCCCTATTCTATATTGTACTATTGACCAGAATACCCTTTATTTTTATCTTTTATTTTCTTAATTATAAAAACCCAAAAAAAATTAGATTAAGTTGTAAATATTCCCTTCAAATTTTCTCTAACTTTATTTTGATTTTTCTCTAATTTAAAAATAATAAAAAATCGGTAAAAGAAAAAATTCAGTATTTTATATCCTTAAGATACCCCAAAAATAATTTTTGTATAGATGACTTTTTTTATTTTTGATCCTTTACAAAAGTTGTAGATCTCATCGAGAGGAGTCACTCTCATGTTGACCACTGTTTAATTTGACCCTTTTTGTTATTTCTTTTTCATTTTTATTTACATTTAATTTTTGAATTTTCTGGGAGGGAAACATGATCGTTCCTGGAGTCGCCACGTGTCACCCTTATTTTTATTCTTATTTATTTTTTTATTTATTTTTATTATTTTAATTATTTACTACAATTATTTTATTTACCTTCATTTTAATTATTTTTATTTGTAATCTTTCTTTATTTATTACTTTAATTAATTACTTACTTTAATTATTTACCTTAATTTATCTTTATTTTAATTTATTATTATTATTATTATTATTTATTTTTCCCTACCATGTGGTCGCTCCTGCGTGCACCACGTGGCATCCCCCACTCCTTCACCTTTCACCCGCGTGCATGATCCGACCCTCCGCCTTTTGCAACGGTATGTAGTTGCAACCGCACCGCCGCCTCGCGCAGCAACTCGCACCTCTCTCCGCACAACCGCCAGCTGCGGGACCCAATCGTCCTGCGCCCTCTCTCCACATCGCTCTTTCTCTCCCGCTCGTCTACGATGCCATCACCAGCGCAACTGCCTCCGGTTAACCCGCAACCACTCCCCTCAACCACCTCTCGCACCCTCATCTCCCCACGTCCTCTGACCTTGCATCAACGACCCTTAGAAGCGGTGCTCCTCCTCGAGAAAGATTGATCCTCCATTGAGGAATAAGTCCACAGAGGCCCCGATCTTGCAACGGTTACAACGAGAGCAAGAGACATTGAGCAACAACGTGTGGCTTGCCGGTGTGATCCAAGGGAGTACAATCCCTTGTCGCAGCTCCATTGTGAGTTGCTGAAGCTCGGGCCCAGTCGTTCCCTCGAGCGAAGACCAGTTGGAGCACACACTCCAACATCCCAGACACCACTCACCTCCAGGTAGTTTCTCCCTTCTCCTTCTTTCTCCTCCTCTGCATTTCTCTGTTTGTTCTTCGTCCACTCGAATTCCGTTCAAACCACAATCATCTTCACTCGATCAATCTCCCTGACTTCCATCTCTGCCCCACGCATTCACTTCATTGCTCGATCTCCACCACGCTACCACGGTCGCGAAGTTAGTCTGCCCTCCATCGACTCTCCTTATGCCACAGAAGGAAGTCGGCTATCGCCGCAACGCACTCTACCGCTATCTGTAGAGCTCATTTTCTTCAACAACCTTGACTCCAAGAGCTTGCGCAGCCAATGACCAGTCGTCACTGCCCTCGTGCCTCGACATCTCCGGGCGTGTGTCTCCTAGAGAGTCATCCTCACGCCTGTAACCCGTTCTTCCCACTCCACCGATCATGTATCGACCGATCGTCAAACACGTGCCATCGACATCGACCGCGATCACCAGCAGCGGCCTATTGCTCCACCTGCGACGTCGCATGCCAATGCAATCGTAAAGCACGACACCTCCAAGCCCTTGCTCATTCACGCCTTCGCCTGGTACTAAACCCCACCTCACATGCAAGGCACGTGAGGGCTGGGTCAATTGCAGAAACCCCCTACCGAACCAACATATCACATGAAGGTCCCCTCAGCCTGAAAGCACATGTATCGCACATGTTCCATGAGGGAGATTTGCATCTAGAACCCCCATGCTTCTGGAATTCACGCACGTGTCCTCCTAGAACAATTGCACGGAGGACCTGGTTAGTTGGGTAATTGCATCATTCATTTTGCATATTAATTTTATTTTCAGTTTTAATTTGGTGCATTGCATTCATACCCCTGTGTTTGGACATTCATTTGAACTATCATTTCACTTCATTTTTATTTTCAAAAATAGCATGTTGTAGTGCAACTCATTCTCTATCTATTGAGAGATTATTTAAATTTTTTGATTAACGGATTATTTATTATACATAATTTGGTGGGAACTTGCATAGTTTACCCATTTTACGCTCTGAAACTGATATTTAATTATTCTCTGAACTAAAAATGCCCCAAAAAATCATATTATATATATTTTAGGTTGTTTTACATTATCCCCAAATTTCAACTCATTTGCACGTATATCGAGGTCATAACAAATGAAATAGTGAGTTTAATAATTTTTTTAATTAATTCCTCACTTAGTTTGTTTAGAAATTAAAAATTGTTCTGGATACCTCTCACATAGACCTATCTAGGATAATTAAAATTCTTGAAAATATCGATGTTTGATATTTATTAAAAATTAATTAATTCAAAATCACTTATTTTGCATGTTTAATTCATAATTAATTAATTTTGCATCCAAAAATTCTAAAAAATTATAGTAGTATAATTTCATCACATTTCACATTCTGATCAAGTTTGATAATTTTTTGACACCATTTAAATGTAATCTACATTTGAGTCTCTAAACTTAGTCAAAATTGCATGTTAATCATTTACTGCATGTAAAAATTAAAAAATATTTTTTTCGAAAACCTAATCCCTAAATAGACTAAAAACGAACCTAAGGTGACAGTGGCCTCCCTGAGTTCGACCTTGGGCTTGCCCTAGTAAAAAAAATTGACCGCTTGCTTTAATTGGAAAACTCATTAAATTGCAGTTTCTAATTAATTTGACTTTGTCCGATTGTAATGAATGAACTGCTTTTAATCGTTAATTTGAGTAAATTAAAAGGGTAATTCTTGGGTTTTACGATAGGGTGGACAATGCAGATTTGACCATTATAGGAAATCACATATCCAAAGTGGATATAAAAGAAACATGATCCAAAGAGCTTGAAAAGTTACATGTGATCGAGCAGAGGACAAAGAACATGGATAAGCTAGATGACATTACAAAGAATCTAGAGCTTCTAGTCAGTACTATTAGAGCATGTAAGAGTGTGAGTGCAGCAACCGATATTTCTAGGCATGAGCAGACTTCTTCCAATTTGCCCGAAACTCGGAGGCCCGCTCTCTGATCTCATTTTCCGCTGATAAGCCCAGTAAGGTAAGCCCGAAGCTGAGTACAGCAGAGTACCGGAGCACCTTCCATTATTCAGCACATTGACTATGTGTAGATCCCGAAACAGGTGTCGTAGCAGTCACCTTCATCATGCATTGTACCATACCATGTGGAGCCTCCTTACATTTCTGAGCAGCAATCTCCACCTCCACTTCTCATTCAGGAGGTGAATAACATTTGGTTCGACTGAGAACGCAGTCAGCCATGTCCATAAGGACAAGGTCAGTTAGGTTCACAACTGAATCTAACGCCCATCCACCATTTTCAGGGAGGGAGACCACAACTCCAACACCATCAGCTATATCCTCATTATACATATCCATCAAACTTCTGGAATTGGAGACATGGACAACAATATATGCAGCCTGCATATTTTCACCAGCTCTATTATCAGCAACAGTCTGCATAGTTTTCGCATCCTCCTCCTCCTTACTATCAGTCATAGTATTCTGGATACCATCAGCCTCTACACAGCCAGTCTCAGCAATAGCCCGTAGTTAAGCAACCAGAGGCACCTTCGGTGAATCCAATACTAGAACAGCTTACACTCATGATGAAGAATATGAATAATCTGACTTAAAGGGTTGATGACCAAACCACCACCAAGATATTGATTCCAGCCCAGGTCGAAGCCAATCCCAATAAGTTCAGATGCAAGGAGCAGGTAGCCTATGATCCATCCACACCCGAGACAGATCTGGCCTTTGATTTTACATGTTTATCTACCATAATTCATCTCAGTAGTAGTAGGAGATTATAGTCGCTTGCACATTAGTTGGAATTGGGAGATCGAGCCCCTGAGAGAGCTACACCAACTTCATCATCTTCTTCACTAGTTGAGCAGCAATCTAGTGTTATAGATCCAGAGCATGGAGGATCACCTGCACCACCTTCACCATCATCACCGTCATTATTTAGAGAAGGTCAAAAAGAGAATAAAGAACGATGTATAACTAAGTCAGTCATGAAGGAGAACACACCCGTCGTGGAGTCTTCTTCTACACCAGCAGAGCAAGCAGCCCATCTTTTTTTTTCCTTTTGTTTCATCTACTCATATATTGGATAACATTGTACAGACTGATTCTGGTTATCCATATGTAAATGATGACTCTGATTTGACTAAGAGAAATGAGCAGTTCGATGTTTCTAATTCTGTTTCATTTCCTTCGCTTTGAATAAAAATCGAGAAATTCAAAAAATAAAAACAACATTATCTGATCCTAGAGTAGTAGAGATACTTCGGAACATCTTTTTAGAGATGACACTTCTTAAGGCTATGGAGTACATGCCTGCAGTCAAAAAGCAAATGAAAGAAGCATCTACTCAAAAGCGTCAACCAAGGTAGAGTCGAAAGAAAATAGAAAAGCATATATTAACCATGACCATAGTTCATGCCATCAGCAACCTCCCACCCAAAAAGAAAGATAAGGGATCACCTCACATCCATTGCCAGATTTTTGATCAAGACTTCGATCGTACTCTTCTCGATAGTGGATCCTCCATTAATCTCATGCCATCCTCGCTACTCACTGAGTTTAGGTTGGAGCCTCCTAGATCCACCAGGATGATCCTTCATTTTGATGATAGATCGATCAAGAATCTGAGGGGTATTCTTGAGGATGTTATTATAACAGTACAAGGAATGACATTCCCGGTTGATTTTGTTGTTATGGATATCGATACCTCTGCACCGTTACTCCATACCCGATCATACTTGGTCAGTTGTTCCTTCGAACGACCAAAGCGATAGCTAATTATGGTAATGGAGAGATAACCTTTCACTCCCTCAATGACACAGTTAAAATAGAGATGATCTCAGATCCGAAGCACTCACCGCCACTAGCAGCATCATATGAGAGAGAGGCAGTTACAACAGATTCTAAGGAATGTGATCTTAGAGAGATAGATCTTTTCATAAGTTTCATGGAAATCCAGGAGTTCCTTTCCCAAATGGAACCTCTAGAAATCACAGTCGACATTATATCCCCTATTGATTATTCTGAGTTGTCAGCCGATGGATTGTATAAGTTGTTTTTTGAGGATCATTCTGATTTTTTAGAGGTACATTCAGAGATTCCTGAGACACATTCTTTTTCTGAGATTACTGATGAGATACCTCCTACTGAGATTTCTGAGATACTTGTTGAGAATTCTGAACATCCTGATGAACCATTATTTTTTGAGCAGAGATCATTCATGGCAGACCTTTTTGAGATTTTACATGATGAGCCTACGGTAGCCACAGTGGATAGTTTACATATTGTTGATCATTTACCTTCTACTAGTGCAGTTGTAGAGGTCGTCACCAAACCGATTCATACCGCACACGAGCTTAAGGGTTTACCCTCAACGCTGAAGTATGCCTTCCTTGCGGGTGCCCCACAAATGTTTCTTATCGTCATCAGTTTGTAATTGACTAATGATCAGGAATCTTGCTTGCTAGAGGTTCTCGAGAGAAACTGAGAGGCCATAGGCTGGAATATTTCGGATCTCTGTGGGATTAGTCCAGCTTTGTTCTCGCATCGTATCTACTTAGAGGATGACAGGAATCCCTCATGTGAGTGCCAGCGCTATCTAAATTCAAATCTCTAGGATGTTGTCATGAAAGAGATCAGGAAATGGTGTAATGTTGGTTTTATTTATCCAATTTCAGATCCCAAGTGGGTCAGCCTATTGCATGTGGTCTCAAAGAAATCCAGAATTGCTATAGTGATGAATGACCGTGGTGAGGAGATTCTAACCCATGTACCCACTTCATGGTGTGTCTGCATAGATTACCAAGGGCTGAATTCAGCTACTAAGAAAGATCACTTTCCACTACCCTTTATTGATTAAATTATTGATAGGTTGGTAGAGAAGGAGTTCTTTTTTTCTTGGATGGGTATTCGGGATGTAACCAGGTTGCAATCGCTCCTTAAGATCAGGAGAAAACTACTTTTACTTGTTTGTTTGGCACTTACGCCTTTAGATAGATGCTCTTCGAATTGTGTAACGCCCCCCCCCCCCCCCCATTCCAAAGATGTATGTGGTCATTTTTGCCAACATTGTAGACAGTTTCCTTGAGATCTTCATGGATGATTTCTTGGTCTACGGGGATAGTTTCGACTTATGTCTTAATCATTTAGACCAAGTACTTCAGTGTTTCTACGAGGTAAACTTAGTGCTTTCGTGGGAGAATAGTCACTTTATAGTGACTAATGGAATTGTATTAGGCCACGTCATCTCCAAACATGGTATGAGGTTGACCTAGATAAGATTGATGTGATCTCCAAAAGCTTGAACCGCTACAGAATTTTAAGCATTTAAGTTCATTCCTTGGTCTGTTGGATTTTATAGGCAATTCATTAAGGACTTCAGCAAGATTGCCAAGCTTTTGATTGGGCTTTTTTGTAAGAATAGTGAGTTTATAGTTGATGAGAAAGTCCTCCTTGCATTTCACGAGAAGAAATACATGGTTACTAGAGCTTTTATCCATCATCCACCTGACTGGTCTTTCCTATTTGAGATCATGACAGATGCATCAAACTATGCAATTGGAGTTGTTTTATGGCAAAGAAGGGGTGTGATATCATTTGCCATACACTATGCTAGGAAGACTCTATATGAAGCATAACAAAATTATGCAGTTACAGAGAAGGAGATGTTAGCAGTGGTGTTTACATTAGAGAAATTCATTTCTTACTTACTTAGTTCACATGTCATTGTATACACAGATCATAGTGCCATACGGTATCTACATGTAAAGAAGGATGCCAAACCACGCCTTATCAGATAGATTTTTCTTCTTCAGAAGTTTGATTTGGAGATTTGAGACAATCCTGGAGTAAAGAATATTGTGTCAGATCACCTTTCTCGGATCACAGATGGAGATCCTCTGAACAGTCAATACTTCCTATTTCAGAGACCTTTCTAGATGACACCATTTTGTTTGTGGCCTCACTCCCATGGTATGCTGATGTTGTCAACTATCTTGTCCCCAAGAAAGTTCCATAAGATTGGTCAAAGCACAAGGTAAATAAATTCCTGTTAGAGATACATTTTTACCCGTAGGAGGATCTATATATATTTCGTGAGGGTGCAGATTGTATCTGGAGGAGGTGATATTCAAGAGGAATACACCAGTGTGCTCGAACATTATTACAAATTAGAGTCCAGTTGATATCATTTAGGAAAGCGCACAGTAGCAAAAGTTCTATAATGTGGCCTATGGTGTCTAACTTTGTTTAAGGATGCTACATATTATGTTCAAAGTTATATGGATTTACAGAAAATGGGAGGAACCATTTTTTCCAAAGATACCATGCCCCTGAGGTATATTCAGATTTCATATGTTCTTAATTCTTGGAGCATAGACTTCACGGGCCAATTTCCTGTCAGTCAACGATTTAGTACATCATGCTTCCTGTAGATAATGTTGGTCGTTGGGTGGAGGTTATCCCCACCCTAGCCGCCGATAATCGTAAATTTTGTTCCTTTCTCAAGGACTACATTATTGTGCAGTTTGGGATTTCCAAAATATTTATTTCAGACGAGCAAGGCATTTCATTGATAGAGAGGTCGAGAAGCTTGTAAAGGAGTACACCATTGAGCATAGAGTTGCATCTCCTTACCACCCACAGACTAACGGCTTGACTGAGATTTCAAATATAGAGATAAAGACTATACTGCAGAAACTTGTACGTCCAGATATAAATAACCGGTCCCAGATGCTTGACTCAGCTCTATGGGCCTATCGAATGGCGTACAAGTCTCCATTGGATATGTCTCCCTATAGATCGGTTTATGAAAAGCCTTGCCACTTGCCAGTTGAGCTGATACACAAATCTTTATGGGCACTTCGTGTATGCAATATGCACTATGAGAAAGCAGGTAAGAGTAGGAAATTAGATCTAAACAGATTCCTAGAATTCTGAGATTTCGCTTATGAAAACTCACTCATGTATAAGGAGAAAGTCAAGCGTTGGCATGATAGACACATTAGAAGGAAGGCTTTCTCCCCTGATCAGAAAGTTTGGTTGTTTGATGCCAAATTGAAGTTGTTTCCTGGCAAACTTAAAAGCAAATAATCATGACCGTTCATTATTAGAGTTGTGCATGATAATGGTAGCATTTTCATATTTGGGTTGACATCTGACGCACAACCATTTGTTGTGAACGGATAGTTGTTGAAGCCATATCTAGAACATGATACATTCATGTCAGTGGTTGATTCCATCTATGTGGTATTAGATGATGATTCTTTGACATCTTCTATGTCTGATACATGAGCCAATATTCTCTTGTATATATTCCTTTCGTTTCATTCTTTCTTCTTCCATTGTTATTATCACATTTTTCTATATGTGTGCTATACTTAGTATGTACTTTATCCTAAGTATAGGAGAGGTGAATGACTTGAGTTTTTCCATTTTTAACTATTTCATCACTCATGTTGTTGCTTATATTAGGGATCCTTTACCCTAAGTATAGGGAGAGTGATGTCGTTCATTTTGTTCTCTTTCATGTTTTCATTTCTTTTTATTCCATCTGTTTCCTCGCTTGTCCTTCATCTTTTTAATAATTTTTTTATACTTAAATATCTTTTACCCTAAGTATAGGGGATAAGTCAAGTCGTTGAGTTTGTACATTCTCTTCCTCGGTTTTCCCCGATTGTACATTCTTCTATAGTTAGGATTATTTGATCCTAAGTATAGGAGGGATCACTGACTTCTCTTCTTTTAATTCTTTGAGTCGTTGTTGTATAGATTCTTTTTATTTTTCCTATAATTAGCATGAGTTATGTCTTCCTTTGTAGCTCTTGGGTCACTATGAGGGCATAGTTCGAGCTAAGTATAGGGGGTGTTGTATATATTGTATATATGCTTTAGCCATAACTTGTACTTTTATTTTAATAATGTGGATACTACTTAAAAAGTGTTTTAAAAATAATTTGCAAAAATCTTTTATAAAATTACTTGCAAAAAATGCTTTGTATAATATTTTGTAAAACTATTTGTAAAAATGTTGGTAAAAATTTTGTTCAATTATTTTTTTATACAAATCTTTGTAAATTATTTGTAAAAATATTTTGTTCGTAAACTAATTTTTAAATTATTTTTGTATCAAAATTATGTATATTGTACAAAATGTTTGTAAAATTTTTGAAAACAAAATGTTTGCAAAAACTTGTTTGTAAAATGATTTATGAAATGTTTGTAAAATAGACAGCAAATATATTTGTAAAACTTTTGTAAAATCTTTTTAAAATATTTTAGTTGTAAAATCCATGTGTATAAAAACCTTAATCAACTCTCTTCATGTAAATAAAATTATTTTTTGTATATAAAACCTTTTGTAAAACTTGTATTTAAAACATGTAAATAAAATCCTTCTGTAAAATGAAATCTTGTATACAATTTGTATAATCCTTATATTTGTACTTCTATAAAACCCTTATAAATACATTCAATCTACTCCTTCTTTTCTTTACTATAAAAATGTTTAAAACCCATAAAAATTTGCAAATTTCTTTGAAAAACCTTTTAAAAAGGTTTGTTCTTTTATTTCCTTTTAAAAAAAATTGTATATATTTCTTGCATTTGAATGTGCATTTTTTAGAATGATATTGATATTTAAACTAGTCTAAAATAAAACCGAAGAATGGAGCTTGGTTAAGACCTTAATCAACTTAATTTCAGAGGAACCTTATAGGAACCGGAGTTAGGACTCTTCAGGTCTAGTGACTTAGTTCTTTGAATTCATAAGGCTATGTTCACATGTCATCTTGATTGGTCTAAGTAAAATATTTAACAACACGCATAACCCTTTTAGACAGTGATTTAACTTGTACAAGAACTCTACATGTAGCTCAATACAGATGAGGTGCTGAGGGGGAAGAATCCTTTAGCTTGAGGAAATGCACGAGTGGAAATAATCGCAGATACATTTAGTGGCAAGTGTGCCTCAACCCAGTCTAGTGGAGCCGACATCTAAAGACAGGATGTTGTAGGTTGCAATAATGCTTCAAAAGAGGGATAGTCTACTGTCTCAAGAGAAAAAACTCCTTATGTACATGCTATACCTTTGTATATATTAAAAAAAGACATAAAAAATATCTCTCTCATCATAAGCAAGGCATATGCCTCAAAGTCTCATATCAAGGAGGCTTGCAGCGGGAGACTTGGCTATACCAGTTAAGCTCCAAGGATATCTGGCTACACTAGTCACAATCCATTCTCTTCTCTACCCTCTCTTCTTGAGCAGGTTATACTTGAACTTGGAAGGGAATACGCCACTCCTCAAGAAAAGAGTATCTAGACCGGGGGAATTAGAGTTACCTTATTAGAGGAGGTTGTTGCTTTGTCATTTCTGAAGTGGAGAGCTATATTTCACTTACACTGTACAAGTAAAGATTCATAGTCACAAGAGTTTGCGTACGTAGACTTGTTCTAGGAGACCTGAATATAGAGTTATGGAACTTGAGGGCTGTTGAGTCTTAAATCCTATCCCCAAAAAGGTTCTGCCAAACCAATAATCCAAAGGTCTGACCGAGCTCCATACTTTGATTTTACGAAGCAAAGTCTAATATTCAATATTATCCAAGTTCTTTATTTTCCCTTTATTATTTTTTAGTCACTTATTCTTCAAATAAGTGTTTGCTAAGGGATTAGCAAAGGTAAAGCATAGAGGGATGATGCATCTGCATTTTATCATCTTTATTTATTTATTTTAGCTAAAAATATCTTATAAAATACATGTAAATATCAATAAATATCTTCTTTTACTAACCCTAATTCCTATGTAAATATTGTATAATTATCAATATTTTAACCTAAAATAAATAAATAAAGGAAAATTAAAGAATACAAAAGACTGTATATATGTAATAGATATAGGTTGACTCTGACACTGAAATTAGGTTAAGAATTGATCTGATCGACAAGGAATAAAGTAGGGGGATATAAGTCCTTCATTTAGAAAATTCAGAAAATTAATCTTTACTTGTGTACATTCATCGCTCGTGTATCACTATAAACAATACATATTACTTACACTATTTTATTAACCACCAAACTCACTCGAAATATAGTTTTTTTCTTCTTGAAACTTGTACATAAAAATAATTTGTAAATAATAAAAATAATTGCAAGAATGATCAATATACATTGTGTAAATAACATCACTCTGAAAAAGCTGCATTGCTCAATATGCCCGATCAATATCTTCTCCATCAAAACTCAAAATTAACCAAATCACTTTCATTATAGTCCAAACTAAATAATCTTTAAAATGGAAATTGTTTCATAAAAATTGGAGTTAAGATGTGAAATGTGGCTTTTGGGGTAGTATTATATATTATACCTATGTATATTGCATGTATATTATTTTTTTATATTGTTGAATATATTGTATTTTAATCACTTGTATAATGTAATTTACTTATATAAAATACAAACAAAAAACACAAAATCAAAATTACACAAAAATAAAAAATGTATATATTATACATATATCATTATGTATATTGTAAAATATTATTATTTATTTACCCAAATAAATCATCTTAGAAAAAATAAAATGAAAATATCATTGAAATCCTTGTAAAATATTATAAATTAAACATTTTTTAAGTTTTATGTATATTTGTAAAAATAATAAATTAAAAATCATGGTGTCTATTTATAGGTATATATACTTATAAAGAACATTATTTATCTTCACCCTTATATATATTTTATTTAATTAATTATAAATCACCATAAATAAGTTAATTAAATTACTAACACTTTCTCTTTACATTATTTTTTATTTTAATTTCATTTCCTATTTATTTCCTTTTTCATTTTCCCCTTTTTGTCGTGTAGCGATTCTTGTCTTATTCCCCACATGCTCTGATTGGCTGATCACGGGTCTATTGACCCAAGTCAACACCTTATTCAACGCCACATCCCATGTTTTTCGTGCATCTCCTTTTCTTGTCAGAATTTTCCCACACGCATCACTGCATAACTACTTCTGCCTTCTTCTCCACTCTTCCAGCCTGATCTACCATCTTCAACGTCTAATTGAAAACTCTATTGATCACGCCCCGGATTGCGCATAATTCTAATTTCAACTCTTGCCGGAACCCATGCCTATTTATAGTACCCAGCCACCTCCAGTCGTGGGTTTATCCTTTTTCCACCCAAATCTTTGCTCATAATCGAAGATCGGAGTACGTTAAGGTAACATCGACATGTACTCGCGATCAGGAGCGTGAGGAGACGCAGAATAAAGAGATCCAGCACATGGCCAGACCTCGGTCACCATGTTTCGACTCTTTGTTCTATGCAGCAGATCAAGACGATTCACATCCTCTGTTCATCCTTATGTAGATCTAGGTATTTTCTTTTCGTTTTTACTTTTAATTTTGCTTTGATTCTTCATTTTAGGCGTAAATTCATTCAACTCACATCCAAGCTATGGTTTGCAAGATCAGAGCTTTTCTATCACATTCATCCGTCTCAGACACTCTACTCACATCTGCCTTAACATTCTTCACCTTCTACCAACCTATCCCCCTCCAGATCACATAGAATCTGGAGTCTGACCTCCTCTCTAACCATCTTCGTCGGAGGCCCCCATCCCCTTACGTTTCCTTGCTTTTTCACCAAATAAAGCAGGGCGGAGTGATCCTCCAAGCAACAGCAACATCTTACAGGATCTTTGAGCACAGAAGAGAGCGGAGAGAGAGACTTGGAGGTCCACCTGGAGTTGTAGATACCTTGACCTCCATATCCAAGATTTGAGCATCATCGAGACCTATTGCCATATCCAGAAGATGCAGAACACCTGCAGGAGCATGAAGAGATCATCAGAAGGTAGTTCAAGTGTAAGTCTGCCAAGATATATCTGATCGAACTTCTCCAGATGCTTTATTCATATTAGTTCTTCCAACTGCCCCAGAAGCGTCTGATAAAGAGCACATCTGCCAGATTCAATCGATGTCGTCCAAAAAGCCCCAATTTCGAGCCTTTGATCACATCGTCCAAATCAAATCACAAGCATCCATGCATGCCTGAATCCTCAGTCATCCAATCAGAATCCATTGCATCTTAGTTGTCCCTTCTGCCACGTGGAACGGTATGCAAATTACACTCTAGCCCTGCCTTGTTTTAAATTTCACAAAAAAAGTCCCTAGTAGGACACGTGTCGTTTTGTTATTCATTGACTGAAATGCATGGATTGCACTCGCTTGTCTGGTAAATTTGTAATAAAAACCCTGAATGTTTATGTTATCATTTGGCCCTCACAAATAACCTAATTGCATAAAAGTTTGTGTCAGTGTGACTCACGCGCGCTGGTACATGCATTTTTGGAAAAATTGCATGATTACCCCATGTATTTCTTTATTAGTTAAATTTTTAGTCTTCTTAGTAAAAATAATTGCATAAATGCCCCTATAAAGCAAATTTTCATTTTATTTGTTAATTGCATCAAATAGATATCAAACCTCCGTAAAAAATCCATAAAAATTTCCTTAACCTCCTGCTAATCTCTTTTATTTATAGTAATTGTGGTTTCACATTTTAAACATTTTTCTCATTTTTTATTATTTCAAAAACACCAAAAATATGTCATATTTGAATTAAAAATCAATAAAAATATAAGAAAACATTTTGAAAAATTCTGAAAAAATAGTGTTGCATGTTTTTACTTGTTTTATTTTCTGAACAAATTTCATATTTCATTTTTTCATAAAAACTAAAAAAATAGAAAAACATTTAAAACACTAAATAATTCATTTAATATCATCGGAAATCCAAAAAAATCATAATATTGCTTTTGGAAAATATAAAAATTCATCTTTTTGTTCATGCATTTTTCATCCATTTTTTTTTATTTCCCCAAAAACATTCACATTATTTTATGTTCATCATTTTTCATGTTTTTGATTTATTTGAAAATCTAAAAAATTATAAAAAGCCTTAAAAATCACAAAAATATAGAAAAATACCAAAAACACAAAAATAGTTTTATTCAAATTTTTTGCATATTTTTGCTATATTTGAAAAATATAAAAAGTAACATTCTCTTCATTTTTTTATATTTTTCTTTATTTGATTTTGTTTCTTTTATTTTAAAAATTAAAAATATTTGCAAAATATAAAAAAATTGTAGAAAAAAATAAAATCAGAAATGCATTTAAATATAAAAGTTAAAAATTCTTAAAAAAAATAAAAAAGACAAAAATTCACAAAATCCAAGAGTGGTTTGCATATAATTCCTTTTATTTCAATAATGTTTATTGAATTAAACAACCTTTAGGATTTTTGTAGCCTCCCTGAGTTCGATAGTGTACGATATACATGTAACAAAATTCTCTTGCTGACATTTCTTTATTCTTTTTGGCTTAAGAGTTCATCAATAATGTTTGTTGAGGGATTTTGAAGGTTGCAACGATACTACATTAATTGATTAAATTAAAACCTTGAATTTCCCTGCCTAACACCTGCCAGTAGAATTAATTCACAAGTCACTTTGGGCAGTGAATATATGCAACCTAGACTCACAAAAAGGTAGTCAGCATAGAAAACTAGATCTAAATAGACTCCTGGAATTCAGAGATTATGCGTACGACAATAGCTTGATGTGCAAAGAGAAGGTAAACGCTAGCACGACAAGTACATTAAAAGAAAAACCTTCGAACCTTAATAGAAAGGGTGGTTGTTTGACGTGAAATTGAAAATTTTCCCAGGAAAATTAAAAAGCAAATAAAGGTCAGGGTTTAAGCCTTAGCGCATCATGGAAGCATGAAGATCGCGTCATATGTGACCAAGAGCGACTAGTCATACTAGTTTCTCAAGGCAGGGAAAATAAAAAATTAAAGAGATAAACCCAGATGATTCGAGAACACTTCTCGAATCATTTCATCAAGACCACAAAGAAGATATAGGAATACCTCTTGAAGCGTGGTTGTGATCGTTGTCTCTAAAGTAAGAGACCTCCTGTCTCAAGTCCAACTCGACGGAGGAGATTCCTGCGAGCGTGTGGATGAGATACGTGCTTCTCACAATCCAAGCCGAAGATCCGAGCAATGAATCTCCTGATTTAAATCCAATGTCTTCTTCATGAGCGATGAGCACCGAAGAAGATGGAGATACATGAGCGGTTGAAGCGATGGCACAACAGCATAGGACAACGACGATTCTCTTTAGGTCAAGAGGTGGACAGACACTCTTGAGAGAGAGAGAGATGTGGCGTGTAATGAGAATGAGAGAGAGAGAGAGCTCTCGCAATTTTCTAAAAGAAGACCATGAGTTGCATCTTCTTTTATAATATTTTAGATGTCCATAAATCACAATCCATGTTCTTCACAAAACTAGTGGTTGAAATTATTATGTGCTTTTAGTTAAAGGCCATGATTTTGTTGCATAAATTTATAATAATTAATTCAAATAAAATTAAATGTATTGAATTATCATCAATATAAATAAATTTGATTACATCAATATTCAGTGAATGATTAGGAATGAGTCTAGACACCTTCCAATATTGGAGTTGACGGCCTCCTTGATTTTTGGAGTCAAAGGGTGGTCGTCCACTCTCCAATTATGCAAGGTGTTATCCTTCTTCTAATTATGTGAGATATTATATCTCACATAATCTTGCATTATTTTCAACAACTTTTATTGCAAATTTATTCACAAAAATATATATTATCTTGAGACAAATATCAATCATGCCATTGAAAATTTTGAATCATATTCATACCATCAAAATAAAATGTAAATTAATTATCCAATATGAATCCAATTCACATCAACATTTAATTCGTAAACACTATTTACAACTAGCTCTCTCTAATATATTATAAATCATATTTATAATATATATGATTCATGTGGATAGTGATATCCACATTATTCATATACTTGATAATTAAATCATATTTGATTAACTTGGATTTCCATTCTCACGTCTCTAAATAATGTGAATCATATTCATATTATTCATAACAATTAAATCACATTTGATTATCAATATCCAATGCTCAGATATATTGTTCAACAATGAAATTATCCTTAAACACTTTCAATAATAATTTCTTTATCCACGGAGACTTGGAGAAAAGGACATGTGTACGTTCCATGTATAGTGATTTGGATATTGATATCATTTCTCGAATCCAGATCTCGGGGACTGATGAATCTCAGATTCATCACTATAAATCTCATTAATTAAGCTCGAATCCCTCAAAATCATCAGCATTTCTTCTTCTATTCAGCATAATTAGCATTCATGCATGTTTTCATAAGAATTGCATTTTAGCACTAATTTCTGCACAAAATAAGAAGCCAAAAATCTCAGCCAAAAATTGACCTGTAAATAGCCTAACTTCCTTGATTTTGAACTCATTCATGCAAACTCCAAATGACCCAAAACCACCTCCACTGTGTACATTTGACTAACAAGAATAAATGAAAAATACAAAAAAAATCACTAACCCAAATAAGTGGACCAAAAACCCAAACCCTAGTTTCAGGATTTCCGGACTAAAAACCTCATATCTTCCTCATCTAGTGTCTGTTTTAATCTTACTCACTTATGAACTAATATACATTCAATTACCTTCAAAACAAGATCAAGTTCAAGTGAATCGGAGCTAATATGTGAAAGTTGGGTTTTGGGCCTCTTTTGTACATTTTGTATTTTAGTGGTTTTTGACCTATTATTTAATGTATATATTTACCCTATTTTATTTTATTTCTTTTTCATTTGTCTACTTTGATAAATGTTTTATTAAAATACGCAAAAATCCAAATCCAGATTGAGCTTGAATTCAAAGAAACAAATTAGGTCCGAGTCTTCACTAACTATCTGTACAAAATTAGTCTTTTTCTTATTTTATTTTATTTTTTATTTTTTAATTAATAAAAATTAAAAAAAATAGATTAGTGTGTAAATATTTATTTTTGATTTTACTATATTTTTTTCGGATTTATATCTGGTTTAAAAATGACAAAAAAATATAAAACCCAAAAAATCAAGGTATTCTATGTACATGGGATACCCCAAAAATATCACTTTGTGCAATTGAACGATTTTGGTTTTGATGTCTCTTTGAAAGTTGTAGATCTCACTGAGACGAGCAAATTTCGTGAAGAAACTTTTTTGATCCGAGGCCGTTTACTTTATCTTTTGTATTTTTAAAGTATTTTATCTCTGAATTTTGTGGTGCTGACACGTGGCAGCTCCTGGAGCCGCCACGTTCAGTCATTTTTGGCATTATTTTTTTATTTCCTTTTATAAAAAAAATTCACGCACGTGCGACGTACGTACCACCCAGGCACGTGCCACGCACGTGTCGCTCGCCCTTTATCCCTTCAGCCGCCACGTGTCGCTTTCCTGGCCGCCTGATCTCGGCCGATCGGATGGCCAGGGCTCATCTCCTACCTCCGACCACTTTCCCAATATGGGAAGCTCTGCCTTCCTAGCTAATTTCATCATCGCCCCGCTACTTTCGTCGCCGCAAATCGATCACCGTCTCCTCGCGAATATCTTTGTTCTCCTTCGCCTTCAATCACCGATCCTAATCTCAAATCAAATCCAATCGTCAATCAAATCAATCGCCAGCGATCTCCCTTCCATAGCCGATGCCGCTCCAGTGCTATAAAACCCACTCCGCCCCGATCGAGTCCCACATCTGCCGTAGACCTACACCAGAGATATAGGACGAAGTCCTCAGGCGGTGACAGCGTCTCCGACTTCTCCAAACTCCTCACAAATGGCGTGATCCGGTGCACATCACCTCATCGCAGCCCAACCAACGTTGCAGCTGCTCCGCTCCGGTCGATCACAGGCCGTCGAGCTTCCCAGGTACTTCTACACTCTGCCTCTCACCCTCTGCCACATCTCACTCTATCCCCATCTTCATCTCTGACCCCACCTTCTCTCTCGATCATCATCGTCTCCGATCAACTCCCATCTGCTTCGCCCCATTAACAACACACCCACCAACGGTCTTCATCTACTGAGCATACGACCGGCTTCGACCTTATCCTCCGAACTTCAATCCTCGCCAGCCACACTTCCGGCATCAACGACGAACGGCCTTGCCTCATCGCCAACATCGCGTGCTAACCTTCGCCGAACACCAGAGCTCCGCCTCGCCACCGACGCCCGTCGGTCGTGCGTCGGCCATCTGTAGCCAACCGATCAAACCGCTTCGAGCATCCGAGCCGTTGAAGCACTCGTGAGCGATCAATAATTGGATCACGTCAGATAAAACTCCATCGATGGTTCAGATCCTCCCCGAGCCTACATCCGCGCCAACCTCCACGTAGCAGCCTCGGGCCAAGCCGAGGCACAGATGCTCAACACGCAGAGCACCGAGCCAGACCTCCCACCGAGCTTGCTAGTGTACGTGACCTCCACGTGACCGGCAGGATATTCGCAGCAAGCCCCTTGGAAGTTCTCATAATTACGCATTAGCCCCTGCTGGCCAAGTCATGCGCGTGACACGTGATCTACTGGAAGATTTGCACAAGAACCCCCAGCTTTTGATAATTACGCTACAACCCACTACATTTATTTTTATATTTATTTATTACAGAAATACCCCTGTGTTCCCCATTGAGTCTAGACATCTACATTACATTATTTAATTATTCAAAAAATAACATTTTATTTGTCAATTTATTCTCTACGTTCTGACATATTATGGATATTTATGTAATCAATGGTTAATTATAAATTAATTATTCTGTGGAAAATTGCATAATTTGCCCATTTCTTGCTCTAAAATTAATCTTTGATTAACCGTTGCTCTAAAAATTCTCGAAAAATCACATATCGTAGAATTAAGTGTGTGAACATTGTGCACAAAAAGATTTGTATTTGCATGCATAGAATGCCCTGTAAAAATCATTTTATATATTTCAGTGTTTGATTTTTAATAGGTATTAAATCTCACATTTTTTAGGTTTAGGATTTTTCTGAGATCCATCACCTAGTGATAGATCTTAGATAATTTTATCCCCTGAAAATAAGTAGGTTTAATATTTATTATAATTAAATATTGAAATTCATTCTGCTTGCATTTCAAAATTCATAAAAAATTCATATTGCATCCAAAAATTCCAAAAACTTTAAAGTGCATTCATTTCATCATATTTTGCATATTGGCCAAGTTTCCTATTTTTCGGATATTGTTTGATCACTTTTTATAATCTAGTCCCTAAAATAGGCCAAAATTGCCTTTTGCATCCTTTGCATTAAAAATAACAAAAAAAAGACCGCCTTAAAAACCGTGTATGAACTTTGATAGACATAATTTTAGGTTGTTCCTTTGCCTCCTTGTGTTCGACCTTGAGACTTGTCCAAGTAAAATAAACATAAAACCACGCGATTAAAAATTAGATAATTATTTAAGGTTATTTTCTTGACTGATTTTGATTGCAGCCTATAACGAAACGACAAAATCATTTTTTAGCGAACGACAAAACACATCTTTTTAACAAGCGGAATTCGGATCCGTCAAATGGCACCGTTGCCGGGGAGGCAAATGGCTTAGTTTTGTGTTTTGAAAATTTTTGTTCGGTTTTCCGCATTCGGGTAGTCTGACCCCCGAATTTCTCATTGTAACTTCAATTTTTTTTCCTGTAATCTAATTTATTTATTTTTCAGTATTTATTTTTCTTATTTTATTTTTGATTTATTTTTGAGTCACTCTCTTACACAAATCTCTCTTATTTTTCTTGCGAGGTACCCGGCGTACGTGGAGTGGTTTTTCAAGAACCGAAGCATCTACACCGACTTCTGAAAAGGCCACAAATAAATTAAGATCAAGTCTAGTCGTGAGAGAGTGTAGAGTCTAGGATTTTATTTTCTGCAATTTTAATTTATGTAATTAGCTGCTTATTTACAGTGGTGTCCGTTTGGACTCTCGCGTGTATAAAAAGACCTTGAACTATTCTCGTGGTGTGTCGTGACTTGTTTCACTCTCCGGTGAGGGTGGGGCCCGACTTGAGTGGCGATTAGGATAGACCTGCAGATACGACTCTTAGAGCATTTAAAATTTTGATTGTGCTCGTAGGAACTAAGGCCACACTTCACTATAATTGATATGCACATTAGATCATTTAATTTAGTCAAATTCAACTCAATTCTTACGCGCTATTAGAACTTTCTGTTAGGTTAGGTTTTTCATCGGCTTGCATTCATCTAGATTAATTTTTCAATTTATGTATTGCATCCCACATGGAGATTGCGAGGATTCACTGTAAGTCTTCTAACTGAGCATACATCATTGTTCTCGCGTGCATCAGCTTTTCCCGAACTTCTCCCTCTTGTTTTGTCACATAATTATAAAGGAAATTGGGATTGGACGGTAGACGTGTATTTGTGCTCATTTAATTTTTCAGTGGTTCCCTAATTAAAATTAGAATTGCTAAATATAGATGATTCTAAATAAACCATAAAATCAAGAATTTTTGCGGGAGAGCAACCCCGACCTTGGATGTTTTTATTTTTCTGAGTGAGCGAGAGACGACACTTAAGGCCAGAGCCCAAACCTGGATTTTCATAATGACTACTGATTCTACCAAAAACGATTGGCTACTTCTCAATGAGGATCTACGAGTAGCCGGTAAACGATCCGGATTTCCTTAGCAGAGTGGGTGGTTTAGAGGACACTACATAAGGCTCCATCCTCAAGTAACGGGTAGCCATTCTACGGTCCGTACTTACTCCCATACTCGCTGAAAGTAGGTGCAACTAGTCGTAAGAATTCGAGATAGTCATTACGAAAATTTCGGTACCTAATAGCTCGCTAAATTTTTTCCAATATTGATTTATCACCAACTAAAATTGAAAAGATAATAGCTGAACTCTTACGGCTTCATTGTATGTTGGTGAACTCGGGGTCTGATTTGTGTTTGCATTGTTGTGTGTGAACTGATATCGAAGATCAAAAGCCGCACTTTTGATAAAATTTCTTTTGACTATCCCATGCAATCATCTCTCTCTTTTCTTGATTTAGACCTCATCATGGAATTTTTGTTCAAAAACTCTCCGCATCCAGATCATGAAAATCATTGCAAATCCGAAACATCATTCCTTTCAGCTATTTCAAAAATGGCCGAACATTTATATGAAAATCCATCAGAGTTATACTATGAAAATGAATTTGTCTCGGTTAAGCCCAAATCAACTAAATCCTCTTCTTTCAAAAATCCTCCAACATATGCGGAAGACTTTCACCCACAGATGAATTCGCCCCCCTCATTGAATTCCTCCTAGAACCATTCAACCACACATGACCAATTTCCGGCATGGACTGAACCATCTTATTCTCAGTTTCTCGCTAATAAACCATTTCAAGATCAAAATACCTTTGAGTCTCATGACTGGCCGAGAAACCAAACCCTGATGGAAAGACCCGCACTTAATGATCATTAGAGTTGGATTGACTGCAACAATCAGATCCCTATTGACCAACCTGAATACCACTCCTTCGACCAACCTATACATATAGAGGATCAATTGGATGATATTGACACATATGCACCCTGTATGACTCCATTATTCGAGGATAAGATCAATCATAACCATGGAAGTAGTCTCTACTCAAGCAAAGATTGCATGCCCGAGCCACGGCATGTTGAATTTGAGACCTACACATTCCCACAAAATCCTTCCACTAAGCAGACTCCTGCTATAATTTTTGAGGAGAAATTTTCAGAAAATGATCATATATCGGAGATTCCAAGAAACTCTCCTCTCGGCATATACGGGAAAATGGAAGATGAATTACAAATGCAAAAACACACACCGACTGCTCCCATGATTGGTGAACAAAATTTTGAGGACAATATTTCGAGGATAAATAAGAAATTTGAATTAATGGAGGAAAAATTCAGAAATTTTACTAACCGACTCAGTTTATTTTATGGGAGCTCGGACATAAAAATGGATGAGGAAAAGATTAGATCTCATGCAGAAAATTTTGAGGATATTCAGAAACCTAGGGATGATTCCGACATCGATACCTCTGCATATTACTCCCCTAGGAATGACCATGCCTCTGACTCTTACTCGAAACATTGAAGCCCCTTCTCATCTACAGAAGACACCACATCACCACATCACACTGAAAATACCAAAAAATTGGAATATTCAAAAACACCCAAAAAATCGAAAATCCAGAAAATTACATAAAAATTGAGACTGAAGAAGATCTGATGAATTTGGATCCTGCTTTACGGGAAGCCTTGGAGAAAAGATTGATTTTTGAACTTTCCTTTATAAAGGCCATTGAACACCTCCCCGACCTTAAAGATTTTGTAATGGATAAATTAATGATCAAAAAGTATGGCAGGATACAGACAAAGACTGAAAGACATATCTTGTCAATGGCATCCTCCTTGGTATTGAGGAGAAAAACCAAAAGCCGCATAGTGAAGCGGTTGCCTAGATTTGACTGTGAAATCAAAGACACAATTTTCACCCATGCTCGGATTGATGACGATTCACCGATTAATATCCTCCCGACCTCTGTATTTCATAAACTCAAACTCGGACCGATCAAGAAGATATGAGAGATTGTTCAATTGGCAGACCGATCGATAAAGCGGCCGAGAGGAATCATTTTTGTCATCATGATATTCCAAGGTGCTCCGCTCAAAGTAGAATTCACGATCATTGATATTGAGCATCAAGGAGAATTCACCCAATATCCAATTATTCTCGAAAAGCCATTCTCAGCATTGGCTAAGGAAATTATTGATTGTGAGACTCGAGAAATCAATTTCACAGCATTGGAAGCACTACGATCTGACCTAGTCTTTGAGGAACCACGATTTTCTAAGGCAACCCACGAAGTCCTCGACAACCGTAACCATGAAACGATAGAAGAGCCCTACCCCGCTGCTACACCTGAGATATCGGTTGTTGATGAGACTATTGGTTTAGAGAATCTCCCACCTGCTTCATTCCCAGCCGCTCTCACCTTGGAGAATCATGTATATGAATCATATGATCCGGAGACATATGCATGGGCACACCCTGGGTCAACCTACTCTAACTTCATGGATTACATCAACTCAACACAGGAATGCTCCAACATCGAATCAATTAGGATCGAACATGCAGAGACTCTCCCCAATATTTCAATTCCAGCGGATCTCGAAATAGACAAATCTTTCTTATATGATCCTAAGACATATGCATGGTCGCACCCAGGGGCGACCTACTCTGAATATCTTGACCAAATCATCCCAAATCGAGAGTGCACTAACATTCAGAAGACTCGAAACAAACACGCGGGACGAACACCGACCAAGGAGAAGAATTCTAATGGTTATTCATTTGGATACTCAAGTGGACCAATACCTTCATGAAAAAAGAAAAACAAAGTCACCTTTGACCTTTCGGAAGAGGAATCATCTGATGATCCCTCATAAGGTCTGGAAAAGGTAATCTACATGAGTGAAGTATGTTCGGCAGTTCTAAAACCATATCTTCGCAAGGATCCAAAATTCAATTCTCGTTGGACGACTCCCGTTCCTCACTATTATTCATCTAAAGCTGATTCTCCTGCCCTCTTCAAATACACTGGAATTATCTCTTATGAGCTGACTGACATTGGTGCTTCCGAGTATGCATCCGAGGACAAACCGCTTGATCCTAACAAGGAATGAATTCTGAGAAAGCAACTGAAGAAACAAAAAGATCATAATATTTGGAGTGTGTCCATTTTCAAATACTATTCCTCTGAGGATAACTTTGATGATGGTTACCTTTCATCTGACTCATACGCTTCATCCACTATCCATGATGATTTTTCTGAGGATGACACTGATAATAGTTGGGAATCATATGCTTCCTTCTTGACATTACGATCTCCCACCGCAGGCTCACAAAAAGATCAGCCGAAAACCACCTTAATCATCGGCTAACCACCCTCCCTCTCAACCACATCGGTCTCCTTGTACATCTTCTTCCTCTACTTAGGCCAAGGCCTAAGTATAGGGGGGACTGATGCCATCTGTATATATTATTTCCCTCATCACACTCTTTCTCATGATTGCACCATTTCCACCCGTCTTCTATACTTAGGCTAACCAGAGCCTAAGTATAGGGAGAAACGATGCCCATATGTATATACTCTCCTCATTCACATATCCCGACCATCTTATTTTTTTTGCTCTTCTTCTATACTTAGACTATTCACAGCCTAAATATGTGGGGGTGTTCCGATCCATCCTTTTCTTTTTATTTACTCTCTTACGCTTAGCACGGGCTATGTCTTCTTTACGCTTCTTGTGCTCTGAGGATACAACACTCGCTAAGTATATGAGGGTCTGTATATATACTGTGTATATATTTTACCCATATCTCATACTTTCGCGTAAGTCTATATGTATTTACAGGGTGGGTAATTATCTTGAAAAAAACAAAACAAAATAAAATAAAAAGAAAAAGAGTTTTGCTACTAACACTGACTGTGCCCAAAATTTTAGAAAAAAAATGGCTTCTTATTCAGTTTTGCATAAACAAACAAACCAAAAATCCATTGCATAAAGAAAAGAATAAAAAAATCATCACAAAAAATGTGTCTGCATTTCACACACCTGCACTTCATCCAGCATCACATTCATATGCATAGGTGAAAAGTCATTGGGTTCTGAACCGAGTTATGAGCAGAAATCGAGAGTGGTCTGGAGTTGACCTTAATCCACCTAATTTTCAGAGGAACTTCACTGAGAAATAGGATTTTAGAAGCTTCAGGTCTTTGACTTAATTCTTTGAGTTCCACATGACAATGTGCAGCATTTGACTCTTAGTGTCTAACCAGGTCTCTTCATTTTGGGTACAACTCTGGAATAGGGAATTATTTTGTACTCTCGCACTATGAACTTAGCTCAACTCAGACAGGATGTTAGAAGACTATGTGAGTTTCTTTTCTGGTAACGTGGAAATCTAAAGACCAGAGTATGGGTTGAAATAAAGCTTCGGAAAAGGGATGGATGGCTGGGCACAATTTTTTCTAAGACCCAAAAAATGTACGGAAACAAAAAGATTCTATATCCGTAGGGGCACAATAAGATCCAAGCAGAACTAGCAAAAATTCCAAATACAAAGAAGCAACTACCAAATAAATATCTGACCAAAACGGTCTAAGCTTCAAGAAAACCTGCAGATCATGGTGGAGACTCGGCTACACTAGCCAGCTTCACAAGAAGATGTAGCTACACTGGCCACCCTCCAGTTCTTTTCCCCTTCTTCTATCTTCTCCCCCCAATACGATTGTGAACACAACGCAACAGACCTTAGAAGGAAAAACCTGACTCTCTGAAGACGAGTTACTGGAGAGGAGAGGAGCATGGTAGTCCGACACTCAAGATGGGAAGAGCTAAAACCTTTCACACACATGAGTCGATTGTTCAATGTTCATAGGGTATGCTTTGGGAAGAGGATTGATCTAAGATGACTTCTGAGCCGAAACTGATACAATGATGTGTAGAACTTAAAGGTTGTTGATCTTAAAATTCTAAGTCTCACAGAAGTTCCGCCACACTAATAATCCAAATGTCGAGTCTAGTTTCATTTTCACCTTTAGCTCATGATCTTGGTATGGAACCCAATCTCATTTCACTTCATGGAATTTCTTTTTGATGCTCAGGAACGAGCATGGTTTAAGTATAGGGGGATGATGAATCTCAGATTCATCACTTTAAATCACATTAATTAAGTTCAAATCCCTCAAAATCATCAGCATTTCTTCTTCTATTCAACAAAATTAGCATTCATGCATGTTTTCATAAGAATTGCATTAGCACTAATTTCTGCACAAAATAAGAAGCCAAAAATCTTAGCGAAAAATTGACCTGTAAATAGCCTAACTTCTCTGATTTTTAACTCATTCATGCTAACTCCGAATGACCCAAAACCACTTTCACTGTATACATATCACTAACAAGAATAAATAAAAATACAAAAAAATCACTAACCCAAATAAGTGGACTAAAGACCCAAACCCTAGTTTCATGATTTTCGGACTAAAAACCCCATATCTTTCTCATTCAGTGTCTGTTTTAATCCTACTCACTTTAGAACTAATATACATTCAATTACCTTCAAAATAAGACCAAGTTCAAGTGAATCAGATCTCATATGTGAAAGTTGGGTTTTGGGCCTCTTTTGTACAATTTGTATTTTAGCGGTTTATGACCTATTATTTTATGTATATATTTAACCTATTTTATTTTATTTCTTTTTTATTTGTCTTCTTTAATAAAAGTTTTATTAAAATACGCAAAAATCCAAATCCAAATTGATCTTGAAATCAAAGAAACAAATTAGGTCCGAGTCTTCACTAACTATCTGTACAAAATTGGTCTTTTTCTTATTTTATTTTATTTCTTCTTTTTCTTAATTAATAAAAATTCAAAAAAATAGATTAGTGTGTAAATATTTATTTTTTCATATAACCATATTTTTTCTGGATTTGTATCTGATTTAAAAATGATAAAAAATATAAAACCCAAAAAATCAAGGTATTCTATGTACATGGGATACCCCAAAAATATCACTTTGTGCAATTGATCGATTTTGGTTTTGATGTCTTCATGAAAGTTGTAGATCGTGAAGAAACTTTTTTGATCCGAGGCCGTTTACTATTTCTTTTGTATTTTTAAAGTATTTTATCTTGGAATTTTGTTGTGCTGACACGTGGCAGCTCCTGGAGCCGCCACATGTCAGTCATTTTTGGCATTATTTTTTTAATTCGTTTTTATATAAAAAATTCATGCACGTGCCACGCATGTGCCGCTCGCCCTTTATCCCTTCAGCCGCCACGTGTCACTTTCCTGACCGCCTGATCTCGGCCGATCGGATGGCCAGGGCTCATCTCCTACCTCCGGCCACTTTCCCAATCTGGGAAGCTCCGCCTTCCCCACTAATTTCACCGCCGCCCCGCTACTTTCGTCGCGCCAATCGATTATTGCCTCCCCGTGAATATCTCTGATCTCCTTCGCCTTAAATCATCGATCCTAATCTCGAATCAAATCCAATCGTCAATCAAATCAATGGCCAGTGATCTCCCTTCCATAGCTGACGCCACTCTGGTGCTATAAAAACTCACTCTGCCCCGATCGAGTCCCGCATCCGCCTTAGACCTACACCAGAGATATAGGACAAAGTCCTCAGGTGGTGACAACGTCTCCGACTTCTCCAAACTCCTCACGAACAGCGTGATCCGGGGCACATCACCTCGTCGCAGCCCAACCAACGTTGCAGCTGCTCCGCTCCGGTAGATCACAGGCCGTCGAGCTTCCCAGGTACTTCTCCGCTCCGCCTCTCACACTCTGCCACATCTCGCTCTATCCCCATCTTCATCTCCGACCCCACCTTCTCTTTCGATCATCATCATCTCCGATCAACTTCCATCTGCTTCGCCCCATTGACAATACACCCACCGACGGTCTTCATCTACTGAGCATATGACTGGCTTCGACCTCATCCTCCAAACTTCAAGCTTCGCCGGCCACGCTTCCGGCATAAACGACGAACAACATTGCCTCATCACCAACTTCACACGCCAACCTTCGCCAGACACCAGAGCTCCGCCTCGCCACCGACGCCCACCGACCGTATGTCGGCCATCTATAGCTGACCGATCAAACCGCTTCGAGCATCCGAGTCGTTGAATCACTCGCGAGCGATCAACCGTTGGATCACATTAGATAAAGCTCCATCGACGGTTCATATCCTCCCCGAGCCTACATCCGAGCCAACCTCCACGCCAGCAGCCTCGGGCCAAGCCGAGGCACAGACGCTGGACACATGGAGCACCAAGCCAGACCTCCCACCGAGCCTGCTAGTGCACGTGACCTCCACGTGACCGGCGAGATATTTGCAGCAAGCCCCCTGGAAGTTCTCTTAATTATGCATTAGCCCCTGCCGTCCAAGTCACGCGTGTGACACGTGATCTACTGGAAGATTTGCATAAGAACCCCTAGCTTTTGGTAATTACATTACAACCCACTGCATTTATTTTTATATTTATTTATGGCAGAAATACCCATGTGTTCCCCATTGAGTCTAGACATCTACATTACATTATTTAGTTATTCAAAAATAGCATTTGTTTTTTCAATTAATTCTCAACGTTCTGACATATTGTGGATATTTATGTGATTATCGGTTGATTAATAATTAATTATTCTATGGAAAATTGCATAATTTGCCCATTTTTTGCTCTAAAATTTATATTTGATTAACTATTGCTCTAAAAATTGCCGAAAAATCACATATCATAGAATTAACTGTGGTGAACATTGTACCCAAAAAGATTTGTATTTGCATGCATAGATTGTCCTATAAAAATCATTTTGCATATTTCAGTGTTTGTTTTTTAATAGGTATTAAATATCACATTTTCGAGGTTTAGGATTTTTCTGAGATCCATCACCTAGTGTAAGATCTTAGATAATTTTATCCATTGAAAATAAGTAGGTTTAATATTTATTATAATTAAATATTGAAATTCATTCTGCTTGCATTTCAAAATTTATATTGCATCCAAAAATTCCAAAAAGATTATAGTGCATTCATTTCATCATATTTTATATCTTGGCCAAGTTTCGTATTTTTCAGACATCGTTTGATCAACTTTTATATTTTAGTCCCTAAAATAGGCCAAAATTGCATTTTGTATTGAAAATTACAAAAAAATACCGCCTCGAAAAACCGCACACGAACTTTGATAGGCATAATTCTAGGTTGTTCCTTTGCCTCCTTGTGTTCGACCTTGGGACTTGCCCTAGTAAAATAAACATAAAACCACGAGATTAAAAATTGGATAATTATTTGTGGTTATTTTCTTGACCGATTCCGATTGCCGCCTACAATGAAACGATAAAATAATTTTTTTAGCGAACAACAAAACACATCTTTTTAACAAGCGGAATTCGGACCCGTCAGGGACCTCTCATAGATGCTTGATTAAATCAAAGTCATAAACCTAATCTTCCCTTTTTATTTGAATCGTATTTAGATCAGTATCTAACATTTGGACTAATATTAGGTTACTTCTCTACTGAGAGGAGTCACTAAAATCTATATTGGTTTAATCACTCCATCGGAATGGAAGCGTCATGGTTATACAATCATTTATGTTCACATCACTCTCGAGTATTCCTAATACATGTACATCATGCGTACTCGAAGACCTAGAATAAACTCAAAGTTTTAGATCATTTTTAGATTGTCTTCTTCAGGGTTTTATCATTAAGTTTCTCATTCGATCATTTACCTATGTATTGATCATATACTTTCCAACCTACAAATTCAGTAAAGTTTCTAAAGAGAGATGACCGTGCATGAAATTTGATACCAACATCTCATGAGTGAGCTCATATTTCCATTTTTAATAATGAACTTGTATGATCCCTTTGAGAGATCGTATTACTCAAATGCCCTCATAAGCACACCAGTTCATTAGTGTATAGACCTTGAATAGGTCATCAACCTCTCGGTCTGCCAAATGTACATACTCAGAAATATAATAACACGTCTATCTCCCATCAGAGGATGTGTGTCTAAATTGTGACAAACGACATAGGTCTTGTTTATCTTGGTCTCGTTAAGTCAACTATTTAACCTAACTTATCTAACACCTTTAAATCTTTATTCCTCTGCAGAGGACCTGCATCAAGAGGTCGGTTATATATTATCACCTTTAGAGAAGAGTTGACATCTTCTTCTCAGGTTGGAGATCCTTTCTTAATAATCATATGACGGTACTTGATGAGTCCTCAATCTAACTCTTTATATATCATCCAAGCACCAGTCTCTATGATTCGACATTAGAATCAACAGTTGTATTATCATTAAGATGGTCATGGTACATAACCATAATTGTATTAAGGGACCTATTATGCAAATTAGTTACTCTTCACTTCAGATTAAGGAGTGAATTGAAATAACATTTATTGCATAATGGCTCATCGTGGTCTCACATGTCCAACACAAATGGACATGGTGTTACAGTGTCAGGACTGTGCGTGACAATATAAGTGTATTGATATCACAATTGTCCACTGATGCACGTCATTTCATTGTCAATGGTTAGTTGTTGAAGACATATTTAGAGCATGATACATTCCAGACTGTTGTCGACTCTATACAAGTGATCTTTTTATGATGAATTCAGTGCTTCAACAACTTCAGTGGAGTCGGACAATTCCCAAAAATATCTTTGATTAAATTTTCTATTTTCCTTCTTTTCATTTTCATTCTTTTAATTCTTTCATCCATGTTGCACTCACCCCATTCATATGTGTTATACTTAGGATATGCTTCATCCTAAGTATAAGGTAGTGAGCACCCTCGGTTATTCATTATTCGTTTGCTCGCTTGTATCTCAATTTTTAACATTCTTCATATGCTTAGGGATATTTTACCCTAAGTAGAAGGGAGACAAGTCGAGCCCATTGATTTCGTAAATTCTAAATCCTTGATCATCCCTATTTTGTATACAGTCTACTATAGCTAGGATTAATTGATCCTAAATATAAGGAGATGGCTGACTTCTCATTCTTTTATTATTACTTAGCATGAGTTATGGCTTCCTTTTTCTCTCCAACCTATGAGGACATAGCTCAAGTTAAGTATATGGGGGTCGTATGTACATTGTAGATACCTTAGTTATAACTCGTACTTGTGTATTTTTGAATAATATGACTAAAATACTATATGGATAAGAATATAAAGTTAATCAACTATATAGAATACACTATAATTATGTATAAATTTTTTCAAAAAATTCTTTGTAAATATAATTAATAAACAGATTTAAAATATTTTGCAAAATTATTTGAAAAAAGGTTGTAAAATTGCTTGAAAAATCCTTTGAAAACCATTTAGAAAACTCTTGTGAAATATTTTCAAACCTTTGTAAAAAATCTTTTTCATATTTTTTGCAAAAAAATGTTTCATTTATTTGAATTAAATTTTTGAAAATGCAGTTTGCAAATATTTGAAAAGTCGTTGTAAAAATGTTTTGAGAAAGCTATGCATAGTGTTTGAATAATCTTTGTAAAATGGTTTTCAAATTTTGTAAAATATTTGCAAAGTTGTTTGTAGAAACCATTTGAAAAATAAAGTTTTCAAAAATGTTTGTTAAGATATTTTCAATTTATTTTAAAGAACCGTGTACATAATTATGAGGAATAATAACCTGAACATAATTTTATGTATATATACTCATTGAATAAATGTATAAATAACCACTAACATCACTCGTGTAAATTTCTAGTGTAAATTACATACCCAATTCTTGTAAATATTGATGCACTCCCATGTAAATACTAGCACATAATTCTTTCACTAATTTTTATTAAAAATCCTTAAAAAAATACAAAATTTTAAAAAGCCATAAAAAATCAAAAAGTTTTTCTTTTCATAAAAAATTATAGAACTTTTCCAAAAAATCTATAAAATTTCAAAATCAGAAAACTGCTTCACAAAAATATTTTCTTACATTGTGCATAGTATTTGCATTTTTTAAAATGATCAAGACAATTGAACAAGTCTAAAATAAGTACGGAGATTGGATCTTGATCTAGATCTCAATACACTTATATCAAAGGAACTAATTAAAGATTTGAATCGAGATACTTCTGGTCACCTTGACTTAATTCTTTAGGTTCCATGAGACTATATTCATGAAGCGATTCAATGTGTCTAACTTAGAAACCTTCATATCATATGTACGACTCTTCAGACAATGGCTTGACTACAAACCTCATACTTAACACTTAGCTCAACCCAGATGGATTGTTGAAAAATCTTGGAGTCTAACTCGGGATGATGCTAGGTCGCTTCGTCAAGGGTGGCTCAGGAACCATTCTTAGATACTGCCAAAACTGGTACTCCAACCCAATCTTCATATTGCCATGATATCTAAAGATTGGAGACTGAATTGAAATAATGCTTCATCTGGGGAATGGCATGTTGATGCAACCTTTTCCAAGACCCCAAAACATGGGTGGATCAAAAGACTCTATATTCTTCGGGGCACAAAACAAGAATGCAGAGTAATGCAAAGTCAAAGAAAATATCCAAAAAGAAGCCAACACCAATAATTCCACAAAAAAATGAACTTCTTGAAAAAAACTTCCTTCTTGAAGAAGACTCGGTTACATTGGTTGAGTTTCACAAGGGGATGAAGACTACACCAGTCCATTCCCACTTATTTTCCCATTCTTCTAGCTTTCCCCCCTTTCGATTGTTAAAACTAGCAGGACCTGACCTTAGAAGGGAATATCTATCTCCACGAGGACGAGATACCAGAGGAGAAGACTCCATGATAGTTTAGTGATTTGTCTAGGAAGAGATGGAAAATTCACATACATGGTTCTATCATTTCAAGGTTGCAAGAGTATATGACTGAGACGATGGTTCTGACCAGATTGTGGACTGAAATGAATGATAGGATTATGGAAACTAAGCGTTGTTGTGTTACACTTCCTAACCTTAATGTAGTTCTGAATAAATCAAGAATCCAAAGGTCTTAATTGAGTTCAAACTTTGATTATGTTAAAGACAAGTTTAAAAGTCAAGAATTGGTCCAAGTTCTTTCCTTTTATGCACTTATTAATATAAGTGTTATTAACATAAGTGTTTGCTAGAGACTAGCAAACGCAAGTATAGGAGGTGATGAATCTCCATTTCATCACCTTTATTATTCCATTTTAGCCTTAAATCCCTTACTAAATGCATATATATCATTAATTGGTGAAAAATAGCACTCAATAATTCACATAAAATATTGTATAAAATATTGTACATTATATTATATTTAATTCTAATATAAAGGAATAAGGGAAGAAAAGAAAAATAATGTAGTGTCAAAGACATTGAATGACCCGAGACCCAGTCATCATGATAACTTAGTCAACAAGGAATAAAGTAGAGAGATAGGGGTAGCCAGTTGTACATTTTGGAACCTGTTTTATTTCCTTATTTTTATACATCATAGTAATATACTTTGAACATCAATATTGTACATAAAAATACAAAAGAAAAATACAAAGATTATTGCACTCAAAAATAATGCATAGTGTTCCCGGGAGACACAAAATAAAAAGTCACAAAGAAAACTATGCAGATATGTATCTTCTCCATACAAAATCAAAATTCACCAAACTCGCCTTTATTGTAAATAAAATAAAATCACCTATTAAATGAAGGTAGTTCATTCAATTTGGAGTTAAGATGCAAAAGTTGGCTTCTAGACCCTCATTGTGCAATATACATGTATATAATATTCAATATATGTATTCTTTATATTTTTCATTTTCTTGTATATTTTTATAAATTTGTAAACATTATTTAAAATACATGTACATAATAAAATGAAAATATAAAACCATTAAAAATACATTAAAAAAAAAGATACCTTAATACATAGATGAATTGTACTTATATATACCTATATAATATACATACATAATTATTTAAGTACATTAATAACTTTGGATAATATACTAAAAATATCTAAATATGTATTTAAATAAGCTATAAATACATAAAATACATGTATATATTAATAAAATATAAAATACAAATTAAAAATAAAATATACAAAATTCATGGATATTTACCTATATACATACATGTAAATATTAGCTTGTTATAAATTAACTCGTAAAAATAAATAAAAATCATAATTAAACACTACATAAAATTACAAGTAATTTCATGTTTTGAGCAAGAATTAAACAAATCATTTAATATTTAATATTGATTTTATAAAGGAATTATAGATCCCATTTCTCTGGATGGTCCACGTGGATAAACCAGAAGCCTTCATTTGTTGACCAGCGGGTCAGTTGTGCAACCCTCCTCCTTCTAGTCAGATCGCGTAGAGTCCACAACTTCTCCATTTTCCCACGACTGCTCCACGCCTCCATCTCCCTCAAGACCTTCATCCTTTTGCATCCCTATGATATGTCACCCTCGCTCAAGCCTTAGCTCACACCAACCATCGTCCTCTACCTCGCCATATTCTTCCTCGTTTTGCCCTTCACCGCTTGTATAAAATCAGAGCTCCTCCTTCATTTTGCTTTTTGATCCCCCTTGCTTGGCTATAACCCTAGTTAAACTTCCATGTAGACCCTCTCGATGACAGCAAGGTACTCCAGGCCTCCTTGGCGTGGATAAGGCAACATAGATGGCGGTCTGAGGTATCCGACGTTCTTGTCCGGCGAGCTTCTCCTACTCCAAGCTTCCAAGCTTGTCGAGCTACTAGGTAATGTGAATTGGTTTTTTTTATTCCACTAGTTAGGACTAAATCTTAGTTTCAGTAATCAATAGTAGTTTTAGCTTAATTTGAAAAATCAAAATCGCAGGAGCATTAGGCTCCGGAACCAAATTTGTCGTGAATACCTTGTCTCTGACCCCCATTTCTGCCTTACTTCATTCCCTAACCACTTCTCCATCGAATTCCCTGGTTCCCCTGTTCCTGCACGGATCAAGTAAGAGTCGAAGCTCCATCTTCCACCGTCGTCAGAGCTACACCGCCTCGCTTCTCCCATGTGCTATTAGCTTCATCCTAGGATCGAGAACCTTTAACTCAAGCCCCTCAGACTTTTGGTGTAGGTACGCGAATGGGAAAGCCATCTAGAACACCATCCCAATGCTAGAACGGGAGCTCCAGGTACCTGAAGCTCCAGGGCTCCTTCGATGATCCCTAGACACATCTGAAGGGTCCTGCCAATGTGTGAAGCTTTCAAAAAGATGAGGATCCCCTTAGATACAAAGGAAGATACCGGGACGAGCACTTATTGCCACTCTAAGCTCGACGGAGGTGAGTACTTCGAGTCTTCGTCCAGGATGCGTCGTCACCGTCTGATCATGCCCTCGGCCCAGATCTAATCTGGGACGCTAGAATAAAAGAGAACTGGTGTACCCCTATGGCATCCGTCATGTCACGTGGAAGATCCAGAGCCCTCCGATCGTGTGCATATTAAGGGGTAATTTACTTAGTAACCATGTCTCTTTTTGTAATTTTATATTAGTTCTGTAAATATTTAAACACATTATAATTTTTGTGTAAAATTTGTAGTTGAGCCCCTACAATTCTTGTAAATCACATCGAGGTCCAATGCTAGGTCAGCATACATTGTCCCCCATGTGAGTTAGCCAAATTGCACTGAACCCCCTCCGCATTCTTTTATTTGCTTTTAGTACTAAAAATTGTATAATAGTTCAAAATGATTAGGTATTTTGCATGTATATCCTCTGCTTTATAATTTATAGTAAATAAACCCCTACTAGAACATTGTAATTAATTTTAAGAATTTTATTTTTTTATTAAATAGCTCTAATGCTCGAAATATTATGGAAAAATTACAATAAAATGTCTAATGTGGTGCATGTTAACACTGTAATATTATTTTAGTATTTACTTGTCTTTTCCATGTATTAAAAATCATTTAGGTGTTATTTAGTCCTTATTTAGATATAAAAATAGAAAAATTAGAAAAACATTTCTAAATATTCTACATACAAAAAATCAGAAAAAATATAAAAAGAAAACACACAAAAATTGAAAAATCCTCTTAAACCTAAAAAAAATAGAAAAAATTACATAAAATCTAAAAATAGATTTCTTCCGTATATATTTTAATTAGTGTTATATGCTAAATATTAAAAATAGTTTTGGAAATATTTTCTATTTTTAATCTCAAAACAATCTAGCATATTTATTAACTTCCTGATTTGGAATATTTATATTTAAAAATACCTAAAAATTATAAAAAAATAACCATAAAATTCACAAAAAAGAGAAAAAAAAAGGATAAAACAATTTATTTTATAATTTTCAAATATTTATAGCTTTATTTGTAAATATAAAATCCTACATATACTTTATATACAAATACACAGTATACTATTATTAATATTACTATTATTATTGCAAATATCTATAAATATATTTAATACCTTTAAAAAGTAAAAAGGATTATACATGTATATATTTTCTTAATTATATATATTATATTTATATCATATATAGTTATTGTAATAGATCTGAATGGAGGCAAAAAATCCATGTAGTTGATTCTACTTAAAATGGGAAGAGGCTTTGTTGTTGTTATTATATAGTTGTTATATTATACATATTAATATATATAGACATATATATTAATATATATAGACCTATATATATTAATATATATATACCTATATATATTCCATATTAAAAAAAGAAATAAAAAATAAAAATAGAAAAAGAAAGTATCAAAATATAACATAAAAATGTAGAATTAAAAATCCATAAAAATTAAATATAATTAAAAACCCACAAAATTAAATAAACAGGACATACATAAAAATATTTGTTTTTTATTTTATAGACAATAAATAACCTATCACTGTAGCTCTTAATGTTCTAACCCTGCACTTACCACTATAAACATTTATTTACAAGTTATAATAAATTTCACCCCACACAATTTCATTGATTAATCATTATTGTGGGTTAATTGTTGATTTGATTGATTGGGATACAATCCAAGTGCTGTGAGAGCGGCCGACACAACAATTGTCGAACCCGACTTGTCGGGCACAGCATGCCCTCCAAGGCCAGACATTAGGATTCTCTACTCGGTCCTTCTATCAACTCTCATGGCTATTGTCTATCAATATGAGAATAAAGTCAGGTAGGAATATACAAAGTAAAAAAATTCAAGTATCTTCAAAATCTGTAATATCTAAAACAAACAAAATACTTTAGTAAAGGGGCAATTTAGGAATAGGTGGGTCGGGGGTTTCACATCTGAAAGGCATTGAGAACATGCATTGGAGGATGGTCTATTTAAAAGGTGGAGTTTATCTTGGGTCGGTAGTTTAGATAAGCTAACCGACCATAAGAAAAATGAAGCCCAGGGATGGAAAGGTTGGAACCAAAATTATCATGTAGTTTCACAGCTGACCCTCCAAGAGTTACTAAGATATTTTGGGGATGGAAAGATTGGAACCAAAATTTTTGAGTTGGAGCATTTTCTAGGGATTAAGATATTGTTATGGTAGTTCGTGGTTATGTAAGATCTTTCAAGGTTGTTCTTCAACTCGCGGCATAGTTCGTTTGGAAATGGCGTTAAGCCATTTTTTTTAGCATTTAAGGTGCTAAGGAATTGGAAGAGGATTGCATTTTATTGATAGTGGTCTCCCCAAAGCGACTAGAAGAGGCCTCACAAAGGATGGTGATGGTTTATATGATTTGATCAAAACAGTATTAGCCATGTGATCCTGAAGCGAACCATTCCTACAATAAATGTTATTGTAATATTTGATTTATCAAAAAAAAGTTATTGGTTATTTCACTCCCTATCTAAGATTAAATTAATGAATGCGCTATAAGGTCCCTCTGTACAATTAAGGTTATATACCATGGCCATTTTAATGATCATACATATGTTGTTCAATAGTTGAATGATAGAGGTTGGTGCTTCGATGAATATCTAAGGAGTTAGATTAAGGACTCATCAAGCACAGTCAAATGATTGTTAAGAGATGGTCTCCAACCTCAGTAGGAGATGGCAATCCTTTCTCATTAGGCTGATATCTGACCGAGCTCTTGATGCATGTCCTCTGCATGGGAATAGAGATTCGGAGGTGTCAGATTAGTTAGGTCAAAGAGTTGACTTAACGAGATCGAGATAACCAAGTCTTATGTCGTATACTGCCAACATAATATAGACACACATCCTCTAACCGGAGATAGATATGTTACTATATGTCTAAGTATGTACATTTGGCAGACCAATAGGTTCATGGCCTAATTAAGGTCTATACACCGGTGCGCTGGTGTGTATATGATGGCTTATGAGTGACACGATCTCTCAAAGAGATCATACAGGTTCACTTGTGAACAGGAAGACATGAGCTCACTCATGAGGTATTGGGACCGATCAAATTCCATGCATAGTCGTCATGCTTTGGAAGCATGACAAGAATTTAAAGGTCTGATATATGCTTTTGGAAAGCATATGATCGATGCCAACTCCCATTGATCGAATGAGAAACTTGATAATGAAGCCTTGAAGATGACAGTGAAATTTGATCTATATATTCGGGTTTATTATAAGGCTTTCAGTATGCAGGATGTATATATATTAGGAATACATGAGGGTGATCTGATCATAAATGATTGTATAACTATGATGCTTCCATTCCGAAGAGTAATGAAACGTGTCTAGATTTTAGTGACTCCTCTCAGTAGAGAAGTTATCTGTTCTTGGTCCAAATGTTGGACATTTATATGAATGTGATTCAGATTCAATGAGAAGATTAGATTTATAGACTTAATTTAATCAAGCATGAGAGGTCCATGAGATCCGTATTTGAGATGTGATCTCAATATCCAAGTCACTATATGTGGAACATAAAATCGCCTTGTCCTTATATCCAAGTATCTGCGGAGAAAGCGCATCATTCTTGAAAGAGTTCGAGAATAATTTCATTGTTAGATTATATCCAAGCATTGAGAATTGGATAATTAGATGTGATTTAATTATCATAAATAAAATGAATTTGATTCATATTATTTAGATGCATGAGAATGATGATCGAATATAACAATTTGTTCTTTAATTATTATGGATAAGAATAAAGTGGATAGCACTATCCAATTATTCATTTATGTATTATAAATGTGATTTATAATGTATTAGAGAGAGCCTATTCTAATTTATATTTATTTATCATTATTGATGTGAATTGGATTCACATTGGATAATTAATTGAAAATATAATTTACAGTTTATTTTGGGTTGTGAATGTGATTTACAAATTTTCAATGGCATGATTGCAATGTTTACAAGATAATTATGAATTATTTCTGTGAGATAATTTACAAAAAGTGTTGTTGTAAATATTAGATATTTCATGATATAATATAAATCTCATGCATTGGAAGAAGATTGCCTCCTTCCAATTCAAACGAGGTAGACAACCACCAAGTCCTAAAAGGAATGGGTGGTCGCCCCCCCCCCTTGAAGGGATGAAGGCAATCTCCTTCCTAATTATCTTCAAGGTTGGTTGATTAAGGAATTAATTTTTATTGATTATTCAATATATATTTAAATTAAATTAAATTAAATTAATTATTGTTGTATTTTTACAACAAGTTCATGGCCATTGAAAGAAATACAAATCAATCATATCCCTTGATTTTGTGTTGTCCATGGATCGAGATCCATGAACTCCCAAAATACTATATAAGAAGAGGCACCCCTTGCTTTTCAAGTTACATCATCAATTTCTCTCTATATCTCTCCCCCATTCCCACGCCACCTCTTTCTCTCTTCCTTGATTGGTTGTCCACTCAAACCCTATAGAGAAGGCCGTCATTGTCGTCGCATCGTCGTTGTGTTGTTGCCTCAACTATTCTTGGATATCTATCTTCTTTGGTGCATCTCAATCGTGAAGAAGACATTTGATCTCGTGATACGAGATAAGGAGATCCATCGCTTGGTCAAGTACTTGGATTGCGAGAAGTATGCGATTCATCTCTGCGCTCGCAAGCGTGTCCTCCGACAGATCGGACTTGAAACATGAGGTCTCTTTATTTTGAGACTCGATCACAACCACGCTAAAAGAGGTATTCCTTTATCTAGTATGTGATTTAGATGAAACGATCTGAGAAGTGTTCTTAGATCATGTGGTTTCCTCGATGAAAATATTTTTGAATTCAGATGCACCGAGCAACTAGTGCGACTAGTCGCTCCCGATCATATATGATGCAATACTCACACTTCCATGATGCGCTTAAGGATTCTCCCATATCCTTAAAGTGGTATCAGAGCCTTAGTTAGGTCTTGGATGTGATCCAAAGCCCTAGGCGATCATGGTTCATGTTTTGGATGCGCGGGAAATATTTTTTTTCATTAGATGCAAGAATAGAATCGATTTTTGATGAAATAAAAACCTACTATTTGTGCACTATTTGAACCTATTTTTTGGTTTATAAAATGTATTTAGAATTTCTAAATATGTACTAGAAACAATAACCTTTGATTGGTAACTAAAGTGCAAGAAATTGATTCGAATAGTTTCCGCTACGAAAATTATTTTGCATGTAGTCACGGATCTGTAACAAAACTATTTGTGCTTATTATTTTATGTAATTAAACATGAAATAAACACTTGAATTAAGCAGAGGATCAAACCAGCAAATCGCATGATTTTATTTCGCGTGATTCCGACTCTGTTTGCCCTAGATATTCCATATTTAGTGGAGATGGGTCAGATGATGATTGGATTATCAAGATCTCTTTCTTAATTTATTTATCATTCATTGTCAATCAAGGAAATTTAGAATTTATCATGATTAATTGATTATTAATTTTTATTTATGGAAATAATTGATTAAACATCGATCATCATTGAATTAGTGTTTCATGAAAACTCTAGTTTATCCTACAATAGTTGCAGGACAATCTATACCTGCAAAACTTTGTTACTTGAATAGGATTGGGGACTTTTTTAGCAAATCTCCTTATAATATTAATTAAAATGGTTTTGATTATTATTATATGGTATAACTTCGGTTGAAAGAGCGATTATCATCTCAAATACAAATTGATCAAATCGCATTATCCTGACCTGAGGTAGATATAGTGTCTAGTCAGGGAGCATTGGGGTAGCAGGTTGCTTCATGAGTGGTCTGTCCCACTACCGTTGGAACTGTCCATGAAGGCGGGTAAGGAAGGGATAATTTTTGAAGTGATCATGGTGTATTTTTCTAATTATTAAAATTCAAATATACATATTTTTTGAGATAATACCATCCTTCAAGTAACAATCAAGTTTGTTGGTTGATTAAATTGGATTGATAATTAATTTAATATGATTAAATTGATTATATCCAATTAAAACACTCTATTATTAATAGAGGTGTATTTCCCTTAGAAGAATTAATTGTGTGAATATGATTCATGATAACTAATTAGAATTTGAATATGAGGTGGAGGATCACATAAGTGACAACCGTCAAGGCGAAGGGTACCGTCACCAAGGATTGTATGTAGAAGATGTCTGTCTAAAGTGACAGCTCCTGCATACAAGTGCATCTAGATTAGGCTCTTTGCTTCTCGAAAGAGTAAGGTCATATATGTAGTGACCCCAATATCGAGTCCTCATATTATTGGGGTAATATTGGATTACGTATAGCGAGTTCTAATCCTGTTGATGATTGATTCAATTAACGATGGGTCAACATCACCTTAGGGGTGGTGGGTCTGAGTGTTAAAGACTGAATTTGGAAATGCAATGTGAACTTGCAAGGCGAAATGTGTTCCCGCTTCTTTTTTCCAAATTGCAAGTTCTCATATTATTGGGATGTAACAACGGTAAAGAGGAGATCCTAGTTCTTGATAGAGATATAGAGGTAATTATATCTCTTGCTTTGAAAGTGATTAAGGGAATGAACTTTCATAGTTGAAAAAGCAAGACTAATTTGATTAAAAATTCCTTAATCAAAGAATTTCAATTGAATATATAATAATATATATTCTAATATAGTGCATTCTTAATTTCAGAAAATGAAGTCCATGAACCCACTTAACAAGCTCATGGAGGTCAATCAGTTGACCGGACCAAATTACTCATATTGGATCTAAAATTTGGATCTTGTCCTATCTTAGGAGCGCATCTCTTATGTGCTTTCCAAGGATAAGTATACAGACCATCAGACTCTTGAAGAGATTAAATTCAATGAAAAATATGATGAAGAACATATTTTGGCAAGGTGTTACATTCTGTGTTCGTTGTCCAATGTGCTTCAAAAGCAACATATGGACATGAACACTTGCCAAGACATCATGGTAATCTGAGAGAAATATTTGGTGATGTAAACCACACACAGCGTTATAATATCATGAAAGAACTTATCCGTTGCAAGATGCAGGAAGGGACTTCTGTTAGAGAACATGTAGTCAAAATGTTTGGGTACCTTTTTGAGCAGGAAACACTTGGAGCTGGCATGGACGAAGATATGAAGGCTGACTTCATTCTACTGTCACTCCCTAAGTCTTTCAACAGTTTGTGATTACGTACCATATGAGCAAAGTGGATTATACTAACACTGGGCTATTGGTTGCATTATAGTCTACAGAATACATGATGAAGAAAGATAGCCCCTCTGATAGTGCAATGGTTGCGTAAGTCAAAGGAAAGCGTGGTCAGAAGCATGGTTCTCAGAAGGGTCCGGTCCAGAAGAGAAAAAAGAAGAGTCAATATGTTGTCTCATTTTCTAATGTATCCACTATGATAGCATCGAAGAAGCCGAGGTCTATCATCACTGCAAGAAGCTGGGGCACTAGAGGCGTAATTTTCCAGATTACCTAAAGTCTTCTGACAAAGGTAAAGCCTCAATAGGTATGGAATCTATTTTCATTATTGAAACCAATTTTCTCATTGGATGAGAAGGTAGTTGGGTCATCGATTCCGATGCTTCTGTTCATGTATGTAATTTGTTGCATCTATTTCAAAAACTAAGAGTCTTTATAAAGGGGAGATAGTCATCCAGATGGGATCTGATGCAAGTGTTGCATCAGTCGCGGTCGGGACCTGCATACCATCATTATCTAGTGGAAGAGTCCTAGTACTTAAAGAGTGTTTTTATGTACCGGAAGTCAGGAGGAAACTTATATCTATATCTAAGTTTATTAGAAATGGATATTCATTTCTATTATGCAATAAAGTAGTCATAATTCGTTATGATAAACATATTGCAGATGGTGTTTTGACTACTACAGGACTCTATGAATTGTGCGTTGATGAAAATGTCATGAATGTTTCTACCACTAATACAACTTTAAAAGATCCAGGGAGGAAGGAAATCATTAGAATATGATTTGACATCAAAGGCTTGGTCATTTATACATTGATAGGATCAATAGATTGATAAGGGATGAATCCTTAGATTTTCCAGAGGTTCAATCTTTACCTACTTGCGAACATTGTATTCGAGGTAAAATGACTAGGACACCTTTCCGTAATAAAGTTATAAGATGCAAGGGTATTCTTGACCTAATGCACACCGATGTATGTGGTCCCTTCAATACCGTGACCCGAAATGGATATCGATATTATTTGACGTTTATTGTTGACCATTCACGATACGGGCTTATCTTCCTACTACGTCATAAATCTGAAACCTTTGAAAAGTTCAAAGAGTTCAAGGCTTTGGTTGATAACCAAACCGATAGGAAGATTAAACGGATTCGATCTGACTGAGGTGGCCAGTACCTCTCAGATGAATTCAAGGAATACCTTAAAGAGAATGGAATTGTCTCCAAATCACTCCTCCTAGAACCCCCCCAACTTAATAGTATTGCTGAAAGACACAACAGGACTATCATGGATATGGTTAGTTCAATGACGAGTAAAGCACATTTACCACTTAGTTTCTGAAGATATGCAGTACATACTGAAATATATATCCTAAACAAGATTCCTAGCAAATCCATTCCTAAAACTCCTCATGACCTTTGGTATATAATCAAATCTAGTACAAAAAACTTGAGAGTTTGGGGTTGCTTGGTATATGCAAAGAACGTGATGCAAGTAAGCTGGAATCTCGCACTCGTGAGTGCTACTTCATTGGGTATGTTAAGGAAGGTATTGGATACCAGCTTTATGACCCTGATACCCATAAGGTTTTCATCTCTAGATATATGAAATTTTTAGAGGATGATTTCCTTAAAAGTCAAGATAAAAATGAAGTAGAGGAACTCATTGAGCCCCTTGAGGATTCTGAGCTTCCTGAACCAGAAACTGAAGAGATAAATAAAGATGAAACACTTGCACCTCTTTGAAGGAGTTCGAGGGTGGTTGCATCACCTGAAAGGTACGGATTCCATGTGTCAGGTGAAACTGACAATAATCCAGCTTCATTTGATGAAGCACTTGCAGATCATGACATGGATATGGATGCTAGCAATGAAGTCAGAGATTGACTCCATGCATAAGAATGGTGTATGGATCCTAGAGTATCCACCTAAAGAGGTAAAATCCATTGGGTGTAAATGGATCTTCAAGAGAAAAAAGGGTCCTAATGGGAAAGTAGAGACTTTCAAAACACAGCTCGTAGCCAAGAGCTACACATAGAAAGCATTGACTATGATGAGACATTCTCTCATGTGGCTATACTTAAGTACATCAGGGCACTGCTAACTATAGTTGCATCTCTTAACTACGACATCTGACAGATGGACGTCAATACAACTTTTCTCAATGGATTCCTCGAGAAGGATATCTACATAGAGCAACCCCGTGGCTTCATAACCAAGGAAGGTAAAGTATGCAAATTGAAGAAATCCATCTATGGGCTCAAACAAGCTTCTCGTAGCTAGAACATCAGATTTGATGAAACCATACAGAGTTATGATTTTGTGCAGAATCTTGATGAACCATGTGTATAAAAATCTTAGTGGGAGTGTCATTGTGTTCATTGTGCTTTACGTAGATGACATCCTTATCATTGGGAATGATACAGGGATGATGGCCAGTGTTAAGATTTAGCTATCTCATACCTTCGAGAAGAAATATCTTGGAGAAGCCTCTTGCATCTTGGGTCTGAAACTGTTCAGAAACTGAGAAAAGGGGAAATTGGGATTATCACAACATGGGTACATTAAGAAAATTTTGAAATGTTTTCATATAGAAAGTTCCAAGAAAAGTTGTATTCCCTTAAGACATGATATCCAACTATCTAAAGGGATGGCTCCTCATAGTGTTGAGGAAAAGAAAGCCATGGTTGGATGCCCCTATGCATCAGTTGTAGGAAGCTTAATGTACGCCATGATATATACAAGGCCAGATATCTACCACGTAGTGGGAGTGGTAAGTCGTTACCAATCCTGCTATGGAGAACAATACTGAAATGCAGTGAAGAACATTTTCAAGTATCTAAGACGGACTCAATATTACATCTTGATCTATTGAGATGGTAATCTCCAAGTCTTGAGATGCACAGATTCAGACTTTCAGTCAGATATTCATGATCTAAAGTCAACATCAGGGTTTTTGTTCATGTTGAACGATGGTGTTGTGAGCTGGAGAAGCAAGAAGCAAGACATTACGGTTGATTCAACAATAGAAGCCAAGTACACTGCCGCATCGGATGTTGTAAAAGAGGCGGTGTGGTTGCGCAAGTTCATCCTGAAACTTGGCGTAGTTTCTTATGATACTCCCATCCCGCTACTCTACGATAACACTAGAGACATTGCCCAGGCGAAGGAACCCATATGGCATCAAAAGAGCATGAATGTGGAAAGAAAATACCACATCGTTCGGGAGATTCAAAAGCGTGGTGACATCATCATCACCAAGGCGACCTTTGCCGACAACGTTGTTGATCATCTTACCAAACGTATGACACAGAAGTTTTTCGACCAACATGTAATGAGTACGGGTTTAAGGATTATACCTGAATGATTCTGAGAGCTAGTGGAAGATTGTTAGCCATGTGAGCTCGAGGCAAACCATTCCTACAATAAATGTTATTGTAATGTTTGATTTATCAATAAAAGTTATTGATTATTTCACTCTCTATCTGAGAATAAATGAATGAATACACTATAAAATCCCTCTGTACAATTAGGGTTACGTAACCTGTCCATCTTAATGATCATACAACTGTTGATTCAATAGTTAAATCATATAAGTTGGTGCTTGGATGAATATTTAAGGAGTTGGATTGAGGACTCATCAAGCACCGTCAAATAATTGTTAAGAGGTGATCTCCAGCCTAAGTAGGAGATGACAATCCCTTCTCATTAGGTTGATATGTGGCCGACCTCTTGATGCAGGTCCTCTGCATGGGAATAGAGATTCGGAGGTGTCAGATTAGTTAGGTCAAAGAGTTCACTTAACGAGATCGAGATAACCAAGTCCTATGTCGTATACTATCATGATATAGGCACACATCCTCTGACCGGAGACATATGTGTTACTATATGTCTAAGTATGTACATTTGACAGACCAATAGGTTGATGGCCTAATCAAGGTCTATACACCAACGAGCATGTGTGCATATGAAGGCATATGAGGGTGATACGATCTCTCAAAGGTATCATACATGCTCACTTGTGAACCAAGGGACATGAGATCACTCATGAGGTATTGGGACCGATCAATCTCCATGCATGATCATCATGCTTTGGAAGCATGACAAGAATCTGAAGGTTTGATATATGCTTCTGGAAAGCATATGACCATGCCAACTCCCAATGGCCGAATGAGAAACTTGATAATGAAACCCTGAAGATGATAGTGAAAATTGATCTATATCTTCGGGTTTATTATAAGTCTTCCAGTATGCGTGATGTACAGGTATTAGGGATACATGAGGTGATGTGATCATAAACAATTATATAACCATGACGCTTTCATTCCGAGGGAGTGATAAAATAGGTCTGGATTTCAGTGACTCCTCTCAGTAGAGAAGTTTTCTGATCTTGGTCCAAATGTTGGACATTGATCTGAATGTGATTCAGATCCAATGAGAAGATTAAATTTACAGCCTTGATTTAATCAAGCATCTATGAGAGGTCCATGAGATCTGGATTTGAGATGAGATCTCTATATCCAAGTCACTATACATGGAACGTACAATCACCCTATCCTTATCTCCAAGTATATGCGGAGAAACGCATTATTCTTGAAAGAGTTTGAGAATAATTCCATTGTTAGATTATATCCAAGCATTGAGAAATGGATAATTAAGTGTGATTTAATTATCATGAATAATGTGAATTTGATTTATATTATTCGATTCATGAGAATGATGATCCAATATAATTAAATGTGATTTAATTATTATGGATAAGAATAATATGGATAGCACTATCCAATTATTCATTTATAATATTATAAATGTTATTTATAATGTATTAGAGAGAGAGGCTATTGTAATTTATATTTGTTGATTGATTATGACGTGAATTGTATTCACATTGGATAATTAATTGAAAATATAATCTACATTTTATTTTGGTTGTGAATGTCATTCACAATTTTTTAATGGCATGATTGCAATGTTCACAAGATAATTATGAATTATTTTTGTGAGATAATTTACAACAAGTGTTGTTGTAAATATTGGACATTTCATGAGATAATATAATCTCATGAATTGGAAGAAGATTGCCTCCTTCCAATTCAAAGGAGGTGGACGGCCACCAAGTCCTAAAAGGAATGGGTGGTCGTCCCCCCTTTAAGGGATGAGGGCAATCTCCTTCCTAATTATCTCCAAGATTGATTAATTTAATTTAGAATTGATTTATATTGATTATTAATACATATTATTAAATTAAATTAAATTAATTGTTGTTGTATTTTTACAACAGTATCATGGCAATTGAAAGAAACCACAAATCAATCTCCATCCATTGATTTTGTGTTGCCCATGGATTGAGATACATACTCTCCCAAAATACTATATAAGAAGAGGCATCCTTTGATCTCAAGTTACATCATCAATTTCTCTCTCTCTTCATTCTCACGCCACCTCTCTCTCTTCTTGAGTGGATGTCCACTCTAACCCTAGAGAGAAGGTCGCCACCATCATCGTATCGTCGTTGTGTTTGCCGCCTCGACTACTCTTGATCTATGTATTCTTTGGTGTGCATCGCTTGTGAAGAAAATGTTTGATCTCGTGAGACGAGATTAGGAGATCCATCGCTTGGATCAACTACTTGGATTGCGAGAAGAACGCGATTCATCTCCGTCCTTGCAAGTGTCTCCTCCGAAAATCAGACTTGAGACAGGAGGTCTCTTTGTTTAGAGACTCAATCACAACCACACTACAAGAGGTATTCCTTTATCTAGTATGTGGTTTAGATGAAATGATCCGAGAAGCGTTCTTCCAAGATCGTATGATTTCATTGATTAATTAAATTTTTAATTCCGATGGCACCGAGCAAACTTAGTCGCCGAATAGGTCGCTCCTAATCGTATATA